>JAJJHQ010011280.1:489775-525669 GCA_021223825.1 Drosophila ironensis
GTCCGTCCGTCCGTCTGTCTGCATGTATGAACACCTCTTTCTCGGAGATGGTAAGAGCTAGAGGTCTAGTTCTTTTTGCTTTTGGTGTGTTATTATTGCAGGCAGATCAAGTTTATTTCAAATTTTTGCCACGCCCCTTTCCGCCTTCGTAATTTGCATAAAACTGAATGTTCTTCGACACATTAGCCCATAACTTGCACAAAATAAGAGGTAGAGACCTATTTCTTTTTGCATTATGTTCGTTTAGCAATTACGCAGATAATGATATTATTGGACTTTTGCCACGCCCCTTTCCGCCCTCGTATTTGAAAAAATATCGATATCTTCGAAATGGTAAAAGCTAGAGGCATAATTTTCAGTCCAATAAGTCCACTGATCGTCAAACACGTACGGATCGGACAATAATAAGATAAGATATGGCCAATTAAATTTTACCCACCCATTAACGTAATCAGCGGGCAGTTTTGCCTGTTCAGAGTGAATTGAACGTGCTTGCATTTTTATTCGTTCACCATAATTCGCCAATCCATTTTTTAACATCGACCAGATGGAGAGCTAGCTGCGCAGTTGTTTGCTTCGGGCATTTTGATCGGCAAAGAATAGCTGTATCATCGGCAAACGTAGATGTTGTTAGTCGTGCGCTTTTCGGGATGTCTGCTGTGTAGAGGACATATAATGTTGGCCCTAGCACGCTACCTTGAGGAACTCCAGCTCCAATAGTGAAGTCATCAGATATAGCAGTGTTGCACCTCAGAACAAATTTTCTGTCTTAAAGGTAAGACTCTAATAGCTTGTGGGTATTGTTGTTGAGCATTGTCTTGATCTTGTACATATAACCTTCTAGCCAGACTCTATCAAATGCTTGAGAGACATCTAAAAATATGGCTGCACAGTACCCTCGTTTTTCGAACGAGTTCCGAATTTCTGATGTTATCCTGTTGACCTGCTCAATTGTTCCGTGCTTTTCACGAAACCCAAATTGATGTGACGGCATTCTTTCCTGGAGTCTTAGGTATGTGTTTATCCGAGTCAATAAACATTTTTCAAAGAGTTTGGATAAGCTTGAGAGTAGGCTTATAGGTCTATACGACGTGGGAATTGTGTGGTCTTTTTCCGGCTTTGCTATCATTATTATGGTTGACTTTTTCCATCTCGCCGGATAGTGGCCAAGTTTTGCTATGGCATTGAAGAGCTGGGTGATAGTGCGAACGGCGCAATATGGGAGCTCGATGATCATTTTCGGAGTTATGTGGTCGCTGCCCGGGGATTTTTTCGGATTCAATTGATTTTTAATGATGCTGACAATTTCGTTTGGGCGAAATTCAATTGGCTCATGTTGAAGCTGGAACTCATCTGGTAAGGTCGGCAAAGTAAACGCACTAGTCGCAGGATTTGGTTGGAAGACATTTTTGAGGTGGTTGGCAAACGTGCTGGCTCTGTCTGCATCGCTGCGCGCCCAGCCGCCTGTGGTATTTCTAATAGGCATCACGGTGTCTTTCGGTGAGTTCAGAGTTGGGTGAGCTCTCCATAGAGAGTGTTTATACCATGTATCTTAAGGTACAAATGGTATATTAACTTTGTGCAAATGTATGTAACAGCCAGAAGGAGACATCTCCGACCCCATAAAGTATATATATTCTTGATCAGCATCAACAGCCGAGTCGATATAGCCATGTCCGTCTGTCTGTATGTATGAACACCTCGTTCTCGGAGATGGTAAGAGATAGACGTGTAATTCTTTTTGCTTTTGGTGTGTTATTGTTGCAGGCAGATCAAGTTTATTTCAAATTTTTGCCACGCCCCTTATCGCCTTCGTAATTTGCATAAAACTGTATTTGAATTTTCTTCGATAACTTGGACAAAATAAGAGCTAGAGACCAAATTCTTTTTGCAATATGTCCGTTTAACTATTGCGCAGATAATGTTATTTTGGGATTTTTGCCACGCCCCTTTCCGCCCTCGTATTTGCAAACAAATCGATATCTTCGAAATGGTAAAAGCTATAGGCATAATTTTCAGTCCAATAAGTCCACTGATCGTCAAACACGTATGTGCAAAATTAAATATAGAAGATATGGCCAATTAAAGTTTTACCCGCCCCTTCCCTAGGCAAACGGCATGCCGCACACGCTGGGGTGACGTCATCCGTATCTTCTTTGACTTCAATTCGTTCGCACGTGTATTCATACAGTATTGTGTGTATTTGTGCACCTGCTGATTTTTTTGATGTCAACAAACGAAAATATGGTGAATTATTTAAAAAAAAAAAAAAGTTCAAAGAAATGTTTCCTAAAGAAAAGAGGTACATGGTATCTCTTTGTCGAGAAATCTCGACTACAGCGTTCCTACTTGTTTTATATGGGTTTGCTTAATTTTTCTCTGTTTGAATGATTTTTTTTACTCTCAATCTTGCTTCTTGATTTTAATGTGCTTTAAATGTTACTTAAGTTCTATGCTTACAAATAATGATACATCCGGCGAATCTATACCGCGCTGGTCCTTCCTTATAAATCGCAATGACAGCGTGGCTTTCATAAATGCACTTATAACGAGTTACACTGTGTGGCTACTAAAGGCACTATTTGAGTTCTGCTGGCCAATGGCATTTGGTGGATGTGTCTCAGATGGCATGTGGCGTATGGGTAGCAGACTTTGCACAACTTGCAGAATTGGCTAAGTGCATTTCAGGTGTTAATGCACTTAGCGGCATTTTGACGTTTTGTCAGCATTGTTGTTAACTTATGTGTTTGTGTGTGTAGTATGTATGTTGTAACGGACACAAGCTGCGATGCGTAAAATTAGCCAAAACATTACTTAATTTATTTCTTCATTTCTAACGCTTATAATTAAAATTAAATTAATGCTTAAAATTAATGAACAAATCTAATGCTCAAAATATTATGGAACACAAATTTCTATCACTTCCTCATTGAGAATTTCTATCACTTCCTCATTGTTATCCATCAAGTTGCAATGGATAACAAAAAGCATTGCAAATTCATTCAATTCCTGCCAGCTGGAAATGTTATTACAGAAAAACGAAATAGGCCATGATCAGTTTATAGCTTATTGTTTTTAAATTCATTTTTTAAAAGTTTTAGCAATTAAGATTTTTTTAATTTTAGGTTTTGATCTCAATGAGAAAGTGATTGAAATTTGTGTTCCATAATAATTGAGCGTTACCTTTGTTCATTAATTTTAAGCATTAATTAAATGTTAATTATAAATGTAAAAAATGAAGAAATAAATTAAGTAATGTTTTGGCTAATTTTACGCATCGCAGCTTATGTCGGTTACAACATAACACATGGATCAATAAGTCACGGGACTAACCCAGAAATGTCGCTCGTAGTAAACCAGCAACCAGCTTTTTAGAGTACGATTTTTTGCTTGATACGTTTCAAAATTTTAATCGGACCAGAAACAGCAGAGTTATCGGGTTGGAGTAAAGTCATTTTGTAGTTTGTTAACAAAATGGGAAAAACCGAGTTCGGTGTTCTGATAAAACATTGTTCTTTTTTTATGGGTAAAAACACCGTTCAAGCGAAACAATGGTTTGAAATATGTTAACCGGACTCTTGTCCATCAAAATCAACGATTTGTAGGTGGTTTGCTCGTACCGACACCAATGACGTGGAACTCTCGGGTAGTCCTGTGGAAGCCGTTACACCGGAAAATGTTAGTGAAGGTACAAAAATCATAATGAAAGATCGTAAATTAAAGCTCCGATAGATTGCTAAGATGCGCAGATATCACATGGAGGTGTATTTAATATCCTTCATTAAAAATTGAGCATGAAAAACGATTTTTTCAAGTGGGTGCCGCGACTGCATTTAATAGAACAAAAACAGCAACGATACAGAAAAAAAATGATACAGAAGCACATCTGATTTTTACAGAAGAAATGATGCAGAACCAATTTACAATGCCCTAAAAGTTGATTATGTTGATGAATAAAAAAAATGTAGCCAAAAAATGTTGTTGTTGTTTTTAGGCACCGGACTTATTGATCCATGTGTTACATACTACACACACAAACACATAATGTAACAACAATGCTGACAAAACGTCGAAATGCCGCTAAGTGCATTAACACCTGAAATGCACTTAGCCAATTCTGCAAGCTCTGCAAAGTATGCTACACATCCACCACATGCCATCTGAGACACATCCGCCACATGCCATGGGTCAGCAGAACTCAAATCGTGGGATACTTGCGCAACAGCCAAAATCGATGACAGAAGCTCAGCATATGCGCCACGGACCAGCAGAACATAGAACGTGGGACACTTGCGCAACCATCACAAACGCTGGATCGCCAGCAGCGACGACAGCAGCAGCAGCGGCAGCGAGCCTTCATTCTTAAGTTTTAACATTGTAATAAGTTAGTCTTACTCATTAAAGCAAATTGCTTTATTTTAGAACTAAACGTTAAGATGTGTTTATTGGCGCCAGAGCAGGGACCAAGTGAAATAGAAAACAACAGAAGACTTTCGCGTCGCGTGCCGAGTATTTCTTTTCATTATTAAAGTGTTCATCCATTGCAACTTTTCCATTTGCTATATTGTCAGCAACATTTTCTTCGATTCGCAATCCATAATTATGCTATTGAATTATTCTAGTTTTGCTAGTGTTTAGCATGTGCACCCGAGTTTTGGGTTATAATAAAATTAGTAGATCGGGTTGAATCGAACCACCCAGTATTACCAAACGGTATGAGTAAATGCAAGCAGCATTCCCAATCATTCTTTGCTGCTCACACAAAGCGTTCGAACAAAGAAAATCATTACGTAACAAGAAAGAGGGATTGGAACTGAATGTTTGCTTTGAACACGCTCGCTTACAATCATTCATTTTTGTTGAAGCAATGTTTTGCGTCAAAAAAAATCCAAATTAATGATCGGATATGATTAAAAGAATTGTAATCGTTGCAGCTCTTTGGTGTATACCTACAGAAGTGTATGTATCAATGCACAAGCAGCAAGTGTAGACATACAGATGTGTATGTATGTGTGCACGTGCTGATTATTTGGATGTAGCATAATTTTGATCGCATACCTAACACAGTTGTAAACTTTTAAGCAATAGGATTTAGTGTGTCTGTATTGTTGGCGATAACATTGCACTATGTCATATTTTCGAGTTGGCACTCTGTTGACAAAAGCATTTCCAATATGTTTTACATTATATACGAGGGCGGTTTGAAAGCCCGCGACTTTTTGAATTTCCCGACCAGTTATTCCAAATGCAACAGTGCTGCTGTCAACTGTAATCTATTAGTGGGCAACCGTCAAATTTTGTGCCAGTTTCGTCATTTTATTGGTGTTTGAAAATCATTCAAAGCAGACAACCTCGTGAATTTTCACGAAAATAGAAAAATGTGAATTTCGAGTGTTGATTACTTTTTACGTAAAAACACCATTACTGAAACCAAGGAAAAGCTTGATAATTACTACGGGGACTCTGCACCAATTTCAATGGTAAAGAATTGGTTTACTGAGTTCCGTTGTGGTCGTACGAGCACAAGTGACGCCGAACGTTCAGGTCGCCCAAAAGAAGTGATCACGTCGGAAATCGTCGATAAAATTCATGAAAGGATATTGGATGATCGGGGAGTGAAAGTGCGTGAGTTGGCTAATGCTGTGGGTATCTCAACTGAACGGGTACATCATATTTTACACGAATATTTTGACATAAAAAAACTCTCTGCGAGATGGGCGCCGCGATTGCTCACACTCGACCATAAGCGCAATTGTGTGACAACTTCAAAAGCGTATTTAGCGATGTTTAGCGGTAGTCCGGACGAATTTGTACAATGGACGAAACATAGATCCATCACAACATGCCAGAGATAAAGAAACAGTCGAAAAAGTGGGTTGCTGGGGTTTGACGGGGATGCATTCACATGGATTACTTCGAGAAAGGTTATTTTTTTACCGGCGAATAATATTAAAAGCTTTTGGATAGATTCGGATAGATTAGTCTTATAGCCAAAACAGCCGCATTTGGCGAAGAAGAAAGTGGTGTTCCATCAAGACAATGCACGTTTGCACACTTGTTTAATCAGGATGGGCAAAATCCTAGAATCGAGGTACGAATTGCTACTCCATCCAGCATATTCTCCAGATTTACCCTCCTGCTACTTTTATCTGTTTCCAAAGCTAAAGAATTGGCTGGGTGGTAAGAGATTCGAGTCTAATGAAGAAGTTACCGAAACATTACCGAAACAAACGCTTATTTAGCCTTGAAAATCCTATTATTATAATGTTTCAAAAACCAGATGGAAACTGACAACTGGGTATTTATAGTCGAGACACTCGACTATAATCATTCTTACTTGTTTCTGTTACAAAAGTTGATCCGAAAATTCAAAAATGGTAAATTTGTTCGAGAAAAACGCGTTTAATGTTTAAGGGCACCCCAAAACATAGCCGGCGCGCCCACTTGGTCTGAAAGAATAGAAAAAAAGGCCATAGAGGGGTTCTTGGCTACCCCGTATGCCTTACTAATAAAATTCTTCTCTTACACACACACACCTCCAAACACCAAATTACGAAAATTTGTGTCAAAAATAATGTGTCAAAAACCAGGTGAAACTGAGGACCGGGTATTTATAGTCGAGACACTCGATTATAAGCGTTCTTACTTGTTTTAAACTATAATCCTTAAAATCTTAAAAGACAAATACGAATTCATTTAGCACAGCAACATCGTAAATAGTTTCTTCGTCTTTATAGTTATTCACGCTCGGGTCTTTCAACGCAACTCGAACCGTACACTACACGGTTGTGCCCCTCTGACAAAAGGTGGGAAGTTACCCGCTAACCATTTTGACCGGGGGAAAAAAGCGCACTTTAAAATTTGCTTAGGATCAAATGGTTTTACTGTCAGGCAGAAAGTAAGTTTCACGGATTTTAGCAAAGCATTTAATATTGGGGAACAGAGAACTGCACAAGTGTATCCGCACTATTAGGGTACCAGTAAACTGCCTTTTGGCTCAGCCATCGGTTATCAAAAAGACTACAAGAAAAATATACTGTGGGAGACGTACCCGCGACGATACTTTTTTTCTGTTGGGCAGACATATTTTTACTCTTAATTTTCTTGACGCATCATTTTTGTACGAAGAGGAACCAAAAAAGGGTACCGAAAACACTTGCACTGCTTCTTAGCAGTGCGAGGCCTAAGAAAAAATAAAAACAAAATAAGTAGTGCGAGTACCACTATTCTTTTTGACGAGTATACTAGTAGTTCAAAAAAGAGGCTCCCGAGCAGTTCACTATTGGTAACAAACATATATTTCTTTAACTATGTGCTATCAAATGAATAGTTATAGATTTTTTCAAAAACATAATAAATTTATAGAAATAAATAAGTAATTTTCTGCGTCCCCTTCCCCCTGAAAATTGATATATTCAAAGTGGTTTCTACGTTAACAGTTTTAAACCAATTGTTACACATCTAATGTTAAGAAATTATTTAAGCCCCAAACCCTATTTTCAAACTGCTAAACTTGTAATAATATTCTGAAACTTAATATATTGTCCATTTACATTACAGCAATAAAAAAAGTGTATATACGCAATTTTCATTGGAAGATCAAAGGAACAAAAAACGCCAATTTTTAGTTCGATTTAAAAGCGAAATTAACATGGAATCTGAACCATTTATAGATAGTTTGGCAACGCACGAAATAGAAATTGAAAATAATTATGATTATAATACTACTATCGTGGAACTATTAAAATTTTCAATGGAGCAGGAAAATTTCCCTGAAAATTTTAATGACGCTCTGAGTGATCATAACTATACATCTCAAAAAAAAAGTGTGTCTCAAAACAGTTTAGATGCTGTGCGTGACATTCTATTGAATGTAATAATACCCAAAAGGATTAAAGAAAAATATGTACCAAAGGATATTTTTAATTTTGTTGAAACTACTATAACCAACGCAAACCATTTAAAATTAAAATATGGTTCAAATAAAGTACAACCATTGAATTTAAGTAAAAAATTATTCACCAATGCAAGTACGCAAACGCCCATAAACACAACTTTAAATCAAAAGCTTTTGAAAATGGAACTAACTGACCAATGTTGCCACACGTCAGGAAATCAAGAAAGCCTTTCATCTACACTGATTGATATAATGAATTTTGCCTCAGAATTATTTTATGAGAGTGCATCTTATAAATCTAAGTCCAAAAGTGAACTTAAAATATTTATGTCGGATAAAATTAAAAAACTGGAAGAAATTGCAAGCTTTTTTGAATGTACGCTCGGAAACCAAAAGAAATTGTCTAGAAATCGACATCAAACTAATATTAGAGCTAAACTTAAACTTTTATTGGATTCATCCGGTTCCTCGTCTACTGATGTTGCATTTAAAAGTAGCTGCGACGAAAGAGAATTGGAATATTTATCCGAAATAAGTAAGAATTCTCGTTTACCTAATTTAAAGGGATCGATAAACCTTAAGCATATACAACAAACCTTTTCCGATGGTATTGATTTATTTAAATATATTAAACTGGACATTCAAATAAAAAATTCCGACCCCATTTTGGAGAAGCCGAAATTGCATACAACAAAAAATTCATCAGAAAATGATACCGATAAAGAAATTAAAAGGTTTGTGCTATCATAACATCTTAACATAATAAGCTAAAATTTCATTTATTGTGTATTACAAAAATGACAACTTAGGACTTCATGTTTCTTATATGGCTATAAGACCATATTTGTTTGTTGAAATGTAAATGCAACTAAAACTTCTATATTTGCGGATTTATGGATGCGTCAAGAATATTTTTATCTTTATTATTTATGGGACACGGAACATTTCAGACACTTTTTGGGTGCCTGCTTTTTACCTGCTGATGTTCATTTTAGAATCGCAGATATTCGTATATGATATTGGTAGGATACATAGTCTATTCGTGTGCACGTGATCGGAAGTTGACGGTGAAGGGAAATGTGTGAAATTACACAAAGAAAATAATCAAAATATCGGACAGGAACCCTTTTTTTTCCCCTTATTTTAGTCGGCTCCCAAGTTATTCTAAAAGTCTGTGCCAACCGCTGATCTACAGGATGCTAAAGTATTTCTTTATTGCTTCTGAAGACTGAGAACCAATTACCTCTTAATTTACCGCAGCTAAACATTCAAAAAACACCGCTGCCGTATTCCACCCCCTTGGCAACGACACCGGTGACAACAAAACATTCGGATCCCGACTGTATAATTGTTGAAGAATGTAAGCAGAGGTCCGATGATGTACCCACCGTCAGTTCGATGGTTATTCCGAAAAAAAAATCACCCACACCTAAAGGGACCCGAACCTCCGGACTACCGGTTTCAAATGAAATCTCAGGTCATCCACCTGCGATTCCAAAATCCCTGAAGGTGATACCTCCCTCGAAACACATTTTTGTTTCTCGGCTAGCCCCTTTTTTTTGTTTCGCGCGGTCCCGTTGCTTAACGTGCAACTTCCCACCTCCCGCCCAACCGACCGAGGGGCGCGCCGTGTGTCGTACGGCTCGAGTCGCGGGGATAGACCCGAAAGAAAATACGATGAAAACTTGATAGAAAGAAAGAATACGAGGAAACTAGTTTAGATGTTGTTGTGATAGGTAAATTAGTATTAGGGTTTTAATGTTGTTAGGATAAGAGTTAGAGGTAATGGTGAAAAGTGCATTGTAGTCCGAACATAGCACCCTAAAAGGATCATGCAGGCCGTAGTTCGTTATACAATATATACAAGCCAAAGTTAAAGCCGATATAAAGCGGGAGGATGTAGTAAAATTTAAATATTCCGTCACACCTCATCTTTCAAGATACGTGTGCCACTGATGGACTTCGACAACATATGTTCGGCAAACTTTTGGCCTGAACATATATTTGTCCAAGAACATCAGCCTAGGAATATAAAGATAAAACGTCCGCTGGGTGTTAGACTCCCAGAAATTAAAACCACTGACAAGACCACAAAAAACTCAAAAAACTAACATCTTTTGCATACCTTACTATTTCATACCAGAATACTAGGGGCCTACGTAGTAAGCTCACTAATCATTTTACTAACAGTCTTACCTTTGCATCCCAGGTTATAGTGTTCACAGAAACTTGGCTAAAATCGGATATACTTAACTCGGAAATTTTTCCGAATAAGTACTCCATTTTTAGGCGCGAAGGTCCTCACCGAAGAGAGTGAGGAGTACTTATTGCTATCGACTCCAAACTCGATTCGGATGAGGTTAATCTTGAATTCGGAGATATCGAATTCATTTGTGTTCAGATTAAATTTCATAAATTTAGCTTATTCATTACTTGCTCTTACATACCCCCTTCGTCTGAGTTGCCAACATATTGGCTCCATTTGGCAGCGAATCAATCAGTATCCAACTTATTGTCCGACACGGACCAATTGGTAGTTCAGGGAGATTTTAGTCTACCTTAAACTTCCTGGTCCACTTCTAATAGTTTATCTTCTTTAATTCCCACCGTACATCATGACTTTACTGCGGGCATGTTAGACATGTCACTCGCACTGGTTAACAATATCACAAATTCTTTAGGTTGGTATCTAGACTTATGCGTTGTCTCGGATCCTTATCCAGGGCGTCACCTCTCATTTACCCTGAAGATCCTTACCATCCCTCATTAAGGATGGAATTTTGAAGGACTTAACTACAATATTTTAACGTACGACTGGTCCGATCTATACAATTGCACGGATATGGCCGTTGCCATACAAATCTTCTATAGTGCATAGGACTCTTTCTTTGATTAAATAAAGAGTTCTGGCGGGGTATCCACTCACAAGTGACGATCCGCCTTGGTATACCAAGAACCTAAAAAACTTAAAAAATATATACTTAAGGCTAGGTAAAAAATTTAAAAATTAAGGGAGTTCTGCGAATTTCTCACAGTATTCAATAGCCCGGTCGAATTTTACCGTGCTGAACGCGCTGTGTTATAAGGATTATATTTCTCGTTGTCGGGTTCAGTTCACCCAGGACCCGAAACAGTTCTATAACTTTGCTAACACCAAACGTAAACCTTCCACATCCTTAGCCTCTCTCATGTTTGAAGGTACAACAGCAACGAATGATCAGGCCATGACCGATCTCTTTGCCAAGTTTTTTCAAACAACTTATTCACCTGTAGTTGACCCAACTCAGCCTTATGCCTATGATTTACCGAAATTGAATCTTATCTTCTGCCCCTCATTATCCGAAGAAGGGATACTAAAGGATCTTCATAAAGTAAAGCCAACATTTTCGCCAGGTCCTGATGGAGTAGCTGCATATGTGCTAAGGTACTGTGCCAAGAATCTGAGCAAGCCGCTCCTAAAATTATTCAACCTTTCATTGGAAACTTCTGAGTTCCCCTTAATCTGGAAGGAATCTTTCATCATTCCTTTACATAAAAAAGGTAAAAAATCGGACGCGGTAAACTACAGAGGTATCTCAAAGTTATCCGCTATTCCGAAACTTTTTGAAAAATTAATTACCACTCACCTGCAGCACCTTTGTAGATTGGTAATATCTCCTTACCAAGCCGATTTACTACCACCAATCTCTTGGAACTGACTTCCTTCATAATTAGCGGTTTCAAAAAAAATCGTCAAACAGATGTCATCTATACCGACTGCAGCAAGGCATTTGACTCTGTAAACCATTCCCTGCTCCTATGTAAACTAGATTTGCTGGGTTTTCCGTCAAATCGTCTTAGTTGGATCCGTAGTTACCTGACTGGTAGAACGCAGCGTGTCCTATTAAAAAACTCTTTATCCGATGTGGTCAGTGTCACGTCCGGTGTCCCACAAGGGAGTCACCTCGGTCCGCTTTTGTTCACATTGTTTATAAATGATCTCCCACTCACTATAAAAAACTCTTTAGTACTTATGTTCGCGGACGATGTGAAGATTTGCTATCAATACAGCGTTGCGTCCTACCAATCGGAATTACAATCCGACTTAACCAATCTCCAGAAGTGGTGCTCTACTAACTTTTTAAACCTTAATGGCTCTAAGTGCAAGACAATGACCTTCTGTCGTTGTAATCCCATGCTTGCGACTTATCACCTAAATGGGGACGCCCTGGATCGTTTAAAGCTTATTGACGATCTTGGCATCCGATTAGATCCTAAACTAAACCCTTACTAACCGTAGAACGATGCTTGGCGTCGTATTTATTAATAAACTAATACGAGATGAAATTGACTGTACAAAGTTACTTGGCCAGTTACATTTTACCGTACCCTGTAGACTAACTCGAAATTTCATCCCCCTTAAATTACCACATTGTAGAACGAACTACGCCCTGCATTATCCTTTTAAGGTGTTATGTTCGGACTACAATGCACTTTACACCATTACCTCTAACTCATTACCTCTAACTCTAACCTAATACTAATTTACCTATCACAACAACATCTAAACTAGTTTCCTCGTATTCTTTCTTTCTATCAAGTTTTCCTCGTATTTTCTTTCGGGTCTATCCCCGCGACTCGAGCCGTACGACACACGGCGCGCCCCTCGGTCAGTTGGGCGGGAGGTGGGAAGTTGCACGGTAAGCAACGGGACCGCGTGACAAAAAAAAAAAAAAAAAGTGGCTGCACTACAGGGATGCGTTTGCGGAGAGGCTCAACTATCAGCCTCATATATCAAAGTGTCTTGATGCCCAAAACTATGGTCACTTTATAGCCCCAAAATTTAAAATTTAAACGGTGACACATTCAAACAGCATATGACACTCTCGACAACTTATCTCCGATTTTTTTTAAAGCTTAAATACCGATTCTTTTGCAAAACTATCATAATGGTATCTTATAGTAAACGAACTAAATCGCAGATAACAAAAAAGGTATGAATGTTACTGCGGAATACTGCCTTACAGTTATTATTGGCGAGCTTTGAGTGCTTAATGAAGTGGTCAAAATGACAACTTATACTCGTAGTACGAGTACATACATTTTTTACGCTTTTGCTGAAGTTTTACAGTATGAGTTGCTTGTATCGTAGAAAAAGTGTTTTATTTCGAAATTATATTCATTTATTTATTTGTAAAAGGAAGAAATTGAGGCCTTAGGGCTTCTACAAGAGCCTTCCATCGGACTCTATTTGGTGCTTGTTTGGCGGTGTCCCAGGTGGTGTTGTTTCGGGACAGGTCTAATATTGTTGTACGACGCCAGGTCATTTTGGGGCGTCCCATTTTTCTGCTTCCTTGTGGATTCCACCCCAAGGCCTTCCTGACGATGCTGTCTTGCTTCTTTCTGAGTGCGTCTCCGATCCATTTCCGTGTTCTTTTCTGCTGTTGGATTGGGTGCTCTTTGTTTCGCGCAACAGGTCATGGTTGGTAATTCTACTTGGCCAGAATATACCACAGATAATCCAAAGACACTTGTTGATCATCATCCCTTGGGATGTCAGCCAAATCTCTGATCCGTAGAACAGTGGATTTTACTCACGCATTGAAAATACGCAGCTTTGTTCTTCTCATTATTTGCTGGTTTCTCCATATGCGGTATAATCTTCCAAATGCAGATCTTGCTTTGCGCAGTCGGTTTTCCACGTCTTTTTCCACTCCACCGTTTGTGTTATGATGCCAAGGTAGGTAAAGCTGTCGACAAACTTGACATTTTTACCGCTGATGTTGATGCATCCTTGGTTGGAATTGTTAATCCACGTCGCCTTCGTTCTGGATGCGTCCCGAGGTCATTAGCTTTGGATTGGATGTCGACGAGCTTGTGAGATAGGAAGCAGATGTCGTCCGCGTAATCCAAGTCTTGAAGATGGCAGGTGAAGCTCCATGTGATCCCGCGTTTGTTTACGTCTCTCATGATATCGTCGATTAACATATTGAACAATAGCGGCGAAAGGAGGAAACCTTGCTTGGCGCAGGTATTGGTCTGGAAGGGTGTACTAATCTTCCCATTGTGCAATACTGCCAGATCCACACCATCGTACATTGCTCGCACAATGTGTATGATGTTGATTGGCACTGCCTTCCGTGCGAACGCCCGCCATATCGCTGCTCTATCCACTGAGTCAAACGTGGAGGTAGAGTGGAGGTAGAGATCGCCATTCCACTTGTTTGGTTATTGCGCGTAGAGTATTTGCCTGGTCAACGCAACTCCTGTGTTGTCAAATTCCTCCTTGTTCGTCCTGTATTGTAGGTTCGATCTTCTCCGTTAAGCGCTCATTCAGAAGTGAGCGTTTTCTCGCCAGCTGTTGCAGTCGCTTTTCTCCGATCGCACTGCGCACTGCTTGGTTGTTCCGTCGCCATTCCCGGATTAGCTCTTCATCGTCTGTTAGGAGTGTTTCGTCTGAGTCTCGTACGGGGTGTGATTGTTTCTGATTTGTTGGTTTTTGGACTTATTTATGCGTCCCTCCAATGGTTGGTTCCAATCCGGGGTTGTTGGGGACGAGTTTCGCATTGAAGTCTCCCATGACTATTTTAATGTCACCTCTCTCTTCTCGGCTGAGTGAAAATGTA
The DNA here is from genome assembly GCA_021223825.1 of Drosophila ironensis. NCBI lineage: Eukaryota > Metazoa > Arthropoda > Insecta > Diptera > Drosophilidae > Drosophila > Drosophila ironensis. The sequence continues at coordinate 504,278 of JAJJHQ010011280.1, forward strand.
AGTGCATTATAGAGGTAGTCTTTGATGTCATCGCTGGCGCCTTCCGTTGGGGCGTGGCATTGCACGATGGATATGTGCCTAGCGCTGCATCGGAATCTAGCGATGATGATTCTATCGTATACCGAATTCCAAGATATTAGTGTTTGCTTATATTTTTTGAATATGTCGATTCCTACGTCGCTCCTGCCTTTATCATTGGTTTCGCTGTGCATTACTAGACCTAATCTCACTGATGCCTGCAATTGCAATCTCGCCTTCCAACTGCGCCAATCTGGTAAGTTTCATTACCGAAAACACGTTCCATTGTCCAATTCGTGCCCGTTTCGAGATGCGAATGGTTTTCATCGGATTAGGGGGTCATCTCTTGTTTTGGTTTCTGTAACCGATGGATTGTCGGTCCACCAGTGATTGGCAGGGTGCGACTTATCCCAGTAGTGGCAAAGAAAGTCCATTCTTGTCTCATCACTTGTTTTTAAGTTTCATTAGATTTAAATGTTTTTTAATTATTCTTCTTACAACAGAAAATAAAATAAATGGTCTAAACCATACTTCTTTTAATTATCTTTAGATTGATTAACTTAAATTCGTTAAACGGAAGTCAAAAGCTCAAAATTGAGGTGAGAAAAGCGAACAATGTTCCCAGATCATTAGAATTCTACAAAAATGAAAGCGTTTTGGACTTAGATGATGAAATGGAGCAATTTGAAAACAAAACAAAAATTTATGTGAGTACAAAAGCTAAATGGTCGCAAATATGTACATGTAATTTTTATATACTTATATTTTATTGCAGAGTGAAGATTATAATAGATCAGAAATTGAATATTTAACACGCCACAATGAACACATAAAAGACCAACTATTAAATGAATCAAATAGTGACTCTGAAATTTCCAATCATACCATTAACGACGGTTTTAGGAAAAATTTCATTGAAAAAACGGAGAGTGTAACAAACATGGTGGAAAAATTCTTAACAGAGTTTAAATCAGATCAAATGTTTTCACTTACTAAAACTAGCCCTAACAATGGTAAAAATGATCGGGAAGACGTGTCAAAATATGAAAACATTTTGAATACAAATAATGAAATAGGTTTTACGCCAATTGATAAACTTGAATCAAATTTTGCTGTTTGTAATAAACGTGATGAAATTATGGTCAGTTCCGAAAGTGAATGTTCTGAAACAGATGGTGATCCTGTTCATAATAAAAGATTTATTAAGCCAATGCTTCGAGTGGATCAACTAGCTATTGAAACAAGAGCTGCGCAAAAAAACGAAAGTGAGAGAATTCGAAGGCTTGAAAAAAAAAATTATTTAGTTTCAACAGTTTTAAAAAATAATACGAAACATGTAAAAAAGAATAAACTAATACTAGATTATATAAAACATACAAAAACTTTTATTGAGGTTGATAAGGATATAGCCAAGCAATTAAAGCCCCACCAAAAAGATGGCGTTAAGTTCATGTATGATTCGTGTTACGGCGGCGTGGATTTGGAGAACTCAAAAGCGGGATCTGGATGTATCTTAGCACATTGCATGGGTCTTGGAAAAACACTTCAGGTATCAATATGGTAAAACTATAAAAAAATATATTTTTAAAATTTGTATTTTTAGTTGATTGCGCTGCTGCATACCCTAATATCTTATAAAGAACTGAATACATCGAAAATTTTGGTAATTTGCCCAAAAAGTACCGTCATGAACTGGGCTGATGAGTTCCAATATTGGTTGGGTCCATTGAAAAATGCTTCTAAAGTGAAGGTTTTTATAATTCCCGACTCAGCGTAAGTATTACACAAATCTGAATATGTAATTGTTTTCTTATGGATGTTCCAATAGTAGGTTTATTATCGAATAAAATCTGTACTACTGTGGGCAAAAAGTAAGGTGAATTTGTTTGTAAAGTGAAAATTCTTTATTCTCCTGAATCAATTTCATTCCCTTCAAAGTAATCCCCTCCCGATTAAATACACGTATGCTAACGTTTTTTCAAATCCTTGAAACAGGCCAAATAGTCCTTTCCGGTATAGCCATGAGCGACCTCGTCGATTCCGCTTTTATCTCTTCAATCGACTCGAAACGCGTTCCCCGGAGTGGTCTCTTGAGTTTTGGGAATAGCCAGAAGTCACGCGGAGCCAAATCAGAATACGGTGGTTGCGGAACGATATGCGTCGAATTCGCGAAATTCTGTGGCGTGGACAACTTTTAGAAGCACTATATTCGAATACGACAATGGTTATATTCTATCTACTCATGTTACCAACATAAATCGAAGATCCACGCCCGCATAAATGGCGAAAATGCGTTGAGGCCAAACCCTCTAGACACTCTAAATACGGATATTAAAATAGTAATGGCTTCACTAATATTTATGCTGCGAATAGCAGTCGGTTACGAACACTTCTTCCCTCGCTAGTACTCCAGTGGTGGACACAGATTTTTAATTTGGGAGCCGGCCAAAAAAAAAAAGAATATAAAAGATCTCGTCCGATTTATTTGGATCTACAAATCGTCCACTTCCGAACAAGTGCACATGTCGATTCCTTTTGGTTTGAGACATTCACAGGTTTTTGTTTTGGGAGCACTGGGAGCCGAAAAAGCCAAGGGCATCGCTGATTTACTCTAAAGAAAAGCAAACTCCTAATATCTCTTACGCATTTTAGTAGGCTACAAAGCTACAAGATATTTTTACTGTAGCCAATATCTTAAAAAAAAAAAAACCAGTAGAAACGCTGTAGTCGAGATTCCTCGACAACGAGATACCATGTAACTCTCTTGCCGTTGCCGTGGGAAGGGGTGGGTAAAACTTTAATTGGTCATATCTTCTATATTTACTGTCCGATCTGAACGTAATTTTGCATGCACGTGTTTGACGATCAGCAGACTTAGCAAACTTAAAAGCTTTTAGGTAGCTTTTACCATTTTGGAGATATCGATTTTTTTGCGAATACGAGGGCGGAAAGGGGCGTGGCAAAAATCTGGAAATGGCATTATCTGCATAATAGTTAAACGGTCCTAATGCAAAAAAAAAAGGTGTCTAGCTCTTATTTTGTCCATGTTATCGAAGAAAATACAGTTTTATGCAAATTACGAAGGCGGAAAGGGGCGTGGCAAAAATTTGAAATAAACTCGACCTGCGTACACATATAACGGACCTAAAGCAAAAAGAATTACACCTCTAGCTCTTACCATCTCCGAGAACGACGTGTTCATACATACAGACGGACGGACAGACAGACGGACAGACGGACATGGCTAGATCGACTCGGCTGTTGATGCTGATCAATAATATATTTACTTTATAGGATCGGAAACGCTTCCTTCTCCCTGTTGCATACCTTGCACAAAGTTAATATACCATTTGTACCTTAAGGTACATGGTATAGAAAAAAAAAAAACGAGTAGGAACGCTGTAGTCGAGATTTCTCGACAACGACCATGTGCCCACGGTCTCGTACCATGTGCCCACGGTTGCCACTTAAAAAATTTTTTATGAGCCAAAAAAATATTAAAAATGAATAAAAAGGAGCCAAATTTTTGTTTATTATTTATTTTGATTTTTATCTTTCTTTTATCATAAGAAAATAATATAAAAACATATGCAAAAACATAAAACATTTTTCTTCAATGAAACAGCTAAAAGCTAAGGCTTACTTGGTAGTTTAAGTCATTCTGAGACCAAACGTATTAAGTTTTTCTATCTGGCATTTTTAAATTTCAGACATTAATAACTTTTAGAATTGCAAAATATATGCATTAATAAAAAAATTAATTCATTTTTTTCAAACTTTAAATATTTTGTATCGCTATTAGCATAAAAAAGAGCCAAACTTAATAAATATGGGCCAAAGAGCCAACGAGAAAAAAAGAGCCAGTTTTGGCTCAAAAGAGCCAAATCTGGCAACCGTGCATGTACCTTTTTTCTTTATTAACCATTTCTTTGTATTTATTTTTATTTTTGTCAAATAATTCACATACATGCACTTCTGTATGTATTGTGCATACATACACACACTTTTGTATGTATGCACGTGCGAACGAAAAAATCGATATCTCGAAAATGGTAAAAGCTGGAGACAAAATTTTAAGTCCGCTAAGTCTACTGATCGTCAAACACGTGTATGCAAAATTACGTCAAGACCGGACAATTAATATAGAAGATGTGACGAACTAAAGTTTTACCCACCCCTTTCCACGGCAACGGCAAGAGAGTTACATGGTATCTCGTTGTCGAGGAATCTCGACTACAGCGTTTCTACTTGTTTTCTAACGCACGCATGTAGAAGATCTTTGTCTTGTTTTGTAGGTAATATAATTCACTACTATATATTAAAATTTTAAGCCATTTGATATAAGTTAAAGAATATGATATGCCAAAATTAAAAAGAAGTCAAATGTTACAGTTCTGCACTCTGGTTATTTTTTTAACAAATATATTTATAATGATTTTTTAATAATTAGCCCACATTCTCTTAGACTTTTCCAGCTCTTCTATGCGATTGGGCATACTTTGGGTTTACCCTTGTACCATTTCCGGGGGAATAGCACACCATACGTCCTGTGTCTCTTTCAATCCACTTGGAGGAACTGAATATTTCACCAGCTGCAATTTAACATGACTCCACAAGTTTTGTATTGGATTTATGTAAGATGATTGTGGTGACCACTTCATAGATAGAAATTTCTGTTTTAAAAACCAATTTTTCAGCCATATGGACGTGTGCTTCGGGTCGTTGTCTTGCTGAAAAACACATTTTTCGGCAGAAGACCCATATTCCCAATAACTTTCGAAAAATTTTCTTGTAAAACGGATAGATATTGCTCCTTTCGCATAATTTCATCATCACCAATGGACCCACTCCATGTGAATTAATGCACCCCCAAACCATGAGGGAACCGCCACCGGTTTGTCGCACATTCCATGGGAACTGGATCGTAGAATCTCTAGTCCAATACCAAGAGCGTCCATCTGACTCGAAGCGATTAATTTTTGTTTTATCCGACCATATAACTCTGGAAACAAAATCTTTGGATATGGGCAATTCTTGAAAAAGGGTAAACCACGACCGAAAAAAAAAATCTTCACATTCATCGTATTTTTTTGTATAATGTCATAAAGAAATATCCAAATTTTCATAATACAATGGGTCCGTAGCATATCTCCGTTGTTTTTATAAAAAAATTTGCCTGCAAACTGAAAAAATGTAATTTTTTCACTTTTAGCTCCTTTTGTATGCATTTTTATGTTTTATTATTTCACAAAGAAAACATATGATATGTTTGCTCTTTTTCTACCAAATCTCTTTATTGCAATCCAATAAGAAGAGAAAAATGCAAACAGAGCGAACAAATGTTCAATTACCTGTTAATTTCTATTTTGCTTCTTATCTATGTTCTAATCGTACGTTCGCGACCGAAAACATCATATTATTGTAATTGCTCCGCAATAAGTGCAAGCAGGTGGATGAAACTTCGCGTGTTAAGTGATTTTGGGATAAATATTTTAAATATAAAAAATCGTTGAGGTTACTCTAACCAATCTTTTTTTATTGATTGGCAAAGTAGCGTACGTTCGCGACCGTAAGTTTTTATACCATGTACCTTAAGGTACAAATGGTATATTAAGTTTGTGCAAAGTATGTAACAGGGAGAAGGAAACGTTTCCGACCCTATAAAGTATATATATTCTTGATCAGCATCAACAGCCGAGTCGATCTAGCCATGTCCGTCTGTCTGTCCGTCTGTCCGTCCGTCCGTCTGTATGTATGAACACGTCGTTCTCGGAGATGGTAAGAGCTAGAGGTGTAATTCTTTTTGCTTTAGGTCCGTTATATGTGTACGCAGGTCGAGTTTATTTCAAATTTTTGCCACGCCCCTTTCCGCCTTCGTAATTTGCATAAAACTGTATTTTCTTCGATATGGGAGGGAGGGTGTACCAAAAGAAATGGGAGGGTGTACCAAAAATTCCAGGTATCAGAACAATACATTCGGTATATTCTGATAGCAATGTTCAATTAAGCACAGCTCAGACAGCCTCTTCTTTGAAAACTATAATATTATAAATGTTTCATTACTTATTGCTTATTTCTTATTACTTATTACTCATTTTTCTTAAAATTAATAAATTTCTGTACACATTTCATATTCAATAAAATTTATTTTTTTGCTTTAATTATTATTAGACACATTAAATTGAGTTAAATCCCTTATTTAAATAAAAATTTAATAAATAATACAACATGAAAAAATCGTACGTTCGCGACCGTACGTTCGCGACCGGAACTCAATTAAATTAAAAATAAATAAATGGAGATATTTTCTTGGGAGTAGACTTAATAGAAAGCTACATGATTCTATTTTAAAAGTAAAGTTATTTCTTTAAAATATTCCGTCTCAATTCGCAGAGTTTTGCATTTTACTGCATTAACCCAAAGTCGACTTCCATTTTGCGTACGTTCGCGACCGCATGTTTTTTGACAATATTATGAAAATTAAAAATCGATAAGCCTCATAATTTACACGAACCAAAGAGCTAAACAAATGCTATCGAAGAGTAAAAAAAAAGTTTCAGGAAACGATTGTTTTCGATTTTATTTTTTTAATTTATCTCGTACGAACGTACGTTCGCGACCCTGAGAAATGCCCATATGCTTGCTTTTTTAGACACTGCACTATGGTCCAAAAGTCGATTTTTTAGGCATAAACTCTAAAAATAGAGATAGTCGTGTAATTCTTTTTGCTTTTAGTGTGTTATTGTTGCAGGCAGATCAAGTTTATTTTTGCCACGCCCCTTTCCGCCTTCGTAATTTGCATAAAACTGTATTTTCTTCGACACATTTGCCTATACAAATGGACAAAATAAGAGTTAGATACCTACTTTTTTTTGCATTATGTCCGTTTAACTATTGCGCAGATAATGTCATTCTTGGATTTTTGCCACGCCCCTTTCCGCCCTCAAATTTTCAAAAAAATCGATATCTTCGAAATGGTAAAAGCTAGAGGCATAATTTCAGTCCAATAAGTCCACTGATCGTCAAACACGTACGCGCAAAATTTCGTACAGATCGAACAATAAATATAGAAGATATGGCCAATTAAAGTTTTACTACCCCTTCCCTAGGCAACGGCATGCCGCACACGCTGGGGTGACGTCATCCGTCTCTTCTTTGACTTCAATTCGTTGGCATGTGTATATATAGTGTATATGTGTAGTGTATATGTGTGCACCTGCTGATTTTTTGGATGTCAACAAACGAAAATTTGGTGAATTATTTGAAAAAAATAAAATAAAATCAAAGAAATGGTTTATAAAGAAAAGGGGTACATGGTATCTCGTGGTCGAGAAACTACAGCGTTCCTTGTTTTTTTATTTATATCTATTTTTTTATCATCTTCTAAGTGGTATTTGCTCAGTTTTTCGTAAACCCAATCAGACACAATTGATATTTTGCGATTGTTGCTGCGCCAAATATCGAAAAGATCGCTATGGCGAAACTCGAACGAACCTGAATATTGTGGATTTGTAAGAAAAGGGGACGAACGGGGAAAATGTGTTAATTAGCGCTGAAAACGACATTTATGTGAACAAACTGACGTTGTTAGTTTTTGTCGGCAGACGTGGGGTCGTTTTTTTTATCCACGAAACACAGGGGACGCATGTAAATTTTCTAAAAAAATACACATAAATTGGACATTAAACACAACTCAAATACTAAAACTATACATAAATGTACAATATACAGTTAATAATACACACCTTAATCTTCAATTTCCATTATTAACTTGAGTTTGTTCGAACAGATAATTTTTAATTTCACGCACAAACGTAAACAAAAGAATTTGGTGTCAATTTCCTAAACCTAAGCAGCTGATCGATTGCATTCTTTTGAAAGATCATACAAAGCTTCAGTGAAGCTTTTAAAACTTAATTATTTCAGTTTTTAGAAGTATGATGTATTAACTTTAAGAATTTAAAACCAAAAATACAAAACATTAACATAAAAATTTCGACTTTATGCCAAAAAATCCGACTCTTGGACCATAGTGCATTGGTAGCATCAATTTAACAAAATGTTATTGTTATTGTAAGGAAGATGCAAACTGCAAAATCCCACCCCGAATGAAATGACCCAAAATTTAATGATTGTCCCAAAAGAGGACAAATTTTAAATATATGTTAAGAGAGAGAGAAAAAAAAAACTTATTGTTATTCTCCTTAGAAGAAATTTCAATAAATATACAAAAAAAAATTGTATATATGTCTAGGTAGACCACAAGCACCTCCCCATTTCGCCATTGAAATTAGCAAAAAATATATTTTCTTTTATATATTTAACCTTATCTGTATATTTGCTGAGAGGACTCCCTTAGTGGCCGTGCTGGGCTTGCTCAGTGGGTCGGGGTCTCGCACAAATTTATTGTGTGGCTTGCAACCCGCCCACTGTGATAACACGGAGGTTTTGATTTAATCTCTTATATTTGCTTGTCGCCGCCTGGCGACATTTTAAATATTTATTGAAATTTCTCCTAAGGAGATCCGAGTCCCGTGGCGTCGTCCCCTACTCCGTCCCTTGTCCTATTTCCCACGTCTCGTCCACCAGAGGTGTCGTGGTCACGATCCACCGATCAAAGCCGGCACACCTTTAACCCACGAACAGGAAGCAGGTCAGGATCCGCCGGACATGCCGACTCTCCGTTAACCGCTGCTTTCCGGCTATGGTGCGTGTCTCCGTTCCCCGTCACTACCTGTGTCTTGTTCACCAGGGGTGTCGTGGTGAGGATCCACCGATCAAAGCCGGCACACCTTTAACCCACGAACGCCCAGGAAGCAGGTCAGGATTCGCCGGTTAAGCCGATTCTCCGTTAACCGCCGGGTCCTCGTCAGGTCGTTGGCTCACCCTGAATTTCCCTGGTGTTGTAGCTGAACAGCTGCGCCGCTCCCGTGTATCCTCTTTTGAGGTGTTCTGGTCGCTCCTGGGCAGGTCTTTGGTGCTCCTGTCGCTCCTGGTCGCTCGTGGTTATCGTCCGCGTGATCCTCCCGCGTGGCGTTGCTGCTGGCCCGTTGGCGTTCGCTGCACTTGTCACGCACTGCACTTGAAAATTCCCGCACTCGACGTTCCCGTGCCGCCATTAATTTTTCCCTTTTATAATTGCCCCCAGTCTGCGCTGCCGCGGCTGCGTACTTTTCCATCGGCGCTTCTCTTTCACCTAGCAACTACGCCGCAACTACGGCGCGGCCCGATTCCAACGGCGCCTTTTCCATGTTCTGGACGTTTCTACTGTTTTTTGCTCGCGATCACGCCATTATCCCGTTAGTCCGGGAGCTTTCGCTCTCCGCCACTGCTCCTCTCCTACGCTCCCGGTATCCGCTCCTCTCACCATTGTCCGCTTTTCCCCACGGCCGCGAAACTTAGATGCTATCTTACGTCTACGTTTACATCTTTACTTACATGAAAATTACATATATCTTACGTACTATTTAACCTTCACCTTACGTCAACTAAATCATGTACCTAATCCGACTTATAAATTATAATATATAATTGATTGTTTTGTTCCTCCTACTTGGACCTATTTTGTGAGATCCCTTAGGATCCTCACAGTGCTGCCTATACAAGTTAATTTCCGTTTAATTATTTTATCGACAAATTTATATATACACGTTATATCATTGTCAAGAATTTTCGATTAAAGGGTACCTATAGTGTTTATAAATATTTTAGTCGTAAACAATCATTTCCTTGTTTCATTCTAGTGATATTATCGATAAGCTTTGTGTATTGGAGGAGTGGTCCCGATCTACCAACGGAAAAGCTGGCTGCTTGCTTTTAGGTTATGAGGCTTTTCGCGCTTTGGTATTTTATCATTCATATAAATATCGAGGAAATGCAACTATTTCTAAATTAGAAAACATTAAAGACAGAGTAAAAGAATACCTATTGAGTCCTGGTAAATATTTAGGTATAATAGACATAATAAATAAATAATGTTTACTTTATTAAAGGCGCAGATATAGTCGTATGTGATGAAGGCCACGTTATAAAAAACAGCAGATCGGCAATAAGTTTAGCCGTGGCTAAAATAAAAACACCAAAACGCATTATATTAACTGGAACTCCTATTCAAAATAATTTAAAAGAATGTAAGTTGAATGTAAGTCTGTAAACCAAAAAAAACAGTTTTTGTTGGAACCTCTCATTAGGATCCGCACACACTATTTGGTAACCTTTCCAGTTGCACGCATCCAGTTTTTATACCATGTACCCTAAGGTACAAATGGTTTATTAAGTTTGATCAATGTACAATGTACACTTTTACAAACAGACGGACAGACAGACGGACATGGCTAGATCGACTCGGCTGTTGATGCTGATCAAGAATATATATACTTTATAGGGTCGGAAACGCTTCATTCTCCCTGTTACATACATTGCACAAACTTAATATACCATTTGTACCTTAAGGTACATGGTATAAAAAGAATAAGGGTATATTGAATTCGTGCGAATGTCAAATATGGAACAGGGACAAGGAAGCTTTTCCGACCCTATAAAGTATATATATGCTTGATCAGCATCAACAGCCTAGTCCATTTAGCCATGTCCGTCCGTCCGTCTGTCCATATGAACGGCTAGATTTTGGAACCTATAATAGATAGAGAACAAGTAGGAACGCTGTAGTCGAGATTTCTCGACAACGAGATACCATGTACCTCTTTTCTTTATGAACCATTTCTTTGATTCGAGGGCGGAAAGGGGCGTGGAAAAAATCCAACAATGATATTATCTGCGCAATAGTTAAACGGACATATTGCAAAAAGAAATAGGTCTCTAGCTCTTATTTTGTCCAAGTTATCGAAGAAAATTCAAATACAGTTTTATGCAAATTACGAAGGCGGAAAGGGGCGTGGCAAAAATAAACTTGATCTGCCTGCAACAATAACACACCAAAAGCAAAAAGAATTACACGTCTATCTCTTACCATGTCCGAGAACGAGGTGTTCATACATACAGACAGACGGACGGACGGACAGACGGACAGACGGACAGACGGACATGGCTATATCGACTCGGCTGTTGACGCTGATCAAGAATATATATACTTATATATATATATACTTTATGGGGTCGGAGATGTCTCCTTCTGCCTGCTACATACATTTGTACAAAGTTAATATACCATTTGTACCTTAAGGTACATGGTATAAAAACTAATTGCACATTCTGATAGCACAAATAAATGGTTGATAGGGATACCAGTCGAGAAATCTCGACTTCAGCGTTCATACTTGTTTTCGCATTAGGTCCGTTTAACATATAGAGGCTATAATTTGTATACCATGTACCTTCAGGTAGAAATGCTATATTAAGTTAGTGCAATTGTAAGTATGTAATGGGGAAAGGAAAGCTTTTCCATTCCCACAAAGTATATATAAAAAATATATATTTAGTGGCAACGATATTGCACTTGACTATGCAAGCGCATGACTATTAATGATATACAAAAAGAGTGGGAGAAGTCCAACTCTCAGCGATAGTAACGAATATTTCAATATCTTTTATACCTATGTTTTCTTATGTACCTTATATCTATATTTCTTTATAAATAATGACAATTTAATCCAATTTGTGCTACGGTGAACAAGCATGTAAACATTTTATATGTTGTTAAGAATGCTTAGAATTTATCTAATAAAACAGTTGTATCACGTAATAATTTGAATATAATAATTTTCAGATTATAGTATGGTAAATTTTATAAAGCCATTATACCTTGGAACAGAAAGAGAATTTGCTAATTTATATGCAAACCCCATTAAAAATGGCCAACACAAAGACTCAAGCAAAAAGGACATTACGGTAATGAAGCAACGTTCATACGTACTCCATAAGAAGCTGTCCAAATTTGTACAGGTAACTATTTTACAAGCATATTTCTTTGATTTTCAGTGGGTCTGCAATCAGAATAACATTATTTAACATTATTTGAAAGCCATTAAATGTTTTTTCAGTATATTGTAGACAACAAGAGTATCCTTTGCGTTAAATTAGGCTGTTTGGTAATGACATACCGGGTTTTGTATTCAAATTTCGAGCTTTGCTTGTCAAGTCAAATGGAATCGTATTTGGAAGCGTTGTACAGGTCCGAATTGAGCGTTTGGCATAGGAGAGCAGCTCATAATAAATGGGTCCCACCAAACACACAGCGGAACGTCCCTGACTGTCAATCCAGCCTTCACCACCTTTAGGGCCGTTATTTTCGCGTGGTTCCGTAGCTTATTTTTCCATCTCTCGCCCGACCGAGGGACGCGCCGTGTAGCGTGCAACTCGACTCGCGGGGATAGACCCGGGTGTAAAAAAGTAAAGTTACGAGAAAACTAGCTACGATGTTGTGACAGGGTAATTAGTATAAGGGTTTTAAGATTGTAAGGCTCATGCAGGGCGTACTTCGTTCAACAATGGAGCAAACTAAGGTGGACGAAATTTCGAGTTAGTCTACGGTAAAAGTCTGTCTACTGAGCAAGGAGCTGTTAATTTTATCTTGTATGAGTTTATTAATAAACACAATCCCACATACGCATTCTACGGTTAGTGGAGGTGGATAAGTTTATTAAAACAATCTACTATGGTAAGAAGGAAGGTGCTGGTTTGAAGTTAAGGCTACGAAGTGCAAAAATAAAACCTTTTTTTGCACCGATATTATGCTGTCTTGGAGAACCCCATATTTGGGACTCCAGACAGAAGACCTGTATTCCAGATTCGGTCGAACCAAAGATATATATAAAGTTATTGTAAGGTACGGGTCATTGAACTCTTTCGACTCTCTTTTGACAAATCCAACTACACCAACAACTACTCGTCAGGACCATCTACACCAACAACTACTCGTCAGGACCGGTGAATTTAAGTCTGGCATCAAGACGAATACAAAGATCATAAATAATCTTTAAACAATCCATAGATGTTATGTTATTTTTATGTTATGTCCGGATGAAAGGAAAGTGTCGCGCATAGACCATTAAGGTCCTTAGCGATACCGATTGTTTGAGGCGTTGAATTGCTAACTTTAGTAAAATAGACCTCGAGTGCTTCTCGCGAATGCCATAAACCTGCTCGGATCTAGTTTTCCAGCAATGTGAAGATCAGTGCATTCATGTATCGCTGTCGTTTCGTAATAACTGCTGGGCATAGATAGGGGATATGCTCTAGCGATTCTTTCACGCCTGGCCTGGAGCGGGCAGTGGTCTGTAAACAGACCGACTAGCAATCTAGAGTCTAGCCTCTGGAGCTTCAGTAACAACGATGCCCGTTTTTGACAATGTGTTTTGCACATGGTTCTGGATATATTGCAGTTCATGGTTTCTATTCACCTACTGTTTGCCTCCATTACAGCTTTAGCCTCCATTCTGGAGTAAAGGGTGCGTCGCGAAATTGGTACGTCCTCCAATCTGCCAATTCATTGCCCTCAAATCCTTGGTGGCTGGGAATCCAATAGATCTGCACCTTTTTGTGGGTGCTTAAATGATGTAGTGCTTCCCTGCTTTCCAGGACCGTTTTAGACCTTATGGCTGTCGATTCTAGTGCCTTGATAGCTGCTTGGCTATCTACAAACACATTGACCTTTTTCGTTGTTCCCATCTTCTACGAAACGACAGCGATACATGAATGCACTGATCTTCACATTGCTGGAAAACTCTGCAGCGCTATGGCTTTCGATTCTAGTGCCTTGATAGCTGCTTGGCTATCTACAAACACATTGACCTTGGTCGTTGTACCCATTCTCTGGGCCTCCTCTGCAGCTGTCCTTATGGCGAAGAATATGCGGCAGTAGTCTGGTAGTTTCAAAGAGGCACGATTGCAGTATACTGCCGAGGGAGTAGGGGCACTCCCTCGTCCATCTTTGAACCGTCCCTGTAGATGTTAATGACCTTTTGCTCTGCTGCGGAGCGCCAGTCATCCTTTCCCAGTAGCACATGTTTGTTACGTTTGGTTTGGGACGAACTAGAAGCACAGTGTCCATAGTTCTGCACTGCTAGTTGGCCTAGTTAGGTGCGCTGGGAAGACCCGTATTCCAGATCTAGTGGGTTTATTCCCAGAAGCATTTCAAGTGCCCTTGTTGATGTCGTTCTCATTGCACCGGTGCAAAGTAGTGTTTGTCTTTGTGGCCTTACCGATAAAACTGATATAAAAATCCAATGGGTAAGTCTTGGTGATAGGCCAAATGTGCTCCCCAGCATCTTCTGCGATGCGTCTAGTGCATTGGTTGCCTTTTTGGCCCTTTCTTCCACGTTTGGCTTCCAACTCAGGGTACTGTCAATGATCGTTACCAGGTACTTCATTTGGTCCTTAGGGATCAATGGCGTCCCATTTATTTATGGCGGAGTCCAGCGTGGTACTTTGTATCTCTTTGTAAAGATAAAACTGATTAATGCTCAACCCGGCTTCTTTTGCCCATTGTAGCACTTCTTTCAGGGTATTGTCCATGACCGAGCTGATTGTCGATGGACATTTTCTTACGATAATTATGCCTACGTCATCTGCTATGGTTGTTATTTTTGGGCTTTACGTTTTTGTTTCGTCTGAAGATCAACCACGATGTTCCATAACAGGGGCGACAGTATACCTCCTTTTCGCTTCCATGGTTATGGTAATGGTTCCCCATTCCATCTGTATCCGTCTGCTTATTGGCCTGTAGTCCTTGGGAAGGACATGAGAGGCAGAAATACCACTCCTTCCGTTCGCCAGGTCCCTGGAACGTGGCTGTATCTGAAGCACCCTATAAATATGTTTCTTAACCATGGCGAGATCTTCGTTTTGACCTTCTGCGGCATGACTGGGAAGATCTCGTCGGGGCCTGGAGATTTGTGTTGTCGAACGAGTCCAGTGCCCATATTATTTTGTTGAGGGTGATTGGATTTTCTGGCACCACCTGCTATGCATTGAGCGATGTGATCTGCATGGATTTGCCTGCCTCAATGCAATCTGGGATGTTTGCATCCAGAAGTGTTCTGACGGCGTCGTCGCTGTCCTCCGTCCATCCATGGGCATGAACCATCTGTTTCCCGGCTAGTAGCTTTCTTAACCATGCGGTTTCTGAAGTCTTCTCTATACCGGAGCATAAGGTTTGGCACAAGTTCCTTTTTCTTTCCAGACATCTTTTTTGAAGTCACTCAGCCTGGTTATGTATTCGTTCCATACATGATAATCTTCTGCTTGGTTGGCAAGCTTGAAAATCTCCTGAACTTCTCTTCTTGTATTTTGTAGGCTTCGGGTCCACTTTTTTACGCGAGATAGTTTACATGACTTCTGGAATGTTTGTACCAGGGTCATGTTGAGCTTTTCTAGAGCCCGCTCAATGTCTTCGGGAGACCTTATTCGAGGCGGTTCTGGTAGCTTTCTGTTCACTATGTCGCCGTATCTTGCCCTGTGGGTGTTTCTGGGGTTTCTACGTAGCAGTTTGTGGTCACTGCGCTTGAATTTTACTAAAAATTCAACGTACTGATGGTCCAAGAAGGAGGGTCTGCTTAGGACCCTCCATTCCGTGACCTCGGTATTTCCCTCTGTTTTGAGGGTTAGGTCTACCACACTTACGCCTTTTAATTTAAAACACAACTACCAAATTTGATATGTGGTTAGTCTAGCCAATCTCTATCATCAAAAAAAAAATTGCAGGCACTCCTCTACGCACCACCGCTAACAGATGAAACCCAATAACAGGGTATTTATAGTCGAAACACTTGACTATAATCGATCTTACTTCTTTTAATTTTATTAAAATTTAATTTTTTTAATTTCTTCGACGTTCAACAGAATACTTTAATAATTTATTTCTTACAGAGAAAAGAAGCTGAGTTGCTGAAATCGTTTTTGCCCCCGAAATATGAGTATGTTTTGTTTATTCCCATGACCACAGTACAGGTAATTAAAAAATGTCATAATCAAAGTTATATGAATTTTGTCGTTAATTATATGTTATATTCTATGTTTGAAACTAATACTTTTGGTTAAGCCCTTAATACAATTAAGCTTGTTAATGATCTTTACGTCTTACTGGATTTAAAATTAAAAACATCTAAATATAACTACAACAGACTCGTTTTTTGGAGTCACTCAAATATTAGATGCTCACCGTTGTTTAACAAAAAAGAGGATTGCCGCATTGCCAAATGTTTATTTGAAAGACTGGAATATAATATTGGTAAAATATATATCTTTTCGTGATGCCAAAATCACTCAGCCACAAAGATCTACGCCCGCGCAATAGACGAAAATGTGTTTGGCCACCACTTCGCAGCCATACAGAATATTAGAATATAGAATATCTTCAACAAAATTTGGAGAACTTATTAGAATAGCCAATAAATATATATTCAAAAAAATTACGCTGTCATCAGCTTCGAAACCGCGTATTGGAGATTATAATAGATAGATAAATAAATGAATATTCTGAGGATCACCACGGTGTTTGCTTGTAGTCCTGCCTTGATTGATTTCCATTTTCACGTTCCTGGAGCAAGAGCAGGTATGATGAACTCCACTTTCTCCAAAGAATTTGCTGCATTTGGCAGACCCGCTGCCATCTGCTCAGCCAATCCATTCTTAGGTGTGTCAGATCGCTCCTCAATCGATGCGATGGGAGCACCGATCAAAAAGTGCCCGGGCGTAAGAATTTTCAGGTCACTTGGGTTTTCTGAAAGTGGACAAAGTGGTCGTGAATTTAGCATTACTGAAATTTCACAATTTAGTGTTCTGGGCTCATGAGAAGTCATATGGATTTTCCAACCAGCTTGCCAGGTGTTTGGGCTACCAAGGCATTTTCAATGTTCGCATTCATCCGTTCCAAAAATGCAGCCATCTATTGTCTCCTTGATTGTTGCCATTGAAGCGTGTTCATCTTGACGCTTATTTGTCGCAACTAGCTCGCCGAGACCTTCTCCACCATGGAAACCCTGACTATGGAGCGAATTTCAGCATAGTTAGCCGCAGTTTGTTTTAACGCGCGAATGTGTTCCAAGGGAACTTCGTTCAAACACGAGTACAAGTGCTGGAACTTTTCCACCTTAGACAGCTCCTCGTTGATCAGGATCTTGGCCAAATCAATTTAGATGACAAAGCTTGCTCAACGGGAAACCGGATGGACTGAGGACCGAAGCTGAGGACCGAATCCATGCGTACCTTCTTGAGCGCACGAACAATTTTCTCTTGCACTTGAAAGAAGTTCTCGGTGAAGTTAATCCGCACGTTGCTGGACAGTTTCGTCAGATCTGCTCTTTCAGCAAGTAGTTGGAACTTATCAAATTTAAGATTGATTTGCTCGATAGCGTCCAAAAATACTTGAAAATTTTCCTTATCCATATCAGGCATATGGGTCGCTTCGAACACTTTCCCGACGGTCACTAACTGCTGATGAAATGCCTGCCTTTGCCTTGTAAAATATAATGTAACTTGAGCGCGCGGAGAGGTCTACGACCGATGATTCATTACATTCCATTTCTAGTTTCTTGTTTGTGTATGAGATAAATATATATATATATGTATATATTTCTCGATACGGTATTCAATTGCCACCGATTTTAGCTGAGCGCGCGCGAGTTGCGTGAATTTTTAAGTTTCGTGAATTTTTAACTATTTGGCGCTAGCTTTACCTTCAGCGAATTGTGAGCCGAATGCTTAGCTTGTTCAAAGAGCCCAAGCTTTGGTCAAAGTTTACGAGCAAGAAATTTTAAATTTGCACAACAATGACGTCGGGGTCACCAAATGTTTTGAGGAAGTAAATCACCGAACCAAACAGAATGGCGCTCGTTCTGTTGTGATAGTTGTGCAAATTAATTTATTCCACCTTTGTTTTTAATAAAACGCTATTTTTGTGATTTTAAAATTTATTACAATTTGGTGTAAACATCACCAAGCCAAACAGATCGAGCGCCAAAGATAAAACTTAAACCAAGCTAATCGATAGGCCTCAAAAATAGAGATGAGCCCTTGCGCACCCATCGTGGGATTGCCGCCTACATGGCAATCTTTAACTAGGCCTCGAAGAGCTGTCTTCCTGCTCCCAACACTGTGAATATCAGCCGATTTCGACCACCATCGCATGTGCATTTTGCGAAATGCAGCCAATCCCTTCCGCAACCCCGCAAACAGGTGGACCCCTGTAATATTTGAAAGTCAATTTTTGTTACATAAAACCTACTTTTTATTAATTATTTTGAAACACATATAATTTCGACTTAAATTTAAAAAAAAAGTTTTGTCACTTAGAAGGCACTATAATAAACTAAAAACAAGTAGGGAACGCTGTAGTCGAGATTTCTCGAGATTCTTCTTCTTTTTATCAACCATTTCTTTGTTTTTATTTATTTTTATTTTTTTCTCAAATAATTCACCAATTTTTGCCAGAACGTGTACACATACACACACTTCTGTATGTATTGTGCATACATAACCAGTGTATACCGATCCGAACCTAATTTTGCACGCACGTGTCAGCGGATTTAGCGGACTCAAAATTATGTTTAGCTTTTACTATTTTGGAGATATTAATATATTGGCAAATACGAAGGCGGAAAGGGGCATGGCAAATATGGAAATGGCATTATCTGCATAATAGTTAAACGGATCTAATGCAAAAAGAATACTTTATAGGGTCGGAAACGCTTTCTTCTCCCTGTTTCATACATTTCACAAAGTTGATATACCATTTGTACCTTAAGGTACATGGTATAAAAAGTACTCAATAGAATATTCCATATTTCAGGGCATACTTTTCTATTTTTGGACAATACAAGATAATTTTTTTATATATTAATATTAAAAAAAAAAGTTCTTCCACTGCTGCCAAGATTCCGATCGAATTAGTTTCTATAATCAAAAGGCAATACTTTTTCGTTAAACTAGAAAGTATATCCTATATAATGAACTAGGATTATTGAAAAATATCAAATTTGAACAAAATGGCGTTGTTAAAAAAAAAAATTTTGTTTTATCTACAAATTTATATTTTTTTCAACGCCAAATCGTCAATTTTCAAACAATCATATTTATTCTAGATCATAGTACGGTAAATATATTCAAGATAAGTCATTCCAAATTTGAAGTCATTCAAATTTGACAAGTGATCTTTGAGTTATGATGGCAGCAAATTTGGAAAATCTCATTTCGAGAAAAAAACAAGTAGGAACGCTGTAGTCGAGATTTCTCGACAACGAGATACCATGTATCTCTTTTCTTTATTAACCATTTCTTTGTATTTATTTTTATTTTTTTTTCAAATAATTCACATACATGCACTTCTGTATGTATTTTGCATACATACACACACTTCTGTATGTATGCACGAGCGAACGAATTGAAGTCAAAGAAGAAACGGATGACGTCACCCCAGCATGTGCGGCATGCCGTTGCATAAAAAAACAAGTAGGAACGCTGTAGTCGAGATTTCTCGACAACGAGATACCATGTACCTCTTTTCTTTATGAAGCATTTCTTTGATTTTATTATTTTTTTTTTTCAAATAATTCACCAAATTTTTCGTTTGTTGACATCCAAAAATCAGGAGGTGCACACATACACACACTACTGTATGTATACACATGCGAACCCCAGCGTGTGCGGTGCCGTTGCCTAGGGAAGGGGTGGGTAAAACTTTAATTGACCATATCTTCTATATTTATTGTCCGATCCGTACGTTATTTTGCACGTACGTATTTGACTATCAGCGGACTTATTGGGCTGAAAAATATGCCTCTAGCTTTTACCATTTCGAAGATATTGTTTTTTTTGAAAATTCGAGGGCGTAAAGGGGCGTGGCAAAAATCCAAGAATGACATTATCTGCGCAAGAGTTNTCAGTTGTATATATAAATGCTGCATACTAAGTGATAATTAGCGGTAGATGGCATCTATGTATTGTTTTTTTAGTGTCCGTGAGTATTCCGATTACTAACTTTATTGTGTCAATTATGTACTATTTGTTATGTGTGAATTGTCCTGCATGTTGTTTTTAACAAAGTCAATTATTGTTTCAATAACATTTATTGTATAAATTATAATTATGTAAATATTTTAATCATCTACATTTTTTCTAAAAGGTTCCTTTGAAAATACCCAGAGTCAGTGACACAAGATGGTTGTCGATTGAATTGGCAGTATCGAGAATATTGGATCAGTGGGAAGAGCTAAAATTGCATTTTGGATTAGCAGCAACAAACGAAAAATGCTTTAAAGCACAAATGCTGCACCAGCAATTCAGCGATGACGTAAATTATCTTTACCTATTATTTTTAAAGCCAATTCTTTGCGACTTACAAAGGGTGAACAAATCATTCCAAAGCAAAAATGCCAATGCAACAGAATTGCTGAATGATTTGGAGTTCGCAATAAATGCTTTAAAGAAAGGAGTTATACCGCCAGGAGTAGAATTTAATATATTTGAGACTGACGACATTGAAAATTATGCGGATATAACTCTTCAGAAAGGCTACGATTTTGAAAAAAAGATTAAGTCCCTTAATATAAATCCAATTAAGGAAAATGAAATTCGGGAACGCTGCACAAATTTTTCGGTTGAGTTGATCAAACAATTGAAACAAAGGCAAGCAGTTTTTTGTTTTTTATAAACGAGTAAATAATCTGGTTATTACTTCTAGGCTCCCGGATAACTTTAAAATTCTGAAGCAGATAGATGTTTTCTCAGTCACCAAAATATTGTGCGCGGTGAAGAAGAGCATAACGGAAATTTTAGAGTTCCTTGAATGCAAAAATATTGATCAAATTGAACGCCAGTACAACAACATCAATTTAATAAAGTGGGACAACATCAGCGACACAAACAAATTTTGGTTTGAGGTGCTGCAGTTTAAAGATGCTGGTGGAAACCGTAGATTTTTTGAGTTAGCAACTGTGGCTATTCAAATATTGTGTTTGCCCTGGTCTAACGCAGAAATTGAAAGGGTATTTAGCCAGGTTAACTTAATAAAATCAAAATTAAGGAATTCAATAGGCCTCAACACGACTAACAGCATCCTAAGCATACGGTAAAGAGTTAACTTCAAGAAATAGATATACTGTATTTATTTTTATTTTAATATACAGATACGGATTGCGAAGAATTGGAAAATGCTGCGTCGATTACGAAGTGCCTGCAAAATATCTGCGCATGATAGGCACTAATATGTCATACGCCAATGACGAAGACAAAGATGATTTTGATAAAATTATGGAAATCTTCGAAGCTCAATAAATTCTTAATTTTTTGAAATTTTTTAACTTTTTTGATACATTTGTTTTCAGTTTTTTTTTGGATTTTTTTAACAAAATTTTTAGCTTTTTTTTTCATTCTTCCCGTCAAAAACAGCTTTTTTTGCTGGTCAAAAGTTGGCAGCAGTG
>JAJJHQ010011280.1:525963-825608 GCA_021223825.1 Drosophila ironensis
AAAATTTGAAATAAACTTGATCTGCCTGCAACAATAACACACCAAAAGCAAAAAGAATTAGACCTCTATCTCTTACCATCTCCGAGAACGAGGTGTTCATACATACAGACGGACGGACGGACGGACGGACGGACGGACAGACGGACAGACGGACATGTCTATATCGACTCGGCTATTGACGCTGATCAAGAATATATATACTTTATGGGGTCGGAGATGTCTCCTTCTGCCTGTTACATACATTTGCACAAAGTTAATATACCATTTGTACCTTAAGGTACATGGTATAAAAACTGGGTAAAACTTTAATTAGTCATATCTTCTATATTTATTGTCCGATCCGTACGTAACATACGTGTTTGACGATCAGTAAACTTATCGGACAGAAAATTATGCCTCTAGCTTTTACCATTTTGAAGATATTGATTTTTTTGCAAATACGAGGGCGGAAAGGGGCGTGGCTAAAATTTGAAATAAACTTGATCTGCCTGCAACAATAACACACCAAAAGCAAAAAGAATTACACGTCTATCTCTTACCATCTCCGATAACGAGGTGTTCCTACATACAGACAGACGGATGGACAGACGGACATGACTATATCGACTCGGCTGTTGACGCTGATAAAGAATATATATACTTATATATATATATACTTTATGGGGTCGGAGATGTCTCCTTCTGCCTGTTACATACATTTGCAGAAAGTTAATATACCATTTGTACCTTAAGGTACATGGTATAACTATTAAAGTTTTAAAAAGCTCTCGCCGTCGCCTGACGCTTCCACCATCAATCGGCTATATCTGCAAAAGTTTTTGATATTTTCACTTGAAATTTTGAAGGAACATTCTTGAATAGTTTATTTATTTATTTATTTATTTATTTAAAGCTAACAAATAGTATAAAACTAAGAGCTTACTCGACTAAGAGCCAGAGCACCTTGAATAGTTATAAATTTGAATTATACGACTACTATAAATACTATACGTCAAATGTGTGGTCTTTATAATGATAGTTAATAATGGAAATAGGTACATGTTATCTATGTTACATGTTACCGAAAAATAACGACAACGTTTTTATTCGTTAACAGGAAATACAATATAAACATAAGCATTATAAAGAATAATTAAACAAATGTGATGGTTCTTAATTTATTTATTTGATGTTTTTATGAATTTTTTTTTATATATAGAATACACTTTACGAATATATTCTTGAAGCCATTGCAAAACGAGATGAAAGTCAAGGGAAAAATCTTATTACTGATTATACCGTTTTAAGAAAGGTAATATATTAAAAGTAATAATAATAATTCCAATAATTCGTTAATCAAGATATAATATTTATATTGCAGATATGGACCCATCCAAAAGTTTTGGAAGATGCCTGGAAAAATGCAAATAAGGTAAGAGGACAATGTATTTATTACAGAGGCACGCACTACTCTGAACCACCGATGCTATGGGAACAACGCCAACAAGGGCACTAAAGGCGCTTGTGGAAATAAAAGCATTAGTTACCAAAGTAACCCTTTCATATCGCTTTCTTTGAAACTACCAGACCATGGCTGCATATTGTAGGCGGAAATTTTCGCTATAAGAAAAGCTAAAGAGGAGGCCCAGAATATGGGTACAACGACTAAGGTCAACATGTTTGTAGATTGCCTAGCAGCTATCAAAGCATCGAAAGCCATAAGATCCAAAACGGTCCTGGCAAGCAGGAAAGCACTAGATAATTTAAGTATCCATGCACCCCACACATCAGAATAGAGGCTAAAGCTCAAATGGAAGCAAACAGTAGCTAGGCACACACCTCGAACTGCAGAATATCTAGAACCATGTGCAAAAACAATGTCTAAAACGGGCATTGTTCATACTGAGGCTGAAGAGGAAATACTGTAGATTGCTACGCGGCCTACTCAAAGGCCAATGCTTTCTGCAAGTCCATGCACAAAAATCGGGTCTAACTGGGTGTAGGCAATGGAGCCAGGCGAGAATAAATCGGAGGAGCATATCCTTGTCATGAAACGAAAGCGATACATGAATGCACCGATTTTTACATCGCTGTAAAAAATAGGAAAACTAGACCACATCGCTGTAAGAAATAGGAAAACTAGACCCGAGAAGGCTTCTGGCATTCGCGAGAAGCATTCGAGGTCTATTCTCCTAATGGTTGCAATTCAACGCCCCCAACGACCGGTATCGCTAAAGACCACAATGCTCTATACACTTCTGTATGTATATACGTGCGGACTGATCGAAATAATTAACATTTAAACTATAATCAGTGCACGCCATTAAATGCGTAAGGGTTATTGGGAGTTTGCTTCTTTATAGAGTAAATTGTAAGTGCAACACATTTTCGACACTAGCGCGGGCAAGTGTTCGTAACGGACTGATATTCGTAGTATACATCTACTCTACTAATAAATTTTCCGAATTTGGAGTCTCTAGTATTAAAAATGTGGAAGCCACAGAATTTCGCGGTTTGTGAATGAGCGGGACGAGGTTGCCGATTAAAAAAAAAAACTGTCGAACTGGTATCCCCCGAATCAAAATATGCAATATATATGTATGGTATCGGCAAAATTGAGTTTTTCAATCCGATAGGTACGCGGTTGCGCGGCTGGAGAGGGGAGTTACGGAGTGATTTTTATACCATGTACCTTATGGTAGAAATGGTATATTAAGTTCGTGCAATGTTTGTAACAGGGAGAAGGAAGCGTTTCCGACCCCATAAAATATTTATATTCGTCATCACAATCAATAACCCGTACATATGAACGGATAGATTTTCGAGATTTAATAGATAAAGAAAAAAATAATTGCATATTCTAATTCAGTTCAGCACGAAATTGTGTGGCGTCGTGTACAATATTCATTTTAGAAGCACTGTATTCGAATACGACATTAATAGAATATATATCTACTCGTGTTTTAAAAATCAGTCAGTCAAGAGGATCCACACAGACCATTCCTTCTCGCTGTTACATACTTTCGGATTTTTTTCTTTTATTTCCCCGAGAGGCTCACATTTTAAGCAAAAAAGCAAAATTTTGGGATATTAGCTTAAAATGAACTTTCCCACATAGTCTTTCATTCAGCAGGCGAAAGGCTTAGCTGTTCTGCCTGAGATGGTCCTTAACCACGTCCAAAGCGGATGTCTTCTCACCGAAATCCGTGGTCACGACCACGGAGCAGCTGCACACCTTGTGGGGATGGCCGTCCTTGTCGATCTTGCAGAGGCCGGACCACTCGCCGAGCTTTTTGTGCGAGTCCACGCGGATCAGGGTGATCTGGTGCTTGTTGCACAGGGCGGTGACGAGCTTCTTGTAGTTTGGCTGGATGGACGAGGCCATCGGCGATCAGGGATTTCTTGACCACCTCCTGCAGGGCGGTGTTGATGTCCATGGCGCCATCCAGGACGGGGGCTGCGGAGGGAACATCTACATCAACGTGTTCGGTTCGGGATTCACAGCACTTGGGACAACAATAAAGAAGGTATACCCTGTTCTATTTTGTTTAGAACCGGGTATACAAAAAATATATATTAAATATATATATGTGTCGCAGATTGTTTTGGAAATTCAAATCATAACGATTATTTGCCGTTACGCTCTTGTTTTACTTCTTATTGCTTCTCGGTTCTTTCATGCGAGACGGATATACAATTCCGTCAACGTAGTCTGGGCGTGAGTGAGACAAATAGTGTTGATCGTAACTCACCACACTAGGGGTGTGTATTCGATGGTAAAGGAGATGAGGAAGAACGAACGGTCGTTCTAGTGGCAGAATGAAAAGTGAAGCTGGAGACGATGCCACGCGCCAGAAAACGTTGCGCAGAAAGTCCAGTCGAGGACTCCGATAATGGTTCCCCGTCATCAGAAGTGGGATTTTCTCCGCCTCCAGCCAATGAAGCAAATTTCCTAGCAATCCTAGAATTGCAAAATCGTAATTTCGCCGAACTAATAAAGCAGGTGCAGCGCTCTCATAGTGAGCCAAGGGATGTCAAGGCCATTGCACTGCCAAAGTTCAACGCCGATCGTGCAGGATCAGACGCGCTGTCCTGGTGTTCAACAGTCGACTACATTTTGTCTGACAATCAGCTCGTGGGTAGCGCTCTTATAATAGCGCTCAGCAAATCACTGGAAGGCACCGCATCACACTGGCTCTCGCAGACATGTTTTCCCGGCATTACATGGACGCAGTTCCGAGAATTATTTTTGCAACATTTTTCCGGAACGGAGACTTTGGCCGCCACCGTTATGAATTTGCTGAATGGACGCCCAAATGAAGGAGAGTGCTTGTCGTTGTATTGGAGCAGAATGGTCACTTCCCTTATGGCCCGCTGGAAGTCGCTCAGCGTCGAGCAGATTGCAGTATCCGTTACGTTGGCACACGCAGCTGGGATAGATAAAAGATTGCGCCGTGTGGTCTTTACCACGGATATCCAAACCAGAAACGAGCTGCATCAGGAACTCAAAGCCTTTTCGTTTGACGCCAGACAGAGCCAACAGAGAGACAACGTACCAGTACTACAAGGAAGAAGAATCAGCGCTACGCCTCACATCACGTGTCACAACTGTGGCAAACCCGGCCACAAGAAGGCGGAATGTCGCTTTAACAAAGAGACAACCCAGCGTCAGCATCCCCGTAATCAACAATCTGGATATACTGGAGAAAGAGATCGATCATCCGTCATCTGCTACAAATGTGGAAAAGCTGGACATGTATCTACTGTCTGCCCGGATCGTCAGGATCGTCCGCCAGTCAAAAGCAACACCATCAAAGATGTGAACATATGCACCGTACTTGAGCCCTTAGGAACCTTACTGCAGTCTGGTGAGTAGTTCCAATTTTACTTCGACTCCGGAGCCGAATGCTCACTCATCAAAGAGACTGCATCGCTGAGGTTATCAGGCACTAGAATAAACAACGTAGTGACATTAAGGGGTATAGGTGGTAACTCCGTTTGTAGCACTTTACAGATTATGGCAAATGTTTTTATTTGTGAGCGTTCACTTTAAATCATATTTCATGTAGTTTTAGATAATCATATTAAATACGAAGCTTTGATTTGCATGGACCAGATAAAGATAGACTGCTATCAATATTACAAAAATTCTCAAATTCGTTCATAAACGGTATTCCACAGAGCCGCGTGATTACGGGACAGCTAGAAATTCGCTTGATTGATCAAAACAAGACGGTTCAGAGGCGCCCTTATCGTTTGAGTGTAGAGGAAAAAGAAAAGGTTAGACATTCTATTCAAGAGCTGCTAGATGCGAACATCATAAGACCAAGTTCCTCTCCTTTTGCGAGTCCGATGTTACTTGTCCGAAAGAAAAATGGTACAGATCGTCTCTGTGTTGACTATCGGGAGCTTAATGCCAATACTGTTTCCGACAAGTATCCGTTGCCACTTATATCGGACCAGATAGCTAGGTTGAGTGGGGCTAGGTTTTTCACGTGCATTGATATGGCCAGTGGTTTTCATCAGATCCCAATACATGCAAACTCTATCGAACGAACGGCTTTTGTCCCAGAAGGACAGAAGGACCTGGCTATGCCTTTTGGGCTTAAAAATGCTCCTTCGGTATTCCAAAGGGCTATTAATCGTGCCTTAGGTGATCTGGCTCATAAATATGCCATTGTTTATATGGACGATGTAATGATAGTCGCACGTACAAATGAAGAAGCTTTTGAGAGATTACAAATCACCCTGCAAACACTAGCCGAAGCAGGATTTTCTTTCAACATAAAGAAATGTTCCTTTCTAAAAACTTGTGTCGAATACTTAGGTTTTGAAGTTAGAGCTGGTGAGATTCGTCCGAATCCTGGGAAAATACGAGCTCTAGTAGACTTACCGCCCCCGCAATCCGTCACTCAACTGAGACAATTTATTGGATTGGTTTCGTATTTTCGTCAGTTTGTATCCAAGTTTTCACAGTTGCTAAAACCCCTTTATGTTCTTACTTCAAAAAGTGTAACATTTTTATGGAAATTAGAGCATGAACAGATACGACAGGAAGTGATTTGTATCCTGACTAGTGAACCTGTTCTAACTATTTTCGATCCCCAATTCCCTATTGAGCTCCATACAGACGCGAGTGCTGATGGCTATGGCGCAATTTTGTTGCATAAAATCGAACACAAGCCAAGAGTTATCGAATACTTTAGTAAGCGGACCTCACCAGCGGAATCGCGTTATCATTCATACGAACTGGAAACACTTGCAGTTTACAATGCTATTAAGCACTTTCGCCATTACCTACAGGGTCGACATTTCGTCGTGTTCACTGACTGCAATTCGCTTAAAGCCTCTCGCACAAAAGCAGAACTAACTCCGAGAGTTCATAGGTGGTGGTCATACATGCAATCTTTTGAGTTTGATATTCAGTATAGGCCAGGTGAAAGAATGGCTCACGTAGATTTTCTGTCCCGAAATCCTATAACGAAAGATCGCGTCAAATCAAAAGGTACTATGGAAAAACATATAAATTTGACAGAAATCACTGACAATTGGTTGTTAGCTGAGCAGCAACGCGACGAGGAAACGTCGTCTATTGCTTCTAAATTACGTAACGATGATCTTGCTGAGGATTTGGCCAAAACGTATGAATTAAGGGCAGGAATACTGTATAGAAAAATTCAAAGGAATGGGAAAACTCGTTGCCTCCCTATTATCCCAAAGCCGTTTAGGTGGTCTGCCGTAAATAATGTGCATGAGTCCATTATGCACCTTGGGTGGGAGAAAACCCTTGAGAAAATGTATGAGTATTATTGGTTCGAAAGGATGACCAAGTACGTTCGCAAATTTGTCGACAACTGTATTACATGTAGACTGTCAAAATCTCCATCTGGCAGGGTGCAAGCCGAATTGCATCCTATACCGAAGATTGGCATACCGTGGCATACAGTCCACATGGACCTTACAGGGAAGCTTAGTGGTAAAAATGATCAGAAGGAGTACATAATCGTGTCAATAGACGCGTTCACGAAGTTTGTCTCTTTGTCCCATACAGTGAGGCTGGATACAGAAAGTTGTATTAAGGCATTAAAGTCCCTAATATCATTGTTTGGTGTCCCTTCTCGTCTGATTGCAGATCAGGGACGTAGTTTTTCTAGTACAGCATTCCGTGATTTCTGCTCTGTTCAAAAAATAGATTTACATTTGATCGCCACAGGCGCTAGTCGGGCCAATGGCCAAGTAGAGCGAGTTATGAGTACTCTAAAATCTATGTTAACGGCGGTTGAGACAGGTCGGGGGTCATGGCAGGATGCTCTTTGCGAGATTCAACTGGCTCTTAATTGTACTCCCAATAGAGTGACTAAGGTTAGCCCTTTAGAATTGCTTATTGGCAAGGAATCAAGGCCATTTGGTCTCGTACATGTTGTCGAAAATGAAAATGTTGTTGATATTGACCATGTTAGAGAAATGGCAAAGCAAAACATGGAAAAGAATGCCTGTTATGATAAGGCTAGATTTGATAGATCTAAGGCTACTATTATAAGACACAAGGTCGGTGACTACGTATTGCTTAAAAACGAAGAGCGTCATCAGACGAAACTAGACCCTAAGTTTAGAGGACCATTCTTAGTGACCGAAATATTAGAAGGAGATCGGTATAGACTTAAGGCGTTAAATAGTAATAGGACATATAAATATTCTCACGAATTTTTGAGACGTATGCCTGAGAAGGGGATTGCCACAGAATTGGATGATGAGTGTGACGATGAAGAAGCCATGGAGCTGACGAATGAAGGTGGTGATGGAGATACCACAGATCAAGCCGGTGAGGGCTGTGATTTTGAAAAAGAATGAAGGTGGTGATGGAGATACCACAGATCAAGCCGGTGAGGGCTGTGATTGAAGGTGGTGATGGAGATACCACAGATCAAGCCGGTGAGGGCTGTGATTTTGAAAAAAAAATAATGAAATTTGTAAAATGATCGGTGAATTGTTATTTGGCCGGCTTATGAATCAAACTGCGAGCTATTTATGATGGCCGGTTTGTTCAGATATAAGCTGTGGGCTAAATGAACACACCTATTGAAAATGAACACACCTATTTTGTAAACTAATGAAGAACATGAACGCTATATGGAGGAAAAGATGAATAATTGAAATTGTTAGAATTTAAGTTTGTGGTAATCCGGATCTCATGGCAAGAGTTGTATGAAGATAAGACATAAACAAATAAGAGAAACTTTGAAATAATTTGGTTCGATTATGATTTAATAAAAAAAAAATGTGAAACCTTCTTGAACTTTATTTTGTGGAGAACATTGTACACTCACGAGGACGTGAGATAGGTCAGGAAGGCCGTGTCGCAGATTGTTTTGGAAATTCAAATCATAACGATTATTTGCCGTTACGCTCTTGTTTTACTTCTTATTGCTTCTCGGTTCTTTCATGCGAGACGGATATACAATTCCGTCAACGTAGTCTGGGCGTGAGTGAGACAAATAGTGTTGATCGTAACTCACCACACTAGGGGTGTGTATTCGATGGTAAAGGAGATGAGGAAGAACGAACGGTCGTTCTAGTGGCAGAATGAAAAGTGAAGCTGGAGACGATGCCACGCGCCAGAAAACGTTGCGCAGAAAGTCCAGTCGAGGACTCCGATAATGGTTCCCCGTCATATGCTTTAGTAATGAAGTTAAGAAAAGGGGGTAGTTTTGTGTTCTCGAAAAAGATTAACTGAAATATCTGTCCCTGAAAAAAATAACGAACAAACTATTGTAACGATTCTGTATAACAAAAACATCTTATTTTATTTTAGCAAAAAACCAAAAAAGACTCAAGAAAAATGCAAAATTCAGATGAAGAGCAGCCGGATGATATATATGACAGTCAATGCGGTGTTATGTCTGTAACTAATGATTGGTGGCGTCGTTACCTGACAAAATGTGACTTAGAAACAATTGGTCCTAGCAATAAACTCCGCGTTATGTTTTCAATTCTTCGAATGTGTGAAGAAAAGGGAGAAAAGTGGTAAGTGATTTGTTTATATTTTATCAAATGCAACCGGTTTACATACTTGGTGAATCCCGCAGAACTGGGAAACAATGATGTTCATTCAATTCAATTGAAACTCATGTCGATTTCCATTTTCTTAAAATTTACATTAAGAGAACCGTTAAATTAAATGTATTAACTAAAATCGAATTCAATCAACAAAGAACAAGTATAGTCGAGTGTATCGACTATAAATATTGCTTGTTTCCGGTGTCTGCATGGATAAATTTTGAGCTTTTCATGTGCGCTTATTTTTATCAATGCCGCAGCGTTTCGATTTCCTTTTTTTCAGACATTCAGCTGTTTTTATATCATGTACCTTTAAGTACAAATGGTATCTTAACTTTGTGCAAATGTATGTAACAGGCTGAAGGAGACCCCATAAAGTGTATATATATTCTTGATCAGCATCAACAGCCGAGTCGATATAGCTATGTGCGTCTGTCTGTCTGCCCGTCTGTCTGTATGTATTAACACCTCGTTCTCGGAGATGGTTAGACCAAGAGGTGTAATTCTCTTTACTTTTGGTGTGTTATTATTGCAGGCATAGAAAGTTTATTTCAAATTTTTACTATGCCCTTTTTCGCCTTCTTAATTTGCATAAAATTGTATTTTCTTCCACATATTTACCCATAACTTGCATAAAATAAGAGATAGAGACCTATTTCCGTTTAACTATTACGCAGATAATGTCATTTTGAATATTTGCGACGTCCCTTTCCGCCCTCGTATTTGCAAACAAAATCGATATCTTCAAAATGGTAAAAGCTAGAGGCAGTCCACTGCCGTCCAGATCGGACAATAAATATAGAAGATATGACCAATTAAAGTTTTACCCACTCGTTCCCACTGCAACGGCATGCTTTGCACATGCTGGGTGACGTCATCCGTCTCTTCTTTGACTTCTATGTATGTGTGCACATGCTGATTGGTTTGGATGTCTACAAACAACAAATTTGAAAAATTAAATGGAAAAAAAGGTTGCTTGGTTGGGATGTCAACAAACAATAAATTTTTTTGTTTTTTTTTTTTAACTTTGCTTTTATTTCCTGAATCTTCTTTTTCCGAGACTAATCAGAGGTATATCAAATCTTATATTTTTAACTTAACTAACAGTCATGTTGACTGGTACAGAATTAGACGGCCCTAAAAATCGATTGCTGGGTTGGAAGATCGTAACGTCGCAGGCGGGATCCGCTGGATACCCGAGTCAATCCCCGAGCGAGGAAATTTGGGTGCGAAGACAGCTTTTCTTCGTAGGACTCTGGATTTCGTCTTTCACTGCGAGGATGCCAAGATCCCGGTGGATGTTTTCGTTGCGAGGTGCCCCAGTGATAGTTCTCAGGATTTTTGATTGTGAGCGCAGTATGATGTCTATGCTTATGATTCAGTGGAGGCTGCTAGCTTTTAGTTTTAGGTGCATCTTGCATTCGATATGCTTACGCCAGGTTAGTCGTCTATCAAGGTGGACGCCAAGGTACGTCACTTCGCTAGCTTGAGGGATCTGCATAACGTTTAGTGAAAGCGGAGGGCATGTTTGTCTATGTAGAGTAAACGTTGCATGTTTACACTTTTGTTCGTTTATTTTAATGCGCCAGTCGGCCAGCCACCTTTCCACTGCTATGAGATGATTAGCGAGTTGGTTTGTTGCTTGGGTTGGGCATTTGGAGCGACTGAGGATAGCGGTGTCGTCGGCGAACGTTGACGTTGTTAGTTGTACGTTTGTAGGAATATCCGCAGTATACAAAACATATAGACAAGGGCCAAGTGCGCTTCCTTGTGAAACTCCAGCTTCGATGATGTAGTCACCCGAAGTAGCTGCGTTGCATTTCACTGAGAATACCCTTTTGTAGAAGTATGATTCCAGTAGCTTGTGGGTGTATGTTGGCAAATACGTTGGTTTTAATATGTTGGTTTTAATTTTGTGCATGAGTCCTTTAAGCAAAACTCGGTCGAAAGTTTGAGATACGTCGAGAAAAATAGCGCTACAGTATTCTCTCTGTTCGTAGGCTATGCGTATTTCGGATGTTAATCTGTTCACTTGCTCGATGGATCCGTGGTTTCTTCGGAAGCCAAA
The DNA here is from genome assembly GCA_021223825.1 of Drosophila ironensis. Lineage (NCBI taxonomy): Eukaryota > Metazoa > Arthropoda > Insecta > Diptera > Drosophilidae > Drosophila > Drosophila ironensis. The sequence continues at coordinate 537,068 of JAJJHQ010011280.1, forward strand.
TAGGTGTGCCGGCATAATATTGCAAGTTTGGTATTATGGTATTATGCGAGTTAACAAGCATTTTTCAAACAATTTAGACAAACAAGATGGAAGGCTTTTTGGTCTATACGATGTCGGAATTGTGTGGGAACTCCAGGCTTCGGTATCATTATGATGATGGATTTCTACCACTTTTTTGGGAAATAGATTAATGATCCCATTAATTAGTTTACAGGTGAGATCTATGTGGGCACTCACGTACTTCTTGTATTTAAGCCAGTTCGTTTTTAGCGACGTCAGGCTGAAGGGGTGTTCGGTTATTTCTGGGCTTTGAAGGAGCGTTAAGAACACAGGCGAATGGAATGATGATAAGTCCGAAACTGCTCTAGCACTTATTAGGTTGCGAGGTATGTTTTTTGTCACCGCAAAGTCAATAAGGTGTGGGAGCTTGCGTGGGTCTGTTGGTGGGACTTCCAGTGGAAACATAGGAAGTCAACATAGGAAGTTATTTTTCACATTTATAATTGCATTGTACAATTGTCTTCCTTCGGGAGTCACTAGACGTGATTCCCAGGGCATACGTTTGGCATTGTAGTCTCCTCTTATTTGAAAGTTGTATTTGCTTGTAAGATGCGTTTCCACCAGTAGCATAACGTCAATATGGTTTTCGTTCAAGAATTATGACAATTCTAGTTTATGCCATGAGACACCATTGGCGTTCCACATTGATATTCGTAGAGTCTGCATAGATTATTTAGACTGTTGTGCAACGAGCAGCTGTGTTTTTATGGTCGTTTTCATGAATGACATAAGCTCCATCATACTTTGTTGGAGGGTAAGCATCATAGTTTCCGTTTTGCTATGTGGCTGTTCTGGGGCCTTTTGTGAGTTCGGCTGAAATGAATTTTTCCGAATGAGGACCTCACAGCTTTGGCAAAGAAGACGTCTGGCGTAGAATTTGACGCAATGTACACATTCTGTGGATTTTGATTGCGCCTTGCGGTCGCTTGTCGCATTCGATTCTTCAAATCCTTGTACACCACACAGCCTCTATAATTTGCCGTATGGTTGCATCCGCAGTTTCCACATTTTTTCACGGTACTGTCCTTGTTTGTAGTGCAGTGAGCGGAGTTGTTGGCGTCTCCGCAGACTACACATACAGCCCGAAGTGTGCAGTGTGACCTAGTGTGTCCATACTCTTGACAGTTAGTGCATTGCACTGGTCCGTTGCGTTTATGTGGCTCTTCAAGAGTGATTCTCCGATGCAAAAGATATTGCAGCTTGTAAATGGGGTGGACTTCGATCTTCTTCAGCGACTTGCTTTCTGGCTCGAGCTCGACCTTGAAGAGGGGTTGTGGCTTTCTGTCTTTATTTAAGATGTTAATAACATTTTTGGCGGCGAAGCCCTTTTCTTTAAGGGCGGTTATTATTTCCGCGGTGGTAACATCGGGTTCGATTCCCTATATTACCACTTGTAGGCCCTTGCAGCTTTTCAGCTGGTACGGGTAATACATTTTATTAACGTTGTCCAGAAATTTGGACACGGTTCGGAAGTGCTCTTCAGTCTTAGTTTGCACCTTTGTTTCATGGATGTTCCCTTTGGTAAGCGGGACAACATAAAAGTTGTCACCGCTCCCGATCAACGCCTCAATATGGTTGACACTTGCAGAAGTTGTTGTTTTTGTACTCGCTATGGTCGTTGACGTCGCGGTATTTTGAATACCGTGCTTTTTGGTTTTCAGCGGTTAGTAGAACCGCGTTGCTCTTAGGCGCAACTTTATCCATTTCGATATCGCGGGTTGAAAAGAAAGAGTAGAAGCCGATTCTTTGGTTCACTAAGCTTCTACGTTCGTAATTTTTATCGTTGCTCGAAGAGCTTATTGCGTGGCACTTTTTTATTTTGGAGCTACATATGATTTTTCACAGCACTTGGTGAAAAACGATTTTCCATGGATCTGGTGGAGGTATATGCACCACACTATGCACTTTGTTCAGTTAGGGTTCCCGCGCAGGGGATACTAGTTTCCGTCTCTATCGGTACCGTTTTTCAGGTTTTACACGGTGTTCACACGGAGTGCTCTGGAGGCACGTCTACTCACTTCGACGCTTCACAAGCAAGTTTGAAGTGATAATTAAATTTGAAGAGATAATTGAAAAAAAAAGGTTGATAAAGAAAAGAGGTACATGGTATTTTTTTGTCGAGAAATCTCGTCTACAGCGTTTTTAGTTGTTTTTTTTACACTCGGGTTTATCCCCTACCGCCGCGGCGGTACGGTGGTCGGTCGGGTGAGAGGTGGGGAGTTGCACCTTAGGCAAGGGGAACGCGAAAAAACAAAAAATATGTTTTTGCTGCTGCGATGAGAGTTGATTCTAGATCTGAAGTGGAGCAGTCAATGTCCTCATGTAGAATGAGCAAGGGGTAAGGTTAACCTAAGAAATCACATATTTCTTTTGTTTTAGTCAGTTGGTTTTGCGCAACTTAAGCCTAGCTTATTAGAACTGGAGAACGGTCTGATGAGAGGTTTGGTAACGATTTGGCGTTTATTTTATTGCGTGGTATATATTTGGTCACTCCAAAGTCAATAATGTCAGTTACCTTTCTGAGGCCTGCTGTCCAGTAGGTAGGGCTTCCCGGAGAAACGTAGTCCAGTTTGTTTCTTACATTTATTATAGCTTTGTATAGTTACCATCCCCTAGTGGTGATGCGACGCCGTGTATGCTTGTAGTCACCAGCTACTAGAAATCGATAGAGTTGAAATAGTATCAGAATTATGCTTCCGAGATTGCAAAGCGAGGCGGACAGAAAACTTCTGCTATAGTCAGGTTGCCGTGAACTGTCTAGATTGTTATATGTAAATGGTATACATGTTGCTAGGCTTTAATGAAAGTTGTGTTTGATGTGGTCTCTTACCAAAATGTCAGTTCCTCCACGAGCTTCACTATGAGAATGATTTGTATTTTAAAACATGAAGCTAAGAATGGTTCTGCGGAGGTGGCAGAGGTGGTTAACCAGTTGTTTTTATGGGTTCAGGTTGGAGTCCAGTAAGGAGTTTCTCACTCTAATGCAGCTTGTCGTTGGGAAATGTGTTTTGGTAGTTCCGTTACCCAGAAAACGCAGACAAACCAGGTAGATTGAGGTCCCAAGAAATTCAAGTTGCTTAAATACTTTAAGTACTTCACATATATCCCCCCACATGCGTAAATCAAGAAGAAGATCACGCTAACGCCAGTATATAGAGCACCTGTCAACATCGAAGTTTTAACTCGAGAGACTTCAAATTTTATATTGGCAGATTTAATGCCTATCTATGCTGATGAAATCAGCTGCGAAAAAAATATGCCCGCGCCAATTGCGAAAATGTGTTGCGACCCCGCACTGCGAATTCCTGGTACGATGCTAATACCAAATTTGGGTATATTATTAGTATAGCCAAATTTATACAACAAAAGTTACACACTTTGTAATTTCATACTCTGTCCGATTCGGACCAAAGAATAAATATGTACATTCGTTCGCTAATTCACGGTTGGTCAGTCGGCAATCGGCATATCGTTACCAAAACTTTGTAAACCCCTTACGTATTTTCGGTCTTAAGCCAATTTTTTGTATTGCTTGAGCTGTATAAGAAATATGTATATGTATATTCTTGATCACCATCAACTCCCAATTATTGGAGCAGAAGAGGCCAAACCACGGAATTGTAGACCATTGAGGTAAAATTGCGTGCGTTATCGTAACTATGGAGTCATAGGTCTTTAAAACTCCATATAAATTAAGATAATGTAATCCAAACTAAGTAAATATACTTTATTTTCAGTTTGATATTTTCCGCTTTTGTGGCAGTTCTTAATGTTGTGGAATACTTTTTCAAGAAAATATCCGATTGCGACAGCGAACCCATGGGCCGTAAGTATATAATATAAGCTTTATATGTATATAGTCTTTTATACTTAGGTATATAGTAAAACGAAGTTGAAACGAGTTTGTATCCACCTGATTTTTAGGGCATGGATAAATATTAACAAATTGAATATAATATGATTTTTCCTCGCGCGCCATTTTTATAGGCGTGCAGGAGGGGGCAGCCCATTTTAAAAACGAACATGTGCTGAACTTATGAACCAAGGGACAAATCCTTTTTGTTTCATAGTAAAAAATTAAAATCATAATAATTATGATTATATTTTATAAAATGGACACATAGTGGTCCGAGATCGTCTGACTCTCCATCCTTCAGCGAAACTTCCATAAGTCGCAGGTGAGCCACTTTTAGAAGAGTCAGCGATCGATTAAAATCCTCAACAAGAGTACAAGTGGATTAAAATGAGCGGGAATAATTATATACATAAGTAGCCGCGTGACGTGAGAGTAAAGAGAGAGTTCAAAAGAGTCTGTGATTACGATATAACTCATTTATTATTTATCATTATGTGAAATCGTTAACATTTTTTCTTGCAGATAATCCATCAAATCAAAAATTCTCAACTAAATGGATTCATGGGCAAGACTATTACCGGTTAGATGGGAAAACACCAAAAAACATCCGTCATGAAATGATAAAACGATTTAATAGTGATACCAACACACGAGTTCGAGTATTTTTAATATCCTCTAGAGCTGGAGGTCAGGGTATTAACCTTATTGGCGCCAATAGGGTTATTATATTAGATACTTCTTGGAATCCGTCAAATGACCAACAAAATATTTTTCGAATATTTCGTCTGGGTCAAAAAAAAAATTGCTACATTTATCGTCTAATTGCTATGGTATGTAAAATTATATTATAAATTAATATTTACACATCTTAATACATATTCATTTTTAGGGAACCATGGAAGAAAAAGTTTATTCACGCTCTGTTACTAAGCAAGCCATGAGTTTTAGAGTTGTGGATGAACAACAAATAGACAGACATTATAACATGGCAGAGTTAGCTGAGCTGTACACGTAATGTATCAAACAAAAAATTATGAATCTCATACTAAAATGTTTAAAAATACTGAAACAATTTTATAACCATTTTTAAACCATGTACTTTAAGGTAAAATGGTATATTAAGTTTGTGCAAAGAAATGTAACAGGGAGAAGCGTTTCCGACCCTATAAAGTATATATATTCTTGATCTGCATCAACAGCCGAGTCGATCTAGCCATGTCCGTCTGTCTGTCTGTCCGTCTGTATGTATGAACACGTCGTTCTCGGAGATGGTAAGAGCAAGAGGTGTAATTCTTTTTGCTTTAGGTCCGTTGTATGTGTACGCAGGTCGAGTTTATTTCAAATTTATGTCACGTCCCTTTCCGCCTTGTTAATTTGCATAAAACTGTATTTTCTTCGGTAACTTGGACAAAATAAGAGCTAGAGACTTATTTCTTTTTGAATTAGGTCCGTTTAACCTATTTCTTTTTAAATTAGGTCCGTTTAACTATTATGCAGATAATGTCATTATTGGATTTTTGCCACGCCCCTTTCCGCACTCGTATTTGCAAAAAAATCGACATCTTCAAAATGGTAAAAGCTAGAGACATAATTTTAAGTCAGCTAAGTCCACTGATTGCCAAAACATGCAAAATTACGTTTAGATCGGACAATAAATATAGATGATATGACCCATTAATGTTTTACCCACCCCTTTCCACGGCAACGGCAAGAGAGGTACATGGTATCTCGTTGTCGAGAAATGCCGACTTCAGCGTTTCAACTTGTTTAACTTGCCTTAAGTAATTTACATTTCTTACAAGTATCGTAATTTTGTATATACAAAATGTATACACATTAGTGCGTCATTATTGTAGGCAGGTCGAGTTTATTTCAAACTATTGCCACGCCACTTTCTGCCTTAAAAATTTCTATAAAACTGTATATGCCTCTAAGTATATAATAGACCAGTTCGTCTGCCAATTCATTGCCCTCAAATCCTTGGAATCCAATAGATCTGCACCTTTTTGTGGGTGCTTAAATTATGTTGTGCTTCCCTGCTTGCCAGGAGCGTTTTAGACCTTATGGCTTTTGATTGTAATGTCTTGATAGTTGCTTGGCTATCAACAAACACATTGACCTTATTCGTTGTTCCCATTCTCTGGGCCTCCTCTGCCGCTTTCTCTATGGCGAAGACTTTCGCCTGGAATATGCGGCAGTAGTCTGGTAATTTCAAAGAGATCGATTGCAGTATACTGCCTAGGGAGTAGGGGCACTCCCTCGTCCATCTTTGAGCCGTCCCTGTAGATGTTAATGAGCCTTTGCTTTGCTGCGGAGCGCCAGTCATCCTTTCCCAGTAGCACAAGTTTGTTACGTTTGGTTTGGGACGGACTAGAAGCACAGTGTCCATAGTTCTGCACTGCTAGTTGGCCTAGTTAGGTGCGCTGGGATATCTAGTGGGTTTATTCCCAGAAGCATTTCAAGTGCCCTTGTTGGTGTCGTTCTCATTGCACCGGTGGTGCAAAGTAGTGTGTCTTTGTGGCCTTACCGATAAAACTGATATAAAAATCCAATGGGTAAGTCTTGGTGATAGGCCAAATGTGCTTAGGGATCAATGGCGTCCCATTTATTTATGGCGGAGTCCAGCGTGGTACTTTGTATCTCTTTGTAAAGATAATGATGTTCGTCTTGTCCGCATTAATGCTCAACCCGGCTTCTTTTGCCCATTGTAGCACTTCTTTCAGGGTATTGTCCATGACCGAGCTGATTGTCGATGGACATTTTCTTACGATAATTATGCCTACGTCATCTGCTATGGTTGTTATTTTTGGGCTTTACGTTTTTGTTTCGTCAGAAGATCAACCACGATGTTCCATAACAGGGGCGACAGTATACCTCCTTTTCGCTTCCATGGTTATGGTAATGGTTCCCCATTCCATCTGTATCCGTCTGCTTATTGGCCTGTAGTCCTTGGGAAGGACATGAGAGGCAGAAATACCACACCTTCCGTTCGCCAGGTCCCTGGAACGTGGCTGTATCTGAAGCACCCTATAAATATGTTTCTTAACCATGGCGAGATCTTCGTTTTGACCTTCTGCGACATGACTGGGAAGATCTCGTCGGGGCCTGGTGATTTGTGTTGTCGAACGAGTCCAGTGCCCATATTATTTTGTTGAGGGTGATTGGATTTTCTGGCACCACCTGCTATGCATTGAGCGATGTGATCTGCATGGATTTGCCTGCCTCAATGCAATCTGGGATGTTTGCATCCAGACGTGTTCTGACGGCGTCGTCGCTGTCCTCCGTCCATCCATGGGCATGAACCATCTGTTTCCCGGCTAGTAGCTTTCTTAACCATGCGGTTTCTGAAGTCTTCTCTATACCGGAGCAGAAGGTTTGTCACAAGTTTCTTTTTTCTTTCCAGACATCTTTTTTGAAGTTACTCAGCCTGGTTATGTATTCGTTCCATACATGATAATCTTCTGCTTGGTTGGCAAGCTTGAAAATCTCCTGAATTTCTCTTCTTGTATTTTGTAGGCTTCGGGTCCACTTTTTTACGCGAGATAGTTTACATGACTTCTGGAATGTTTGTACCAGGGTCATGTTGAGCTTTTCTAGAGCCCGCTCAATGTCTTCGGGAGACCTTATGGCTCTTCCCCATCATTGTTTATGATTAGGCCTTTACTCATAACTACGCGAGTCGTTCTTTCGGGATGGTGCGGCCACTTCAGTCACGTCCGCATCCTCCTCTTCCGTGTCACCCATCACCCAATTCCAGCCACCCCACATTTCCGAACGCGACTGGCTGCGACTTTAGCTCTTCCATCTGCTTTACGAGCTCTTCGAGCAGTTTGTACTCGACTTCCCTCCACTGCTCTGGCTTCATGCGGCCGTTGGGATCGCTCCTATCGACCAGAGCGACCTGACTTGTTAAGGCAATCCGAATTGGTCTCCTCGCGATATCGTTCATGGTCTTCGTTTGCGGTGGCGTTGGTGGGGCTGGTTTATATTGCGACCGCTTGTCTCTGCCTTAGCCACATCTTGGGAGCGCTGGCGTTTCGACATAACTTGGCTAAGCCTCGTGACTAACTGACACTTGACTTTAACAAAACGAGTAGATATTTTCTGAATTTCGTATTCGTATATAGTATTTCTAAAATGAAAATAGTACACACCACAAAATGTCGCGGATTATGGGCGTGCAGGAGGATTTATCCGATTTTTCAATCAAAATCGGTACTTCCGGAATTGATTATTTTAAGTCTTTAAAGTCAGTCGCTTGATTTTAGAAACACAAATAGATTCGGACATCATTTTTTTAAAAAGAGAACTTCTAGTGCACATCACGACCGTGTGAAATATTGATGACACACTTTTTAGGTCACTGAGTAGATAATAATATCAGAGAATAATAATAATAATTTTTATACCATGTACCTTAAGGTACAAATGGTATATTAAGTTTGTGCAAAGTATGTAACAGGGAGAAGGAAACGTTTCCGACCCTATAAAGTATATATATTCTTGATCAGCATCAACAGCCGAGTCGATCTAGCCATGTCCGTTTGTCCGTCCGTCTGTCCGTCCGTCTGTCCGTCTGTATGTATGAACACGTCGTTCTCGGAGATGGTAAGAGCTAGAGGTGTAATTTTTTTTGCTTTAGGTCCGTTATATGTGTACGCAGGTCGAGTTTATTTCAAATTTTTGCCACGCCCCTTTCCGCCTTTGTAATTTGCATAAAACTGTATTTTCTTCGATAACTTGAACAAAATAAGAGCTAGAGACCTGTTTCTTTTTGCATTAGGACTGTTTAACTAATATGCAGATAATGCCATTTCCAGATTTTTGCCACGCCCCTTTCCGCCCTCGTATTCGCAAAAAAATCGATATCTCCAAAATGGTAAAAGCTAGAAACTTAATTTTTAATCCGCTAAGTCTGATGATCGCCTAACACGTGCATGCAAAATTACGTTCAGATCGGATATGATAAATATAGAAGATATGACCAATTAAAATTTTACCCACGGCAACGGCAAGAGAGGTACATGGTATCTCGTTGTCGAGGAATCTCGACTACAGCGTTTCTACTTGTTTTTAATCACAAAGAGAATAATTTGATATGCAAATCTTTTAAAGTTGCCTTTAAATTTTTTTAGGTTGACGATCCCACAAAAGTGTGAAAGAACTATGCCCATTCTTCCAAAGGATACCATTTTAGCTGACTTGTTAAGGCAATCCGAATTGGTATATAAATATCATGAGCATGACACTCTTTTGGAAAATAAAGTGGAGCAAGAATTAAGTGAACAAGAAAAGGCGGATGCTTGGGACACCTATGAAAGGGATTTGCAAATAAACTTTGGTATTTAATGGATTATTTCTTTAATTTTTATGCCTTATACGTTTTTTTTCAGCCCAAAAAGAAGAAATGGATAAAGAAAAGTATTTAGTTATAATTATAAATAAATTCATTTAACTTTATATATTGTATTTCTTTTTAGATGCCAGAGTAACAGTCAAATTACACGGTTATCTTCGTACTTGGGAGCACTGTCAAACATGGATGTAAGTAATTGTATATATGTAATTTGGATGTATGTAATAAAATAACATGTAAAAATAACATAGTCGAGTGTCTCGACTATAAATACCCGGTTCTCAGTTTTACCTGGTTTTTGACACAATATAATACCTACCTACTTTTAGGAGCAACAAATTTTCCTAATTTATTTTGTAGGTGTGTATGTGTTTCTATGGAGACTTGTCATTTTTACATTCAACGCAACTCATTTTTGTAATTTGCAAACAAAAGTGAGCGCAACCGGATGATTTTCGCAACACAGATGTACAAGCCCTAATTAGTCTGGCACCACCTCAAAACTGCTAGGGCACGAGCTGGAATGCTGTAATTGCATAATCTAAAAAACTGCTACGTGCGATCGGGTAGCGGTCAATAATTTGTGGTTAGATTGGTTAGTTCGGTTTAGAGACTTGGATAAAGAGCACTGCTTATGAAACCTCACACATTATAATACCATTGAAATTTTCGGCGCAACAAATTTTCGTAATTTGGTGGGAGGTATGCGTGTGTAGAAAAGTGCGCGCCACGTTTCTATGGAGAAGCTTGTGGGCGCAACTCAATTTTGTCGTAACCGGACAAAAGTGGACGTAACCGGCTGATAGATAATGGCCCTACCAATATACTATCCAAATCTAGTGCCTATAGAGCTAAAATTGTGGGAGCCACAGAATTGGCTGAGAGATGCGGAGGGAAGAGATGCGGAGGGAAGTAGCCGATTTTGAAAATAAACTTGTGCTAAACTGGTATCCCTAGAATTAGAATGTGCAATTAGTTTTTTCTATCTATTATAGTTTTCCAAATCTAGGCGTTCATACGGACAGATGGACGGACAGACGGACTTGGCTAGATGGACTCGGCTGTTGATGCTGATCAAGAATTTAAATACTTTATAGGGTCGGGAAAGCTTCCTTCTCCCTGTTACATATTTGACATTCGTACGAATTCAATATATTATTTTTTAAAAGAACCGGGTACTTAGTAATTACTGGAAAAATCGAGCAAATAAAATCTTTGTTTTACTGGACATAGTTTACCCGGTTTGAAGCTAATGTTATTTTCTAATTTTATGGTGCCGTTTATAGTTGTTACATGTAATGGGTCATTTCTGATTGAAAAAGTTTTGTTTTATCAAATAAATTGATGACCCAGTATGAATTATACAATTTAGAATTTAGTCGTTCATTAAAATTCGGATACAAGATTTTCGTCCTCGTCCTCTAAGGCTATTAGACGAAAATTTGCATCAACTTCCGTTTTATTTTGACCAATAGAAGAAGGTCGTGATCTTTTCAACGCTGGTTTAGGAGTACTGCTTGACTGTGTTGCCTGTTTATTTATTGGATTTTGTTGGCTTCCTTTTTCTAAATCTTTAGATAGTTTTGTATAGGTAGGTGGAGGTTGCTTGGACTTTTATACCATGTACCTTGAGGTACAAATACATTGGTATTTAAAAGGGAGAAGAAAGCGTTTCCGACTCCATAAAGTATACAAGGTGCGTTCCAAAGTAATCAGGACTTTTTGAATCTAGCGGCCTCTAGTGGCGCCATCTACATATTAACTGGTGCGTTACAACCTGCTATCCTTTATCGACTTCCAGTAAAAATTTCATGACATTTCATCTATTGGAAGTGAGGTTATTGCGTTTTAAGTGTCAGTATGTTTTTGCGGTATTCTACCTTAATGCGGTATTCTACCTTTGAGTTTTAAAGCGTTTGGTGCGCCGTATTCGACGTGTTCGGCCCGAATATCGCGAAGATGGACGTTGGCGTTTGTTGCACGATAATTCGCCGTCTCATCGATAGACACTTTTTTTTTTTTCGCGCGGTCCCGTTACTTAACGTGCAACTTCCCACCTCCCGCCCAACCGACCGAGGGGCGCGCCGTGTGTCGTACGGTTTGAGTCGCGGGGATAGACCCGAAAGAAAATACGAGGAAAACTTGATAGAAAGAAAGAATACGAGGAAACTAGTTTAGATGTTGTTGTGATAGGTAAATTAGTATTAGGGTTTCAAGGTTGTTAGGATTAGAGTTAGAGGTAATGGTAAAAAGTGCATTGTAGTCCGAACATAACACCCTAAAAGGATCATGCAGGGCGTAGTTCGTTCTACAGTGTGGTAATTTAAGGGGGTTAAAATTGCGAGTTAGTCTACAGGGTATGGTGAAATTTAACTGGCCGAGTAACTTTGTACAGTCAATTTCACCTTGTATTAGTTTATTAATAAATACGACGCCAAGCATCGTTCTACGGTTAGTAAGGGTAGGTAGGCTTATTAAAAGTAATCTACTATGGTACGAGGGAAGGTGTTGATTTGCATCCCAGTTAAGGCCACGAAGTGCGAAAATAAGAAAGTTTTTTTGCACCGATTCAATGCTGTCTTTGTGAACCTCGTATTGGGGATTCCAGACACAAGACCCGTATTCCAGAATCGGACGAACTAGGGACATATATAAAGTTTTTGTAAGATATGGGTCGTTAAATTCTTTCGACCATCTTTTTACAAATCCCAGTACACCCCTGGCTTTGTTAACCATACACGATATATGGTCGGCAAATTTAAGTTTAGGATCTAAGCGGATGCCAAGATCGTCAATAAGCTTTAAACGATCCAGGGCGTCCCCATTTAGGTAATAAGTCGCAAGCATGGGATTACAACGACAGAAGGTCATTGTCTTGCACTTAGAGCCATTAAGATTTAAAAGGTTAGTAGAGCACCACTTCTGGAGATTGGTTAAGTCGGATTGTAATTCCGATTGGTAGGACGCAACGCTGTATTGATAGCAAATTTTCACATCGTCAGCGAACATAAGTATTAAGGAGTTTTTTATAGTGAGTGGGAGATCATTTATAAACAATGTGAACAAAAGCGGACCGAGGTGACTCCCTTGTGGGACACCGGACGTGACACTGACCACATCGGATAAAGAATTTTTTAATAGGACACGCTGCGTTCTACCAGTCAGGTAACTACGGATCCAACTAAGAAGATTTAACGGGAAACCTAGCAAATCTAGTTTACATAGGAGCAGGGAATGGTTTACAGAGTCAAATGCCTTGCTGAAGTCGGTATAAATGACATCTGTTTGACGATTCTTTTTGAAACCGCTGATTATAAAGGAAGTCAGTTCCAAAAGATTAGTGGTAGTAGATCTACGGCTCATAAATCCGTGTTGGTAAGGAGATATTACCGATCTACAAAGGTGCTGCAGGTGAGGGGTAATTAATTTTTCGAATAGTTTCGGAATAGCGGATAACTTTGAGATACCTCTGTAGTTTACCGCGTCCGATTTTTTACCTTTTTTATGTAAAGGAATGATGAAAGATTCCTTCCAGATTAAGGGGAACTCAGAAGTTTCCAATGAAAGGTTGAATAATTTTAGAAGCGGCTTGCTCAGATTCTTGGCACAATACCTTAGCACACATGCAGGTACTCCGTCAGGACCTGGCGAAATTGTTGGCTTTACCGTATAAAGATCCTTTAGTATCCCTTCCTCGGATAATGAGGGGCAGAAGATAAGATTCAATTTCGGTAAATCATAGGCATAAGGCTGAGTTGGGTCAACTACAGGTGAATAAGTTGTTTGAAAAAACTTGGCAAAGAGATCGGTCATGGCCTGATCATTCGTTGCTGTTGTACCTTCAAACATGAGAGAGGCTAAGGAAGTGGAAGGTTTACGTTTGGTGTTAACAAAGTTATAGAACTGTTTCGGGTCCTGGGTGAACTGAACCCGACAACGAGAAATATAATCCTTATAACACCGCGCGTTCAGCACGGTATAATTCGACCGGGCTATTGAATACTGCGAGAAATTCGCAGAACTCCCTTCTTTTTTAAATTTTTTACCTAGCCTTAAGTATATATTTTTTAAGTTTTTTAGGTTCTTGGTATACCAAGGCGGATCGTCACTTGTATTAAAGAAAGAGTTCATTGCACTGTAGAAGATTTGTATGGCAAAGGCCATATCATTTAGGTGATAAGTCGCAAGCATGGGATTACAACGACAGATTCTCAGATTCTTGGCACAGTACCTTAGCACACATGTACTCCATCAGGACCTGGCGAAAATGTTGGCTTTACCTTATGAAGATCCTTTAGTATCCCTTCCTCGGATAATAAGGGGCAGAAGATAAGATTCAATTTCGGTAAATCATAGGCATAAGGCTGAGTTGGGTCAACTACAGGTGAATAAGTTGTTTGAAAAAACTTGGCAAAGAGATCGGTCATGGCCTGATCATTCGTTGCTGTTGTACCTTCAAACATGAGAGAGGCTAAGGAAGTGGAAGGTTTACGTTTGGTGTTAACAAAGTTATAGAACTGTTTCGGGTCCTGGGTGAACTGAACCCGACAACGAGAAATATAATCCTTATAACACCGCTCGTTCAGCACGGTATAATTCGACCGGGCTATTGAGTACTGTGAGAAATTCGCAGAACTCCCTTCTTTTTTAAATTTTTTACCTAGCCTTAAGTATATATTTTTTAAGTTTTTTAGGTTCTTGGTATACCAAGGCGGATCGTCACTTGTGAGTGGATACCGCGCCGGAACACAGTCATTAAAAAAAAGAGTTCATTGCACTCTAAAAGATTTGTATGGCAACGGCCATATCTGTGCAATTGTATAGATCGGACCAGTCGTAGGTTAAAATATTGTAGTTGAGTCTCTCAAAATTAGCCATTCGAAAACAGCGAGTTTTCTTGACTGCCTCATACTTTTTGGCAGAATCAACTTTTATATCCATCCTCATCTCTAATGAGGGATGGTAAGGATCTTCGGGGTAAATGATAGGTGACGCCCTGGATAAGGATACGGTTGCCGGATCCGAGACAAAGCATAAGTCTAGATACCGACCTAAAGAATTTTTAATATGGTTAACCTGTGCGAGTGACATGTCTAACATGCCCGCAGTAAAGTCATGATGTACGGTGGGAATAAAAGCAGGTAAACTATTAGAAGTGGACCAGGAAGTTTCAGGTAGATTAAAATCTCCCAGAACGACCAATTGGTCCGTATCAGACATTAAGTTGAATACGGATTGAATCGCTGCCAAATGGTGTCAGTATGTTGGCAACTCAGACGAAGGGGGTAAATAGGAGCAAGTAATAAATAAGGTAAAGTTACAGAATCTAATCTGGACACAGATGAATTCGATATCTCCGAATTCAAGATTAACCTCATCCGAAACGAGTTTGGAGTCGATAGCAATTAGTCCTCCACCCCCTTTTCGGTGAGGACGATCGCGTCTAAAAATGGAGTACTTATTCGGAAAAATTTCCGAGTTGAGTATGTCCGATTTTAGCCAAGTTTCTGTGAACACTATAACCTGGGATGCACAAGTAAGACTGTTAGTAAAGAGATTTGGGAGCTTACTACGTAGGCCCCTAGTATTTTGGTAAGAGATAGTAAGGCATGCGAAACATGTTAGTTTTTTGAGTTTTTAGTGGTCTTGTCCGTGGTTTTAATTTCTGGGAGTCTAACACCCAGCGGACGTTTTATCTTTATATTCCTTGGCTGATGTTCTTGGACAAATATATGTTCAGGCCAAAAGTTTGCCGAACATATGTTGTCGAAGTCCATCAGTGGCACACGTATCTTGAAAGATGAGGTGTGACGGGTGTAGGAATATTTAAATTTTACTACATCCTCCCGCTTTATATCGGCTTTAACTTTGGCTTGTATATAAGCCAGGATGTCAATTTCTGACGTATCAGGGGCGAGCCGAGAAACAAAAATGTGTTTCGAGGGAGGTATCACCTTTCGGGATTTTGGAATCGCAGGTGGATGACCTGAGATTTCATTTGAAACCGGTAGTCCGGAGGTTCGGGTCCCTTTAGGTGTGGGCGATTTTTTCTTTTTTGGAATAACCATCGAACTGACGGTGGGTACATCATCGGACCTCTGCTTACATTCTTCAACAATTATACAGTCGGGATCCGAATGTTTTGTTGTCACCGGTGTCGTTGCCAAGGGGGTGGAATACGGCAGCGGTGTTTTCAGAATGTTTAGCTGCGGTAAATTAAGAGGTAATTGGTTCTCAGTCTGCGGCAGGCAAGAACTAGGTTTTTGCGCTTAGGAAACTCATTCAATAATTGAAGGTTATTGAAACGAGTATTCAGTGCCTGGAAAGCTGCATCGGCCTTTTTAAATAGGCCAAGAACCTCCTTAAACTCAGTTTTAGTCTGCCGCATGAACGATCTCATTTCGTTCTGAACCCCTCTACAATTTTCACAGCAATAATGCAGACCGGAACCAGATCTAGCCAAAGCGTCTGATACTGCCGCGTTAAAATCGGCACATTTTGCGTGAGCCAGGTTGTTGCACAGCCAGCAGAGAACGCTCGGCTGATTGGCGGAAATGCCTTTTTTGCATTTTTTGATTGAGCAGACCAATTCAAAATCCATAATTTTTCTATTACAATTACGTACCTTTAAAACCACTTTAAAACCACTTTAAAACCACTTTAAAACCACTGTAAGCACAAATAGATAAATGGCAAGAGTGAAAGACAGAGAGAGAGTTACACTCGACAGATAATGATAGAGCGATCGGAGTGTAACTTGAGAGCGAGAGTGCAGTTACGCGAATGCAAAAGTGAAGAGGATTTGGAGGAGAGATAGAGAGCACAACAAGATAAGCAGATATTAAAAAGGTATTAAATAACCAAAAATTTAATGCCTATTTATTGCCTGCACACGCGGAAGCGACACGGTTTTTAAAAAACAAAACGCTGAGGGATTCGCACGGAGTTAAATGTTTAATCTTCGCGGGCTTAATTTTCGCGGGAAATAAATTATTATTCGCACAGAAAAAAAAACGCGTCCGTTCGCTTCGAAGAAAGTGAAAGCCTTTGACTTGTGACCGACTATTTGACCAAAAATCACATTTTAACCATCAACCACTCCCCGTATTCACCTGATATGGCACCGTGCGACTTCTTTCTTTTCGAAAAAATGCATTTTCCGATGAAAGGGAATCGTTATGCAGACGTCGAGGCCATTCAAAGGGCTTGCACCGGCGTACTGGAGGCCATACCGGTAATGGAGCTAAAACAATCGTTTGACATGCTTTTGTATCGTGCAAAAAGCTGTATTAACGCAGAAGGAGACTATTTTGAATAAAATAAATTGATTACGCCGAAAAAACTATTTGTTCTCTCTTTATGGTAAAAGTCCTGTTTACTTTGGAACGCACCATGTATATGTATATTCTTGATCAGCATAAACAGCCGAGTCGATCTAGTTATGTCTGTCTATCTGTCTGTCCGTCTGTATGCATGAACACGTCGTTCTCGGAGATGATAAGAGCTAGAGGTGTAATTCTTTTTGCTTTGGGTCCGTTATATGTGGCGTGCCACTTTTTTTGGCGGAGTCTAGCAAGATACCTTCTATCTCTTTGTAAAGAATTTAGGTCCGTTTTAATGAGCAACCCGGCTTCTTTCGGCCATTTAAGCACATCTTTAAGGGTGTTAACCATGACCGAGCTGATTGTCGATGGACATTTTCTCATGATAATTATGCCTATTTCGTCTACGTAGGCGGTTATCTTTGGGACTTTCCGTTTTTGTTTCGTCAGGAGATCTTTAACCACGATGTTCCATAACAGGGGCGACAGTATACCTCTTTGCGGTGTTTCTCTTTTCGCTTCCATGGATATGGTAGTGGTTCCCCATTCCATCTGTATCCGTCTGCTTATTGGCTTGTAGTCCTTGGGAAGGACATGAGAGGCAGAAATACCACTCCTTCCGTTCGCCAGGTCCCTGGAACGTGGCTGTATCTGAAGCACCCTATAAATATGTTTCTTAACCATGGCGAGATCTTCGTTTTGACCTTCTGCGGCATGACTGGGAAGATCCCGTCGGGGCCTGGAGATTTGTGTTGTCGAACGAGTCCAGTGCCCATATTATTTTGTTGAGGGTGATTGGATTTTCTGGCACCACCTGCTATGCATTGAGCGATGTGATCTGCATGGATTTGCCTGCCTCAATGCAATCTGGGATGTTTGCATCCAGAAGTGTTCTGACGGCGTCGTCGCTGTCCTCCGTCCATCCATGGGCATGAACCATCTGTTTCCCGGCTAGTAGCTTTCTTAACCATGCGGTTTCTGAAGTCTTCTCTATACCGGAGCATAAGGTTTGGCACAAGTTCCTTTTTCTTTCCAGACATCTTTTTTGAAGTCACTCAGCCTGGTTATGTATTCGTTCCATACATGATAATCTTCTGCTTGGTTGGCAAGCTTGAAAATCTCCTGAACTTCTCTTCTTGTATTTTGTAGGCTTCGGGTCCACTTTTTTACGCGAGATAGTTTACATGACTTCTGAAACGCTTGTACCAGGATCATGTTGAGCTTTTCTAGAGCCCGCTCAATGTCTTCGGGGGACTTTATTTGAGTCGGTTCTGGTAGCTTTCTATTCACTATGTCGCCGTATCTTTCCCAGTAGGTGTTTCTGGGGTTTTTTCGCGGTAGTTTATGGTCACTGCGCTGGAATTTGACTCCAAATGGTCCGAGAAGGAGAGTCTGCTCAGGACCCTCCATTCCGTGACTTCGGTTGTTCCCTCCCTTTTGATGGTTAGGGTTAGCTTGAACCAGAAAACAAGCCCCCGAAGAAATACGAAGTGCACCCTATATACAATCTTCAGTTCCTTCTGAACCGCCGAATCACAGTTGAGGAACCGCACAAACGCAATGGTCCGGTGCAATGTGCAAACTGCCAAGAATATGGCCCTACAAGGTCATACTGTAAACTGCGCCCGGTGTGTGTAGTTTGAGGAGAGCTACATGACTCCGCACACTGCCCAGCTAGCAAAGATGACTCCAACTCGAAAAAGTGCGGCAACTGCGGTAGGAATCACACTGCCAACTATTGAGGTTGCCCAGAGTATAAGGATCTGAAAAACCGCATCCACCAGAGAGCAACTACTGCCCGCGCCCAAAATAAAACGTTGACAGTCTCCAGAACAAACCCTGAAGTCTTCTTCTCGACTGCAGCTAGATCCTCCCTAGGGCCCATTAATTCTGACAAAAATGTGACATATGCAAGCGCTCTAAAACTAGGACTGGCTACCCCTGCCCCAAAAAGTCTATTTCTGCAATCAGCATACTAAGAACCGAACGCGGCTCAGCAGCATCAATCGCCAGAGCAGCCAAAAAGCAACTTCGAAGCTATGATATGCAGTCTACGGAATTTATGTCGTTTATGCGCACAACTACTATGCAAGACCTAAAGCGAAACCAAAATCCATTGATTCAAATGCTGGTTTCACAACAATCCAAATAATGACCTCCCTATGGATATTTACGTGGAACGCTAATACGGATATTTACATGGAACGCTAACGTTTCACAGCATACGCTTGAGTTACCTCAATTCCTACTCGACAATCAAATCGACATAATGCTGCTTTCAGAAACACACCTTACAAACAAATACAACTTTCAACTACGAGGATATTCTTTCTACGGAACAAACCATCCAGAAAGCACATGGTAAAGCACATGGTGGGACTGGAATTCTAATCAGAAGCCGAATTAAGCACCACTATCACAACAAATTTGCTCAACTGCTTTCACTTTCTTTCGAAGCGAACGGACGCGTTTTTTTTTTCTGTGCGAATCATAATATATTTCTCGCGAAAATTAAGCCCGCGAAAATAAACATTTAATTCCGTGCGAATCCCTCAGCGTTTGTTTTTAAAACCGTGTCGCTTCCGCGTGTGCAGGTAATAAATAGGCATTAAATATTTGCCTTTTTAATACCTTTTTAATATCTGCTTCTCTTGTTGTGTTCTCTATCTCTCCTCCCAATCCTCTTTACATTGCATTCGCGTAACTGCACTCTCGCTCTCAAGTTACACTCCGATCGCTCTATCGTTATCTATCGAGTGTACCTCTCTCTCTGTCTTTCTCTCTTGTCACTTACCTATCTGTGCTTACTGTGGTTTAAAGGTACGTAATTTTAATTTAAAAATTATGGATTTTGAATTGGTCTGCTCAATCAAAAAATGCAATAAAGGCATTTCCGCCAATCAGCCGAGCGTTCTCTGCTGGCTGTTCAACAACCTGGCTCACGCAAAATGTGCCGGTTTTAACGCGGCAGTATCAGACGCTTTGGCTAGGTCTGGTTCCGGTCTGCATTATTGCTGTGAAAATTGTAGAGGGGTTCAGAACGAAATGAGATCGTTCATGCGGCAGACTAAAACTGAGTTTAAGGAGGTTCTTGGCCTATTTAAAAAGGCCGATGCAGCTTTCCAGGCACTGAATACTCGCACCTAAAGGGACCCGAACCTCCGGACTACCGGTTTCAAATGAAATCTCAGGTCATCCACCCGCGATTCCAAAATCCCTAAAGGAGATACCTCCCTCGAAACACATTTTTGTTTCTCGGCTAGCCCCTGATACGTCAGAAATTGACATCCTGGCTTATATACAAACCAAAGTTAAAGCCGATATAAAGCGGGAGGATGTAGTAAAATTTAAATATTCCTACACCCGTCACACCTCATCTTTCAAGATACGTGTGCCACTGATGGACTTCGACAACATATGTTCGGCAAACTTTTGGCCTGATCATATATTTGTCCAAGAACATCAGCCTAGGAATATAAAGATAAAACGTCCGCTGGGTGTTAAACTCCCAGAAATTAAAAACACTGACAAGATCTCAAAAAACTCAAAAAACTAACATCTTTTGCATACCTTACTATTTCATACCAGAATACTAGGGGCTTACGTAGTAAGCTCACTAATCTTTTTACTAACAGTCTTACCTTTGCATCCCAGGCTATAGTGTTCACAGAAACTTGGCTAAAATCGGATATACTTAACTCGGAAATTTTTCCGAATAAGTACTCCATTTTTAGGCGCGACCGCCCTCACCGAAGAGGGGGAGGAGTACTAATTGCTATCGACTCCAAACTCGATTCGGATGAGGTTAATCTTGAATTCGGAGATATCGAATTCATTTGTGTTCAGATTAAATTTTGTAAATTTAGCTTATTCATTACTTGCTCTTATATACCCCCTTCGTCTGAGTTGCCTGGCACCATTTGGCAGCGATTCAATCCGTATCCAACACGGACACGGACCAATTGGTTGTTCTGGGAGATTTTAATCTACCTGAAACTTCCTGGTCCACTTCTAATGGGTAAACACCTTCTTTAATTACCACCGTACATCATGACTTTACTGCGGGCATGTTAGACATGTCACTCGCACAGGTT
Source organism: Drosophila ironensis (assembly GCA_021223825.1). Classification (NCBI taxonomy): domain Eukaryota; kingdom Metazoa; phylum Arthropoda; class Insecta; order Diptera; family Drosophilidae; genus Drosophila; species Drosophila ironensis. The sequence goes on from JAJJHQ010011280.1 coordinate 557,756, forward strand.
AACCATATTAAAAATTCTTTAGGTCGGTATCTAGACTTATGCTTTGTCTCGGATCCGGCAACCGTATCCTTATCCAGGGCGTCACCTCTCATTTACCCCGAAGATCCTTACCATCGCTCATTAGAGATGAGGATGGATATAAAAGTTGATTCTGCCAAAGAGTATGAGGCAGTCAAGAAAACTCGCTGTTTTCGAAAGGCTAATTTTGAGGTACTCAACTACAACATTTTAACGTACGACTGGTCGGATCTATACAATTGCACAGATATGGCCTTTGCCATACAAATCTTCTACAGTGCAATGAACTCTTTCTTTAATACAAGTGACGATCCGCCTTGGTATACCAAGAACCTAAAAAACTTAAAAAATATATACTTAAGGCTAGGTAAAAAATTTAAAAAGGAAGGGAGTTCTGCGAATTTCTCACAGTATTCAATAGCCCGGTCGAATTTTACCGTGCTAAACGCGCGGTGTTATAAGGATTATATTTCTCGTTGTCGGGTTCAGTTCACCCAGGACCCGAAACAGTTCTATAACTTTGTTAATACCAAACGTAAACCTTTTACATCCTTAGCCCCTCTCATGTTTGAAGGTACAACAGCAACGAATGATCAGGCCATGACCGATCTCTTTGCCAAGTTTTTTCAAACAACTTATTCACCTGTAGTTGACCCAACTCAGCCTTATGCCTATGATTTACCGAAATTGAATCTTATCTTCTGCCCCTCATTATCCGAGGAAGGGATACTAAAGGATCTTCATAAGGTAAAGCCAACATTTTCGCCAGGTCCTGATGGAGTACCTGCATGTGTGCTAAGGTACTGTGCCAAGAATCTGAGCCAGCCGGTCCTAAAATTATTCAACCTTTCATTGGAAACTTCTGAGTTCCCCTTAATTTGGAAGGAAGCTTTCATTATTCCTTTACATAAAAAAGGTAAAAAATCGGACGCGGTAAAATACAGAGGTATCTCAAAGTTATCCGCTATTCCGAAACTTATTGAAAAATTAATTACCCCTCACCTGCAGCACCTTTGTAGATCGGTAATATCTCCTTACCAACACGGATTTATGAGCCGTAGATCTACTACCACTAATCTCTTGGAACTGACTTCCTTTATAATTAGCGGTTTCAAAAAGATTCGTCAAACAGATGTCATTTATACAGACTGCAGCAAGGCATTTGACTCTGTAAACCATTCCCTGCTCCTATGTAAACTAGATTTGCTAGGTTTTCCGTCAAATCGTCTTAGTTGGATCCGTAGTTACCTGACTGGTAGAACGCAGCGTGTCCTATTTAAAAACTCTTTATCCGATGTGGTCAGTGTCACGTCCGGTGTCCCACAAGGGAGTCACCTCGGTCCGCTTTTGTTCACATTGTTTATAAATGATCTCCCACTCACTATAAAAAACTCTTTAGTACTTATGTTCGCTGACGATGTGAAGATTTGCTATCAATACAGCGTTGCGTCCTACCAATCGGAATTACAATCCGACTTAACCAATCTCCAGAAGTGGTGCTCTACTAACTTTTTAAACCTTAATGGCTCTAAGTGCAAGACAATGACCTTCTGTCGTTGTAATCCCATGCTTGCGACTTATCACCTAAATGGAGACGCCCTGGATCGTTTAAAGCTTATTGACGATCTTGGCATCCGCTTAGATCCTAAACTTAAATTTACCGACCATATATCGTGTATGGTTAACAAAGGGTGTACTGGGATTTGTAAAAAGATGGTCGAAAGAATTTAACGACCCATATCTCACAAAAACTTTATATATGTCCCTAGTTCGTCAGATTCTGGAATACGGGTCTTGTGTCTGGATTCCCCAATACGAGGTTCACAAAGACAGCATTGAATCGGTGCAAAAAAACTTTCTTATTTTCGCACTTCGTGGCCTTAACTGGGATGCAAACAAACACCTTCCCTCGTACCATAGTAGATTACTTTTAATAAACCTACCTACCCTTACTAACCGTAGAACGATGCTTAGCGTCATATTTATTAATAAACTAATACGAGGTGAAATTGACTGTACAAAGTTACTCGGCCAGTTAAATTTCACCGTGCCCTGTAGACTAACTCGCAATTTCATCCCACTTAAATTACCACATTGTAAAACGAACTACGCCCTGCATGATCCTTTTAGGGTGTTATGTTCGGACTACAATGCACTGTTCACCATTACCTCTAACTCTAATCCTAACAACCTTAAAACCCTAATACTAATTTACCTATCACAACAACATCTAAACTAGTTTCCTCGTATTCTTTCTTTCTATCAAGTTTTCATCGTATTTTCTTTCGGGTCTATCCCCGCGACTCGAGCCGTACGACACACGGCGCGCCCCTCGGTCGGTTGGGCGGGAGGTGGGAAGTTGCACGTTAAGCAACGGACCGCGCGAAACAAAAAAAAAAAAAAACTACCAACAGGCCACATCTATAAATATACAACTATGCACTGGCAACCGACTTACACTAGCCGTCGTATACTGCCCCCCTCGCTTCACTATAGTTGAAAACGAGTTTATGGAGACTACAATGCTAAGCACTCACACTGGGGATCTCGTCTCGTGACTCCAAAAGGAAAGCAGCTCTATAATGCAATTATCAAAGCAAAGAATAAGCTCGACTATGTTTTCTCTGGCACACCAACAAACTGGCCGGCAGACCCAAAAAACCTACCCGATTTGATAGACTTTGCGATTACCAAAAACATTTTTAAAAATCCTGATAAGCGCCGAATGCCTCTCGGATCTTTCATCCGATCACTCGCCTGTCCTGTTTATTCTACTCCTAGCATTTGAACAAGATACACTTGAACAATCAATAAAATTTACCTCACAGAAAACTAATTGGTTTAAGTACAGAAAGTATATTGGCTCACACATTGATCTAACTCCTTATCTCAAAGATGAAGTCGACGTAGACAGCTTTGTTAATTCACTGGAGTCTGTACTCGTCTCCGCAGCTCGATCTTCAACATCTCAAACTACAAATACACAATGCAACCAAAGGAAGGCAAATCTACAAATCGAAAATCCCACAGATCGTCATCAGCTAAACAAAACTGAAGACATGCCTCACGTAGACTTACTAAAGTTCTACAACAAGAAGAAGCATATGTCCACCGCCACTACATACAGCAATTGTCAACTTCTAGTACAAAACTCTCACTATGGAAAGCTCACCCAACTCTGAGCTCGCCGAAAGAAACAGTGATGCCTATTAGAAATACCACAGGCGGCTGGGCGCGCAGCGATGCAGACAGAGACAGACCAAATCCTGCGACTAGTGCGTTTACTTTGCCGACCTTACCAGATGAGCCCCAGCTTCAACATGAGCCAATTGAATTTCGCCCAAACCACATAACTCCGAAAATGATCATCAAGCTCCCATATTGCGCGGTTCGCACTATCACCCAGCTTTTCAATGCCATAGCAAAACTTGGCCACTATCCGGCGAGATGCAAAAAGTCAATCATAATAATGATAGCAAAGCCACACAATCCCCACGTCGTATAGACCTATAAGCCAACTTTCATGCTTATCCAAACTCTTTGAAAAATGTTTATTGACTCGGATAAACACATACCTAAGACTCCAGGAAAGAATCCCGTCACATCAATTTGGGTTACGTGAAAAGCACGGAACAGTCGAGCAGGTCAACAGGATAATATCAGAAATTCGGAACGCATTCGAAAAACGAGAGTACTGTACTGCCATATTTTTAGACGTCTCTCAAGCATTTGATAGAGTCTGGCTAGAAGGTCTAATGTACAAGATCAAGACAATGCTCCCCAACAATACCCACAAGCTATTAGAGGGTTACCATTACGACAGAAAATTTGTTGTGAGGTGCAACACTGCTATATCTGATGCTTTCTCTATTGGAGCTGGAGTTCCTCAAGGTAGCGTGCTAGGGCCAACATTATATGTCCTCTACACAGCAGACATTGGCTTATCAACATTCGGTCCCCGCTTTGCCTTGAATATAAAGTCCTGCTGTATAACTCGGTTCTAAAACCTATATACGGCTCCCAGTTATGGGGGAATGCCAGCAATAGCAATATTGACATAGTCCAGAGAGCTCAGTCAAAGATCTTGAGAACCATCACGGGGGCACTGTGGTACGTTCGCAACGAAAACATACATCGCGACTTAAACATTCTTCCAGTCAAAGAAGCGATCGCAGAACAGAAGGAAAAGTATTTTGCCAAGCTATTGTTGCACCCTAACTACATGGCGAGAGGTCTTACAAGGTTAAGCAATCAATCACGTCTTCGTCGCAATGACTTACCCACCCAGCGACCGACCTGAGGGACGCGCAACCAGAATGCAGTCATATTGTACTGTTAATTAAATTTTAATGTTAAGATTCGTAAACTTATTGTTAGTCTCAAAATTAAGAGAAGATTCAATTAATAAAAGCAAAGATAAAATAAAAAAAATAAAAATGTTGGCTCCTCACCCTTATTGCTTATGATTAGGCCTTTACTCAAAATTATGTCTGGCTGTGACCCACCTCGTTCGTTGACATCCTTTCTGCCCCACACGGTGAAACGTACGTTTGCATCCTAGCCGATAATGTGGTTCCCCATTCCATCTGTATCCGGGACTTTTTTCTCAGTTCTGCCTCCTCCGCCATTCTTTGGAGCTCTCGTGGTGGTGCGTCGGTGTCGTGGGCCATATAACAGAAAAACATGAGTATTGAGGGCTCTCAGCTTCATGGCTATGCGAGTCGTCCTTCCGTGATGGGGCGGCTATTACAGTCACGTCCGCATCATCCTCGTCTTCCGTGTCACCCAATTCCAGACTGGAAAACTGTGGTTTTGAGGTCCTCCTCCACCTCTCCAGACTTCAGGGTGTTTGTGTTTATATTCTCCGAGTGGCGCTTCGGTAAACACAGCCTATGCCTTGCAGTTTATCCTTACTGCCAATGATCTCAGACCATAGCATCCCCTGAGCTCACCTGTGTTGGTATGCGAGTAGTGCAAGGCAAGCCCTTGCTAGACATCGTACCCCCACGGTGTCCATTGCTCAGCCTCGTCGAGGATTTCTGTTTTATTTGTCAGTTATATAAGACCCGCAATAATCCACATTTTATAATTAAAAATATATAATAGAAAAATACGAAACTACTTATATCAATATATCCGGGGATGATCCCATATCTTTATGGGGATAAAATTGATATTTCTGATTTTTTATTTAATCAGAAATATCAATTTTATCCCCATAAAGATAAAGTATTCTCTTAAAACTTCGGAAGACTGTAGTGTATACACATTTATTCTTTGAAGGCAGCTACTGAAGAAACTTAAAGCATTTGGAAATATGTCTCTTAAAATATACACCTAAATTCTTTTCCTTTTTTCAGATGAGAACGTTATTAAACTATGGACTTCAATCGGCTTCATTATTGCCTCAATTTGAATATAGCATAAATCGGAATTATATTTCAAATTTAAACTACTATAAAAAATACTCATCTAGCCAATTTCCGGAAGTTGATTCATACTTAAAAGAAGTTGATTCCTTTTGTGCGTCGAGTTTTTCTTCAAACGCTCTGGTTTCCAGTTCGGAAAACCCGCCCCAGTTACTGCAATCACATATACAAAATACGAACCTACCCAATCATAATGTCAATGTCCACAATTTCCCTTCATATTCCCATATGCCAGAAACTCCATTAACGAGTTTTATAAATTATTCAAACTATTTCGCTAAGTCTAAATGTGAAGGATCTCAAAGTGAATTACCGAATTCAGTCGTTGGCGCAGATGAATTTTTTTCACAAAAATATAATGGACAGCCTGAACTAGTTGTTCCTCAAAAAACCGAAAAGAAAAAACTAAAAACTGACAGTTCTATGAAAGCTCATTTAACATCAATGCAAAGTTCTAAATGTGTAAAAAACGATGAACTTACGATTAATTCGACTCAAAATAAAAACTGTATGTCTAATGTGTTAAATCATATTATGCCAACTGGAATCCCAGAAGGGACGTATGCTTCGAAACAGATATCTCCAAGTCTTTCCATAACAAATTGTAAATTACAGAAAAATAAGTCACCCCAAGTGGTTGAAATAACCGATGCTTTGACCATACAGGCAACAGAAAAAACAGAAACTGGTGATAAGTCATTGTATCAATCAGTCAATTTGGATTTAACGAAAACAACATTCAACAAAATACCCTTGAATAGTGGCAGGGGCTTGTCATCGTCCATATTCAATGAGAATTCACAAGATGTATTGTCTAGATGTATCATTCTAGAATCAGAAAACTCACATCATTTGGATAAGGAAATACCTTTAAGACGGTAAGGATAAATCAGTTAATAATAGAAAATAATGTACAATTAATGCTATTTAGATTAGTTCTTAAGAAACTCCAGAGTTGAAACCATGGGAAGTCCTTTAAAACAATTATATTTTATTTTTTAAAAATTTTATAAAGCTAAATTTATAAAGCTTCGCTCATTTTAGCACTTCTTTATGGGTGTTGTCTGATTGTTGAAGGAAATTTTCCCCCAATAATTATGCCTATGTCCCCCGCATAGGTGGTTATCTTTGACGCTTTTCGTTTTTGTTTCGTCAGGATATCATTATCCGCGATGTTCCATAACAGGTGCGACAGCTTACCTCCTTGCGGTGATCACTTCCCAAGTTATGGTAGTGGTTCCCCATTCCGTCTGCAGCTCAGAATATTATGGATCCAGGTTTTAACGGATTCTTGGGGTACTGTGGCTCTTCGGCACTGCATTATTTTCTCCATTGACACATTGTTGAATGCTCCGGATATGTCTAGGAATGCCCCTAGCGCATAATCTCGATTGAGCAGTGCTTTATGTGGTTGCTACTAGTGAGTGTAGTGATGTTTCCACAGATTCCACAGTGTTGGGATTCTGATGTGGAGTTCTTCTGTAACATATTATTTTGTTGAGGATAATAAGATCTTCTGGCACCACCTGCTATGCATTGAGCGGTGCAAAGTGTGCATCCAAAAGTGTTTTGACAGTTCTTCACTGTCCTCCGTCCATCCACCCTCTTCCGTCCTGAATGGGCTTTTGAACCATCTGCTTCCCGGCTAGTAGCTTTCTTAACCTGGCGGTTTCTAAAGCCTTCTCTATACCGGAGAAGAAGGTTTGCCGCGAGCTTCTTTTGGCTTTGCAGAAGTCTCATACATGATCATATTTTGCCTGTTTGGCGAGCTAAAAGATCTCATGTACTTCTCTTTTTATACCCCGTATTTAAAAAGAACAAGGGTATATTGGATTCGTCCGAATGTCAAATATGTAACAGGGAGAAGTTGGTCAGCATCAACAGCCGAGTCCATGTAGTCATGTCGGTCTGTCCGTGCGTCCGTTTGTCCGTATGAACACCTAGATTTTGGAAACTATAATAGATAGAGAAAAACTAATTCCACATTTTGATTCCAGGGATACCAGTTCAGCACAAGTTTATTTTAAAAATCGGCTACTTCCCTCCGCACCTCCGCAAACCTCAAAATTCTGTGGCTCCCACAATTTTAGCTCTATAGGCACTAGATTTGGATAGTATATTGGTAGGGCCATTATCTATCAGCCGGTTACGTCCACTTTTGTCCGGTTACGACAAAATTGAGTTGCGCCCACAAGCTTCTCCATAGAAACGTGGCGCGCACTTTTCTACACACGCATACCTCCCACCAAATTACGAAAATTTGTTGCGCCGAAAATTTCAATGGTATTATAATGTGTGAGGTTTCATAAGCAGTGCTCTTTATCCAAGTCTCTAAACCGAACTAACCAATCTAACCACAAATTATTGACCGCTACCCGATCGCGCGTAGCAGTTTTTTAGATTATGCAATTACAGCATTCCAGCTTGTGCCCTAGCAGTTTTAAGGGGGTGCCAGACTAATTAGGGCTTGTACATTTTAACAGTTTTAAGGTGGTGCCAGATTAATTAGGGGGCTTTAAAATTTAAAATGTTGAATGTAAAATATAAAATCAAAAAAATACATACAGTGATGGAAAAAATAATAGAAACGAATTTTCACTTTGGGTTTAAATACGTATTTTTAATAAGTAATGTGGTAATGAGTGGAAATTTTAGTTTTTCTCTGATATATATACATCTATCTTAAATACTAGAAAACAGAAATGCATTTAACTTTATTAATTTATCTAAAAAATGGCATTTAAGTTCAATTTTATGTTTTTTTGTATGTAAAAATAATAGAAACGCGGTCGTATTTTGTCAAAATCTGGGGTAATTCTTCGTTTAAATTAAAATAATAATTAGTATTGTTTTGAATATTTTTATTACAAGGAGTGCTAATACAGCAATTTGTTGTACAATTTTTAATTTAATTTTGGTAAAAGCATCAAAATGGGTCGTGGAGCACATTGCACCGCAGTAAAGAGGAATCTAATCATCAAATTAAAAGCAGAAGGACAATCCATGGGATAAATTGCTAAACTATTGGAATGCTAAAAAAAAAGTGTTTTCTGCTATCCACTATACAGATAAACAGGAGAAACGTGATAGAAAGCGAGCAACTTCTACACAATTTGACAAAACCCTTATAAAGAAGTCGAAAAAGGAGCCATTCCTTTCTTCGAAGGATTTTAAAAACTACATAAAGGCATCCGTAACGAGTCGCACCATTCGCAATAGAATGATTGAGCGCGGTTTGAAAGCGCGTTTAGCAAGGAGAGTTCCTTTTATGAGCAAGAGGCATATCGATAGGCGACTCTGCTTTTCCAGAAACCAAGAGATCCGCCAGAACTGGAAAAATGTCCTTTGATCAGATGAGATTGATTTGGTTGGATCTGATGGTAGACCCCATGTTAGAGGCCCAAAAAATACAGCATTCGATCCTAAATACACCAAAAAGACGATTAAACACGGAGGTGACAATATTATGCTATGGAGATGTTTATCTGCTTCAGATGTTGGTCCACTTTATTGGGTACAAGGCAATATGTGTGCTAAGGACTATGTAAACATAATGAAGGTCGTTATGTTCCCATATGCCGAAAAGGAAATGCACTTGAAGTGGAAATTTCTGCAGGATAACGATTCCTAACACACATCCAAGCTGGCGAAAAAGTGGTTCCAGGACAATAAAGTCGATGTTATGGATTGGCCAACTCAGTCACCCTATTAGAACCCTATTGAGCATTTGTGGGGCATCCTAAAAACAACGTTTATGTGGGTTTCAACCAAAAAATTAGGAGTATTTTTGGGAGAAGGTCCAGGAAGAGTGGTACTCCATTGAGCCAGCAATATGCTCCAATCTGGTGGAGTCTATGCCTCGAAGGTTGTCTGCAGTTTTGAAAAACCATGGTAACGCAACTAAATATTAAAGCTAAAAACATTTTATGGTAAATTTTGCTAAACTAGTCAATTTGGATAAATATTAGTCATTTCGTTTCTATTATTTTTTCCAGGTCAAAAACATAAAATTTAACTTAAATGTCATTTTTTAGCTAAATTAATAAAGTTAAATGCATTTCAGTTTTCTAGTATTTAAGATAGATGTATATATATCAGAGAAAAACAAAAATTTCCACGTTACTTATTAAATATACGTATTTAAACCCAAAGTGAAAATTCGTTTCTATTATTTTTTCCATCACTGTAATATAAAAAATACAAAATATAAAATATACAAATGGGATTGTTGGAAATATAAAATATAAATGTGGATTAAATTAGGGTGCCTCGGCTAGTTTATGAAATGGGATTTAAGCTAAGCGCGTTGGTTGGCTCAAAAGTAGAAAGAAATTTATCCTGGCCTACATAAAAAGGTCTTGCTCCGGAACCACAGATCAGACTGGCAGATCTTTGAGAGATGCTTCGCGAGCCAGGAGGTCAGGCATTCCATGGAACTAGTGAGATTTTGAAATATAGTCACCTGGTTTTAGAATCACACCAACTGACAAAATTTTCCGACTGGTAATCTCTGCCATTAGACAAGCAAGTAGTTCGGCTTCACACAGCTCAAGCTTCGAACTGTCCTCATTAACCAGTACAATCAAGAAGCCTTATAAAAGACAATGCCAACACCACAAAATCCGTGGACCACCTATAATGCTAAACGAGGAAAACCAGCGCAGTCAACACTGTCGAAATTGCTGAAAATTTTCTGCTAATTTATATAAGGAGTTTCCGAAAGATCTTTATTTCGCTCTACGAAGTTTTTGTAGAAAATGTTTCTTACCACTGTGTGGACTTAAATATAGGAGGCAGGCTGTGTCCCATATACTCTTCAAAACATACAGTTAGATGTACTCAGAAGCCACTGTGTATATACCAGCGATACATTTAGCATATAAGTAATGAAATAAGAACTCCCCAATTTGTTTTCAATTTTAATACCAAGAACTCAACGACAACAACTGCAAAGTCATGAATTGTCTTAGAGCTTGATTCACGCAGCAGCATCAGACCATCTCTCAAAGCATCTTCTCTGAGTAAGCTCCTGTCTGCAATATAAAGTAAGCTTCGCAGTCAAACTCTTTCATTTAATAGCTTTACAATTGGGTCGCAGAACTTTCTAGAACTCTATTTAAGGTTGAGATTGATTTACCGAAGGGTCCTTGGCAATTAATAAAGGACGCCCAGTTGTCCTGGCGCCACCAATAAAGACGAGCCGTCTCAGACTGGTTCGACTGGAGCGAAATATTTACTGAAAGTCTGTCTCGAAACCAGAAACGCCAATTCCAGTTACCCCTAGATTTGCGCTGGTGTAATTGGTTGATAAACCTGAAACCAACCAAATGCACCTGCGATCCCGTAGGGTCAAAAACCTGCCATATTAACATCCCACCGCTGCAAGTAACGCTTACTTGCGTCGACGATCCTGAGCGACCAAGGTGTTTGCCGTACTTGAATCGACAAGCAATCATTCGGGTCTGCGAAGCCCGCATGTAGTTGCAGATGACTGATTATCCTTTGTGGCTGAAGACGCGGGCTCAGAACTGAATTTTGGACTAACAATAAGTTTACGAAGCTTAACATTAAAATTTTACTAACAGTATACTAAGACTGCATTCTGGTTGCGCGTCCCTCAAGTCGGTCGTTGGGTGAGTAAGTCATTGAGGCGAAGACATGATTGGTTGCTCAATCTTGTAAGACCTCTCGCCAGGTAGTTAGGGTGCAACAATAGATTGGCAAGAACTTTTCTGTTCTGCGATCGCTTCTTTGACTGGTAGGATGCTTAAGTCGCGATGTATTTATACCATGTACCTTAAGGTACAAAAGGTATATTAACTTTGTGCAAATGTATGTAACAGCCAGAAGGAGACATCTCCGACCCCATATATTCTTGATCAGCATCAACAGCCGAATCGATATAGCCATGTCCGTCTGTCCGTCCGTCCGTCTGTCCGTCTGTCTGTATGTATGAACACCTCGTTCTCGGAGATGGTAAGAGATAGAGGTCTAATTCTTTTTGCTTTTGGTGTGTTATTGTTGCAGGCAGATCAAGTTTATTTCAAATTTTTGCCACGCCCGTTTCTGCCTTTCCGTATTTTCTTCGACACATTTGCCTATAACTTGGACAAAATAAGAGTTAGAGACCTACTTCATTTTGCAAATACAGTTTTGCGCAGATAATGTTATTATTACATTATCTATTGCGCAGATAATGTTATTTTTGGATTTTTGCCACGCCCCTTTCCGCCCTCGTATTTGCAAAAAAATATCTTCGAAATGGTAAAAGCTAGAGGAATAATTTTCAGTCCAATAAGTCCACTGATCGTTAAACACGTTCGTGCAACATTACGTACGGATCGGACAATAAATATAGAAGATATGGCCAATTAAAGTTTTACCCACCCCTTCCCTAGGCAACGGCATGTCGCACACGCTGGGGTTCGCATGTGTATACATACAGTAGTGTGTGTATGTGTGCACCTGCTGATTTTTTTGATGTCAACAAACGAAAATATGGTGAATTATTTGAAAAAAAAAATGAAATCAAAGAAATGGTTCATAAAGACAAAAAAGGTACATGGTATCTCGTTGTCGTGAAATCTCGACTACAGCGTTCCTACTTGTTTTTCGTTGCGAACGTACCACGGTGCCTCAGTGATGGTCCTCAAGATCTTCGACTGAGACCGCTGGACTATGTTAATATTGCTATTGCTGGCATTTCCCCATAACTGGGAGCCGTACATCCATATAGGTTTTAGAACCGAGTTATACAGCAGGACTTTATATTCGAGGATAAGGGGTGACCGAACGTTGATAATCCACTGAAGGCTGCTGGCTTTAAGCTTTTGGCTTCAATGTGCCGGCGCCATGTGAGTCTTCTGTATAATGTTGTTTAACGTAATATAATGTCGTTTAACGTAATTTTGCCTGTTCAGGGTGAACGCAACGTGCTTGCATTTTTGTTCGTTCACCTTAATTCGACAATCTGATAGCCATTTTTCAACATCGACCAGATGAACTGCGCGGTTGCTTGCATCGGGCATTTTGATCGGCTGAGAATAGCTGTATCATCAGCAAACGTGGAAGTTGTTAATGGTGTGCTTGTCGGGATGTCTGCTGTGTAGAGGACATATAATGTTGGCCCTAGCACGCTACCTTGAGGAACTCCAGCTCCAATGGAGAAAGCATCAGATATAGCAGTGTTGCACCTCACAACAAATTTTCTGTCGCAATGGTAAGACTCTAATAGCTTGTGGGTATTGTTGGGGAGCATTGTCTTGATCTTGTACATTAGACCTTCTAGCCAGACTCTATCAAATGCTTAAGAGACGTCTAAAAATATGGCAGTACAGTACTCTCGTTTTTCGAATGCGTTCCGAATTTCTGATATTATCCTGTTGACCTGCTCAACTGTTCCGTGCTTTTCACGTAACCCAAATTGATGTGACGGGATTCTTTCCTGGAGTCTTAGGTATGTGTTTATCCGAGTCAATAAGAATTTTTTAAAGATAAGCATGGATAAGCATGAAAGTAGGCTTATAGGTCTATACGACGTAGGGATTGTGTGGTCTTTGCCCGGCTTTGCTATCAATTTTATGATTGACTTTTTGCATCTCGCAGGATAGTGGCCAAGTTTTGCTATGGCATTGAAAAGCTGGGTGATAGTGCGAACGGCGCATTATGGGAGCTCGATGATCATTATCGGAGTTATGTGGTCGCAGCCCGGGGATTTTTTCGAATTCAGTTGATTTTTAATGAGGGTGACAATTTCGTTTGGGCGAAATTCAATTGGCTCATGTTAAAGGTGGGGCTCATCTGGTAAGGTCGGCAAAGTAAACGCACTAGTCGCAGGATTTGGTCTGTCTCTGTCTGCATCGCTGCGCGCCCAGCCGCCTGTGGTATTTCTAATAGGCATCACTGTTTCTTTCGGTGAGCTCAGAGTTGGGTGAGCTCTCCATAGTGAGTGTTTTGTACTAGAAGTTGACAATTGCTGTATGTAGTGGCGGTGGACATATGCTTCTTCTTGCTGTAGAACTTTAGTAAGTCTACGTGAGGCATGTCTTAAGTTTTGCTTAGCTGATGACGATCTGTGGGATTTTCGATTTGTAGATTTGCCTTCCTTTGGTTGCATTGTGTATTTGTAGTTTGAGATGTTGAAGATCGAGCTGCGGAGACGAGTACAGACTCCAGTGAATTAACAAAGCTGTCTACGTCGACTTCATCTTTGAGATAAGGAGTTAGATCAATGTGTGAGCTAATATACTTTCTGTACTTAAACCAATTAGTTTTCTGTGAGGTCAATTTTAATGATAGTTCAAGTGTATCTTGTTCCAATGCTAGGAGTAGAGTAAACACACAGGCGAGTGATTGGATGAAAGATCCGAGAGGCATTCGGCGCTTATCAGGATTTTTAAAAATGTTTTTGGTGATCGCAAAGTCTAATAAATCGGGTAGTTTTTTTGGGTCAGCCGGCCAGTATGTTGGTGTGCCAGAAGAAACATAGTCGAGCTTGTTCTTGGCTTTAATAATTGCATTATAGGGCTGCTTTCCTTTTAGAGTCACGAGAAGAGATCCCCAGTGCTTGACATAATAGTCTCCTGCTGCTATGAAGTGGTCTCCTAATGAGTTGAAAAACTGTTGGACCCTAATCCAAAATCTGCTGAGCTGCAGACGGATACAGGTGGAATGGGGAACCATTACCATAACTATGAAAGCGAAAAGAGGAACACCGCAAGGAGGTGTACTGTCGCCCCTGTTATGGAACATCGTGGTTAATGATATCCTGACAAAACTAAAACGGAAAGCCCCAAAGATAACCGCCTACACAGACGACATAGTCATAATTATCGTGGAAAAATGTACATCGACATGTACTTTCCTAATACTAAGATATTTCTGAGTGATACCGTCAGGTCTACTGATGAAAAAAAGATAAATAATAATTTTTTTTTTTCAGAATTAAAAAGAGATCAACAGATGAAGAAGACGATTTAAACTTAAAGCGACGAAAATGTTAAAGTATACATTAAATTTATAAGACAATAAATTTTTTTTTGTTTATTGGAATTTGTTGTATTTTTAGATATATTACCTCCAAGCACGGAAACGTCATTTTTTACAGTTTCAAAACGACAGTATTAAGATGTGCTAGATTTTTTTGAGTTTCCAATACTTTATTTCCAATACTTTGTAAGTCATTTCAGATTACAACACACGCTCAAATACATCTGCGAGCGTACTTTGTAAGCTATGCTCACGCATAGTTGTGGTTTCATGGGATTTCCCTGGATCGGCACAGTCGATGAAAAATCATTTATTCCGAGGTTCTTGAACCTCGGACATTCGTAACACGAATAAAATTTGTAAACAGCGGATACGATTTTTTTAAGGAACGACAAATAATCTCGGACAACAATGCTGATCATAGTTGTTTTAACTTAAATTTGTTTCCCTAAGGTGCCTCTGTGAGAAGATTTAACATTTCATAGTTATAAAGCTATGAAGTTATAAAGTAAATGAGTAAATTCAAGATAAAGTTATAACCAGACACAATTAAATTCATAAATAAATGTCATGCAGCAGATAAGTTTAAAACTTAGAATCTCCAACACAGTGTTCGTTTTGTATTTTCTCTGATATTGGGCCCAAGACGAGGTTCACCAGCTAGGTTAGGTATTAATTTGAAATACGAAATGCCTAATTAATCAGCATGTGATGGCAAAAACTATTAACAAAAATTATTGAAATGATTTTTAACATGAAAATATAAAAATTAATGTAAATAAAAATGGTAGAGTAAGAAATTTTATATTAAATTAATCTAAAAATTACCTTAAGGCTGGATAGGTGGAGGAGGACCTAAGAACCACAGAGCTCTTCAGTCTAAAATCTCTTAACTAGAACACATACTATATGACGATATGCCAGATATGATGGGATGGGTAAAGCCAGAACAGCCATTCTGGTAAGGAAAGGCATTTACTCTTACCTCTTGTCTAATTACAGCACTGACGACTTTACGGCAGCGGAGAGGAGTCAAGCTTCCTGCTACATGGCCCACACCACCGACACCGACGCACCACCACGGGAGCTCCGAAGATTAGTGGAGGAGGCAGAACTAAGAAAGAAGCTCCTCATTATCGGCTCGGATGCAAACGTACATCATATCGTGTGGGGCTGTAAGGATGTCAACGAAAGAATGGAGTCACTGCTAGACTTAATTTTGAGTAAGGGTCTAACCATTACGGGGAGGAGCCAACATAAGTAGGCCCAACCTTTACAAATGTGTTAGACCTAACCCTCTAACGAGATTATGCGCCCAGCGCATTCCTAGACATATCCGAAGCATTCAACAATGTGTCAATGGAGAAAATAATACAGTGCCTAAGAGCCACAGTACCAAAAGAATCCGTAAACACCTGGATCCAAAATCTGCTGAGTTGCAGACGGATACAGGTGGAATGGGGAACCAGTACCATAACCATGGAAGCGAAACACCGCAAGGAGGTGTCCTGTCGGCCCTGTTATGGAACATAGTGGTTATTGATATCGTGACGAGACAAAAACGGAAAGCCCCAAAGATAACTTCCTACGCAGACGACATAGGCATAATTATCGTGGGAAAATGTCCATCGACAATCAGCTCGGTCATGGACAACACACTCAAAGAAGTGCTACAATGGGCGAAAGAAGCCGGCTTGAGCATTTATGCGGACAAGACGGACCTCATTCTCTTCAAAAAGAGGTACAAGGTACGTCGCTGGACTCCGCCAAAAATAAATGGGACGCCATTGATCCCCAAGGGCCGGATAAAGTACCTGGGAATGAACATTGACAGCAAGCTGATTTGGGAACCAAATGTGGAAGAAAGGGCCCAAAGGGAAACCAATGCACCACATGCATCGCAGAAGATGCTGGGGAGCACATGGGGCCCATCACCAAGACTTACCCATTGGATTTTTATATCAGTTTTATCGGTAAGGCCACAAAGACACATACTACTTTGCACCACCGGTGCAATGAGAACGACACCAACAAAGGCACTTGAAATGCTTCTGGGAATAAACCCGCTGGATATCCAAACGCACTTTTTTTTTTTTTATTACTTTGCTTTTATTTCTCGGATCTTCTCTTTCAGAGACTAACAAGAGGTTTATAAAATCTTATATTTTTAACTTAACTAACAGTCATGTTGACTGGTACAGAATTATACGGCCCTAAAAATCGATTGCTGGGTTGGGAGGTCGTTGCGTCGCAGGCGGGATCCGCTGGATACCCGAGTCAATTCCCGAGCGAGGAAATTTGGGTGCGAAGACAGCTTTTCTTTGTAGGACTCTTTTTGCTTCTGGATTTCATCTTTCACTGCGAGGATGCCAAGATCCCGGTGGATGTTTTCGTTGCGAACATACCAAGGTGCCCCAGTGATAGTTCTCAGGATTTTTGATTGTGCGCGCTGTATGATGTCTATGTTGTTGCTACTCGCGTTCCCCCACAGCTGGGAGCCGTACGTCCAGATAGGCTTGAGGACTGAGTTTTAGAGTAGTAACTTGTAGTCCAGGCACAGTGGTGATCGTGAGTTTATGATCCAGTGGAGGCTGCTAGCTTTTAGTTTTAGGTGCATCTTCTTGCATTCGATGTGCTTACGCCAGGTTAGTCGTCTATCAAGGTGGACGCCTAGGTACGTTACTTCGTTAGCTTGCGGGATCTGCATGCCGTTTAGTGAAAGCGGTGGGCATGTTTATCTATTAAGAGTAAACGTTACATGTTTACACTTTTGTTCGTTTATTTTAATGCGCCAGTCGGCCAGCCACCTTTCCACTGCTGTGAGATGGTTAGCGAGTTGGTTTGTTGCTTGGGTTGGGCATTTGGAGCGACTGAGGATAGCGGTGTCGTCGGCGAACGTTGACGTTGTTAGTTGTTCGTTCGTAGGAATATCCTCAGTATACAAAACATATAGACAAGGGCCGAGTGCGCTTCCTTGCGGAACTCCAGCTTCGATGATGTAGTCACCCGTAGTAGCTGCGTTGCATCTCACTGAGAATACCCTATTGCAGAGGTATGATTCCAGTAGCTTGTGGGTGTATGTTGGCAAATACGTTTTAATTTTGTGCATGAGTCCTTTAAGCCAAACTCGGTCGAAAGCTTGAGATACGTCGAGAAAAATAGCGCTACAGTATTCTCGCTGTTCAAAGGCTGAGCGTATTTCGGATGTTAATCGGTTCACTTGCTCAATGGTTCCGTGTTTTTTTCGAAAACCAAATTGGTGTGTTGGGATAAAATTGAAAGTTTCCAGATATGGTATTATGCGAGTTAGCATTTTTCAAACAATTTAGACAAACAAGATAGAAGGCTTATTGGTCTATACGATGTCGGAATTGTGTGGCCTTTTCCTGGCTTCGGTATCATTATGATGATGGATTTCTTCCATTTTTTTGGGAAATAGCCTAGATTAATGATCCCATTAAATAGTTTGCAGATGACATCTATAGCGCATTTCGGAAGTTCGATTAGCATCTTTGGCGTCAGTAGGTCACCGCCGGGTGCCTTATTTGGTTTTAGCCCTCTTATTACTTTTTCAATTTCGTTCGGCCGGAGAGGAGGGGTAGTTGGCAGAGGGGTAGCTTCTGGTTTAATTAGTGGCAGGTCGAATGAATTCGAGGCAGGGTTTGGTTGGAAGACACTTTGGAGATGTGTAGCGAATGTTTCCGCTCTGTCTTTGTCGCTACGAGCCCAGCATCCCGAAGAGTTTCTTATCGGGGTGGTCGTTTCAATTGGGGCGCTAAGACTTTCGTGGGCCTTCCACAGAGGATACTTTGTACTCGTTGGCGAAAGATTCTGGATGTACCTCAGCTGTGCATTTTCTTCCTGTTGGTGCAGGGCCTGGTCGAGTGATCGGGTTGCTTCTTTGAGGCGTTGCTTTAAAGCTGGTGATCTGTTTTCTTGCCAATCACGACGCGTGCGCCTCTTTTCTCGCACGAGCTGTTCGATTTGCTGATTGGATTTGTAGTATTTGATTCGGTCTACTTCCTTCCCTTGAGGAGTAGAGATTTTGGCTGCCGCCACGAGTACTTCTTCCAGGGCGCTCGTGGTGTAGTCGATGTCCGATTCCATGTTAAGCTCCGGGGCGAGATATATGTGGGCACTCACGTACTTCTTGTATTTAAGCCAGTTCGTTCTTAGCGACGTCAGACTGAAGGGGTGTTCGGTTATTTCTGGGCTTTGAAGGAGAGTTAGGAGCACAGGCGAGTGGTCTGATGATAAGTCCGAGACTGCTCTAGCACTTATTAGATTGCGAGGTATGTTTTTTGTCACCGCAAAGTCAATAAGGTGTGGGAGCTTGCGTGGGTCTGTTGGCCAGTATGTGGGGCTTCCAGGGGAAACATAGTCCAGTTTATTTCTCACATTTATAATTGCTTTGTACAATTGCCTTCCTTTGGGAGTCACTAGACGTGATCCCCAGTGCGTATGTTTGGCATTGTAGTCTCCTGCGGCTATTGTCCTTCCGAGATAGAGACGCGAGGAGGGCAGTAAACGGCAGCGATTGAAAGGCTTCCGTCACTTGATTGGATTTGTATCGATGTAGACTGCAAGAAGTTTGTTGCAAACCTTTTGTGAAAATGGTGTTTGATGCGTTCTCTGATTAGAACTCCGGTTCCGCCGTGGGCTTTTCCATCCGGGTGATCTGTGCGGTATGTTGTAAAGCCTCTTATTTGAAAGTTGTATTTGCTTGTAAGATGCGTTTCCACTAGTAGCACAACGTCAATATGGTTTTCGTTCAAGAATTGTGACAATTCTAGTTTATGCCGTGAGACGCCATTGGCGTTCCACATTGATATTCGTAGGGTCTGCACAGATTATTTAGACTGTTGTGCTACGAGCAGCTGTATTATGAATGACATAAGTTTTCATGAATGACATAAGCTCCATCATGCTTTGTTGGAGGGTAAGCATCATAGTTTCCATTTTGCTATGTGGCTGTTCTGGGGCCATTTGAGCGCTTTGTGAATTAGGCTCAACTAGATTTTCCATTCCAGATCGTAGAGCATCGGCATAGGAGGAGCCGTTTGTGGTGTTTAGGGGGCCGAATGAGGACCTCGCAGCTTTGGCGAAGAAGACGTCTGGCGTAGTTTTTTTTTACGCCCTGTACGCATTCTGTGGATTTTGGTTGCGCGTTGCGGTCGCTTGTCGCATGCGACTCTTCAAATCCTTGTACACCACACATCCTCTATAGTTTGCCGTATGGTTGCCTTCGCAGTTTCCACATTTCTTCACAGAACTGTCCTTGTTTTTAGTGCAGTGAGCGGAGTTGTGTGCGTCCCCGCAGACTACACATACGGCCCGGAGTGTGCAGTATGACCTAGTGTGTAAATATTCTTGGCAGTTAATGCATTGCACTGGACCGTTGCGTTTATGTGACTCTTCAACAGTGATTCTCCGATGCAAAAGATATTGCAGCTTGTAAATCGGGTGGACTTCGTTCTTCTTCAGCGACTTGCTTTCTGGCTCGAGTTCGACCTTGAAGAGGGGTTGTGGCTTTCTTTCCTTACTTAAGATGTTAAGATGTTTATAGCATTCTTGGCGGCGAAGCCCTTTTCTTTAAGGGCGGTTATTATTTCCGTGGCGGTTACATCGGGTTCGATTCCCTTTATAACCACTTGTAGGCCCTTGCTGCTTTTTAGCTGGTACGTGTAATATTTTTTATTGTCCAGAAATTTTGACACGGTTCGGAAGTGCGCTTCGGTCTTAGTTTGCACTTTTGTGTCATGTATGTTCCCTTTGATAAGAGGGACAACATAAAAGTTGTCACCGCTTCCGATCAACGCCTCCATATGGTTAACTAGGGTATTGGAGCTTTTCTCCCTGATATAGATTGGAGGCAGCTTTGGTTTTTTTGCGGTGTCTTGCGCTGGTTGGTTTTCCTCAACCTCCTGCAGTATGGAAAATCTGTTGCTACTGGATCTGCCTGGTTCTTTGTCGATCTTCTGGACGCGGTTTATTTTTGTTTTATTGCCTGCCGGATTACCCAGCGGGCTAAGCTTGCGCTTGATTGTAATGTAGCACTCCATTCCGGTCTGTGTGGCCGGGGCCGCTTTGGCACTTACAGAAGTTGTTGTTTTTGTACTCACTGTGGCCGTTGGCGTCGCGGTAATTTGAATTGCAGTGGTTGTTGCTGCTGTTGCAGAAATTGTAGCACTACTTGTTGTTGTTGGGAGATTTGGTTCCACCATTGGAGGGGTGGTTTTACACTGCGAGCTCCATGATGCGGGAGTCGTAGTGAGCAGAGCGGGAGAGCAAGACCTTTGGCTTTCAGCGGTTAGTAGAGCCGCGTTGCTCTTAAGCGCGTCTTTTTCCATTTCGGTATCGCGGGTAGAAAAGTAAGCGTAGAAGCCGTTTCTTTGGTTCACTGAGCTTCTACGTTCGTTTTTTTTATCGTTGCTCGTAGAGTTCATTGCGTGGCACTTGTTTATTTTGGAGCGTTATGCTGCTCTCAGACCCTTCTCTCTTGCGGCTCAATGCAATCCACAAGCGCGAACGCACAGAACACAATAACAAAAGGGAAAAAAAAGAGAACACCAAAATGCGCAAAACACTTAAGCGAATTTTGCAAAAGATAATGCACTTTCAATCGAGCGACTTCCACTGTGATAAGCATTCATTGCCCTAGTGATTTAGCTAACTTTTAAGTCCGTTTTAGCCAATTAAAGCGACGAAAAACGCGAATTCGCAGAGCGCCGATCGATACGCGGCTTTACTCAAATTCGATGACTCAAACATTCGCACCAAACAACGCACCTAACGGCAAAAAAAAACGGCTTAACAGGGCCAACTAACAGTACAGAACTATGGACACTGTGCTTTTGGCAAGGGGATTCATGTAGGCACGGACTACAGGGCCCCCAAACCAAACTTCACAAACATGTCTGCAATGCTGAGAAAGGATGACTGGAGGTCCGCGGCAGAGCAAAAGGTCACAAACATCTACACGGACGGTTCAAAGATGGACGAAGGAGTAGGGGCGGCAGTATACTGCAATACCCCACCCATATCGCTCTCTTTGAAACTACCAGACCACTGCAGCATATTCCAGGCGGAAGTCTTCGCCATAAAGAAAGACCACAATGGCAGGGTGGAGGACGTACCAATATCGCGACGCACCCTATACACCAAAATGGAGGCTAAAGCTCTAATGGAAGCAAACAGTAGGTAGGCAAACACCACGAACCGCAAAATATCCATAACCATGTGCAAAACACAATGCCAAAAAAGGGCATCTTTCCTACTAAAGCTACGAAGGCAAGACTGCAGATTGCTAGTCCATACAAGTCCATGCTCTAAAACTAGGCCTAACAGGGAACGATGGGTGTCGGCAATGCAAGGAGCCAGGCGAGAAAGAATCGCTAGAGCATATCCTCTGTCACTTCCCAGCCCTTATCGGGCTGCGATACATGAATGCACCGTTCTTCGCATCGCTGGAGGAAATAGGAAAACTAGACCCGAGCAGGCTTCTGGCATTTGCGAGAAGCACTCGAGGTATATTCTCCTTACGGTTGCAATTCAACGCCTCCAACAACTGGTACTGCTAAGGATGGTCTATGCGCGACACTCTTCTTTTAAGAGAGGTCAACCGGTCATAACATAACATAACATACCTACAGGCCAATATACAACTAAATACTTAATCAACTTACAATAGCCGCTGTATACTGCCCCCCTCGCTTCACTATAGATGAAGACGAGTTTATGCAGTTTTTCCACTCACTAGGAGACCACTTCATAGCCGCAGGAGACTACCATGCCAAGCACACACACTGGGGATCTCGTCTCGTGACTCCAAAAGGAAAGCAGCTTTATAATGCAATTATCAAAGCCAAGAACAAGCTCGACTGTTTCTTCTGGCACACCAACACACTGACCGGCAGACCCAAAAAACCTACCCGATTTGATAGACTTTGCGATTACCAAAGACATTTTTAAAAATCCTGATAAGCGCCGAATGCCTTTCGGATCTTTCATCCAATCACTCGCCTGTCCTGTTTATTCTACTTGGAACAAGGTACACTTGAACAATCATTAAATTGACCTCACAGAGAACTAATTGGTTTAAGTACAGAAAGTATATTAGCTCACACATTGAGCTAACTCCTCATCTCAAAGATGAAGTTGACGTAGACAGCTTTGTTAATTCACTGGAGTCTGTACTCGTCTCTGCAGCTCGATCTTCAACATCTCAAATTACAAATACATAATGAAATCAAAAGAAGGCAAATCTACAAATCGAAAAGCGACGCTTACGTCGAGAGTGGCAATCCCACAGATCGCCATCTGCTAAGCAAAACTTAAGACATGCCTCACGTAGACTAACTAAAGTTCTACAGCAAGAAGAAGCATATGTCCACCGCCACTACATACAGAAATTGTCAACTTCTAGTACAAAACACTCACTATGGGGAGCTCACCCAACTCTGAGCTCACCAAAAGAAACAGTGATGCCTATTAGAAATACCACAGGCGGCTGGGCGCGTAGCGATGCAAACAGCGCCAGCACGTTGGCCAACCACCTTAAAAATGTCTTCCATCAAAATCTTCCATGAAAACTAGTGCGCTTACCTTGCCGACTTTACCATATGAGCCTCAGCTCCAACATGAGCCAATTGATAAATACACGTCTGGAATAATACACGCCTGCATGCGACGACGGTTGAACTGCTACTATAATCAACTGAATCAAAGAAAATCCCCAGGCTGCGACCACATAACTCCCAAAATTATCATCGAGCTTCCACATTGCGCCGTTCGCACTATCACCTAGTTTTCAATGCCATCGCAAAACTGGCTACTATATGGTGAGATGGAAAAAGTTAATTTTAATAATGATAGCACAGCCGCGCCAAGACCACACAATCCCTTCGTCGTATAGACCTATAAGCCCACTTTCAAGCTTATCTTAACTCCTTAAAAAATGCTTATTGACTCGGATAAACACATACCTAAGACTGCAGGAAGGAATCCCGTCGGGTCAACCGGATAACATAAAAAATTCGGATTGTGTTCGAAAAACGAGAGTACTGTATTGCCATATTTTTAGATGTCTCTCAAGAATTTGAGAGTTGGCTAGAAGGTCTAATGTAAAAATCAAGACAATACTCCCCTACAACACCCACAAGCTTTTAGAGTCTTACCTTTACGACATTAAATTTGTTGCGAGGTGCAAAACTGCTATATCTGATGGTTTCACTGTTGAAGCTGAGTTCCTCAAGGTAGCGTGCCAGGGCCAACGTCATATGTCCTCTACACAGTAGACATCCCGACAAGCACACGACTAACAACATCCACGTTTGCTGATGATACAGCTATTCCTAGCCACTCAAAATGCCCGGTGCAACTGCGCAGCTAGTTTACGTTAAACAACACGAAATAACTAATAACTATTTCTAGCTTTGATCGTAATAAGTTTAGTATCGTTATAAGTTTATTGAATAAATTAATCGTATTACATTATTTCAACATTACTATTATGTACTGCATTCTAGCTATGTACTGCATTCTAGCTTTTCTTGACAGAAGAGTACCGCGCATACACCATTGTGGTCCTTAGCGATGCCGGTTGGAGGCACGCATTGACCATTGTTGGATGCCCAATTTTTGTGCATGTACTTGCAGAAGGCAGGGGCCTGTGAGTAGGCCGAATAGCAGTCTACAATCTTGCCTCTGTAGGCTCAGAAAGGCTCTGTGGCCTGGCTTCCCGTAGAGCGTTTGCCTCCATTCTGGAGTGTAGGGTGAGATTGGTACGTCGACCACCCTACCGTTTCGATCTATCGGTTGCCAGTTCATTGCCCTCAAATCCTTGGTGGCTGGAAATCCAATATAAATTCACCTTAAGCGATATAATGCTTCTCTTCTTGCCAAGACCGTTTTTAAGTTTATAGCTTCGACGGTAGCTTATTGAGTTGACAAACACGATTACTTATACCGTTGTTTCAGTATTTACAGAATTCCCTGCTGCTTTGCATGTATCGAATATGCTTTCCGCCTGAAATATGCTACAGTGATCTGGTAGTTTCAGAGAAAGCAGTATGGAAGGGTTATCCTGCCGATCCTAATGCTTCGTCCATCTTTGATCTGTCTGTGTAGATGTTCATGGCATTGTGAGGTTTAGTTTTGGGATACATGTAGTACCTTTATGAATTCCCTCGCTAAAAGCACAATGTCCATAATTATGCACTGCTAGCCGGCTCTGCGATAGTCCTTATTTTTACGTTACGTTCGCTTGAATATCTAGTGGGTTGATTCCCAAAAGCATTTTCATTGCCTAACTATAAATAGTTGTTGTTCTTATAGCACCGTTGGTGCAGAGTAGTGCATGTCTCTGTAACCTTTCCAAACTTCGGGAATGTGGACTTTTCTGATACTTGTTCACCAAACCAGAACCTCATAGAGAAAGATGGTATCCGACGACTCCCCCCCACCCTCTACAGCAAGGAACCTGCCACTGGAATCGTGTCGTGCCTCTGTGGCCTTTCCAAACTTCAGGAATGTGGACTTTTCTGATACTTTTCACCACACCGACGACCCCCCGCACCCTCTACAGCAAGGAACCTGCCACTGGACGTGGGTACGCTGCTGGAATCTTGGCAGCCTCACTGCGACTACACCCCCGGCCAACTTGCACCCGAAAAATAAATATATCATTTACTAAATTAAATACGAACTTATTTTTATAACCGGTTCTTTTAAAAAAGAATAAGGGTATATTGCATTTGTACGAATGTCAAATATGTAATAGCGACAGGAAGCTTTTCCGTCCCTATAAAGGAAATATATCCTTGATCAGCATCAACAGCCTAGTCCATCTAGCCATGTACGAGAAAAACTAATTGCACATCCTAATTCTAGGGATACCAGTTCAGCACAAGTTTATTTTAAAAAACGGCTACCACCCTCCGCACCCCCGCAAGCCGCGAAATTCTGTGACATCCACAATTTTAGCTCTATAGGCACTATGGCATGGTATAATGGTAGGGCCATTATCTATCTGTGTTGCGAAAATCAGGCGGTTACGCCCACTTTTGTTTGCAAAAACCCCAAAAATGAGTTGCGTTGAATGAAAAAATGACAAACTTTTCCTTAGAAACACTACTCATACAAACACACACCTTTAAACATAAATTACGAAAATTTGTTGCTCCCAAAATATATGGTTGTCTATTGATACGAGTATATGATCATCATGATCATGGCATCCTGCCACACATTTCCATGTAGTACCGATCCAATCTAAGGATCTCTTTTTTTTTCGAAATTAGAGTGATGGAGTAGAGCATATTAATGGTTTGTGTTAATTCGTTTGGTGGGACAAATTTTTAAGGGTTCTTACTAATCCTAAAACGTTAATGATGATCGTGGTTGTGTTGGAGACTTTCCAACACCGTTATAAATAGTAATTGTCTGTGCGTCAGTATAGCTCGTTAGTTCCAGGGTCCCGTAAGCTGTATTTAGTTCCATTGTCAAGAATATTCATGTTAATAACGCCGCCTCCACTGATGGTGCAAAATTGGTCTTTTTGGATGTCCTACTGATTACGCTGCCCATAGCCGTCTTGGAGTGTCCTGGGAATTGGTCTTGTAGGCTTGCTTTGTTTTTTTTTTATTAGATTGAAGACTGTGTGAGCCATCTTTGCTGATTGGGAGTCTCTCACAGCAGTTTCCACCGAATTTTCACAATTAACACTTAGAGGCCGTTTGGCCCTATCGTGGACTTGATTGTCCTCCACTGCTCCGTACACACCGGAGAGCTGGTTTGTAACAGGGACGCTTGTTCGCTGGTGCCTCCCCTTAGCCTCATCTTGGAAGCGCTGGCATTGCATCGCCAATTACTCCTCCGCCTTGTTTGCATGTGCACTCGCCGTGACTTTTACCTTGGGTTTCGGGGCACGGTACGTACGGCTCTCTTCGATCTTTGCCTCCGCCCACTTCAGACTGCTGGCCTCCTCTGGTGAAAGGTTGTGCTTCTTTTGTAGCCTGGCTTCAATCTTGAAACCCGCCTTGTACTGAGCCCGACCTTGCAAGAGGTTCCTATGCCCACAGGAACTAGGACGCGCTCGAGGTCCGAGTCTTCCTGAACTGCTGTACCCAATTTAGGTTGGACAAGAAAAATTAGTTAGTTATGGTGATCGATGACCTTATTAAGACGATAAAAATTAAAAAAAATTTTTTTTTTACATGGAAACCCTAGGCTCCGTCACTCTTATATACATAGGACAAGGACGAAAATGAAAAATTGTTAGTGTAATAGCCCCGAGAACAAATGAATCTTATGGAGTGATTTAAGTATAACTTCATATAGCGTAAGTAATTGAAACAAAAAATGAGCAGCGTTAGTATAGGGATAAGCATCCTTGCAGTGAGAATCGGCATAGAAGACCAGCGGACCGAATGAGGATCTCGCTTGTGCGAAGAAGACTGCTGACGTAGTTTGTGATGCAGCGTAGATATTCTTAATGGTCTAATGGCGCCTTGCTGTCGCTTTTCACATTCGACTCATCAGCTCCTTGTAATCTCCTATGGTTCGCCTTATAATTTTCTTTGACGTTTTTACATATTTCCCCCACAAGGAATGTTTGCAGAGCAGTGTACAAAATTTTGGGCATGGCAGTAGACTACATAAACTACCCGAAGTGTAGAGTACGATCTAGTGTGCATTACACTGGTCCCTTGCGTTTATATGGCTCTATTTTTTATAACACTCTTAAAGGATTAGTTGTCTGCCTCGAGCTCGACCTTAGAACTTAGCCGTTTCCGTTCCCCACCAGCGCGCTGCAGCGGAACAATTTTCTTAACCCGGACCTTGGAGAATTTTGCTCTAAAACGAGTTTAACTTGATGGCAGCTTGAATTTGTTGTAAATCGTCGAAAGTATAACCCAAGAACCGGGTATGTACCCCCGTACATAGTCCCCCCGGACTAATTAAAGTTCACTTAAAAGAGTAGAAAAAAATTGAAATTTTTTTTGTATTATACCCGGTTCTTTTAAAAAAAGAATAAGGGTGCGAATTTCAAATGTTTAACAGGGACAAGGAAGCTTTTCCGACCCTATAATGTATATATATTCTTAATCAGCATCAACAGCCGAGTCCATCTAGCCATGTCCGTCTTTCCGTCCGTCCGTCCGTGTGTCCGTATGAACGCCTAGATTTTGGAAACTATAATAGATAGAGAAAAACTAATTGCCTATTCTAATTCTAAGGGTACCAGTTCAGCACAAGTTTATTTTTTAAATCGGCTACATCTCTCCGCAGCCCCGCAAATCGCGAAATTCTGTAACATCCACAATTTCAGCTCCATAGGCACTAATTTTGGATAGTACATTAATAGGGCCATTATCTATCTGCGTTGCGAAAATCAGCCGGTTACGCCAACTTTCGCGAAAATTACAAAAATGAGTTGCGTTGAATGAAAAAATGACAAGTTTCTATTCGAGACACTCGAATATAATCGTTCTTAATTGTTTCATATCTTTATTTATCATCTCTTTGTATTTTTTTTAACGTAATTACCATTTATTTCGATGCATTTTTGGAGTCGATAAATCCGCCTTGAAAAACATCATTACAGTATTTGCTGACTTTTGTTGCTTTTGTTGGATTCGCCTCTTCTGGGCTTCATACCATACTTTGTTGTTTGGTTTCAGGATGTACTTGTAAAACCAGGCTTCATCACCTGTCACAATTTTCTGAAAAGTTTAAGGATCCATCGTTCAGATTTTTTTGTGTATCCAAGATCATTTTTTAATATCTGTGATACAGACATGGCATTCAGGCCCAGTTCTTCAGCAATCATTTCCTGGGTCAATCTTGGATATTCGTCAATTTTAGACTTCACCAGCGCTACATTTACATCGTCAGTTACAGATTTTGGACGCCCTTCTCGATATTCGTCCTCCACAGACAAATTCCCGGTATGTAATCTCCGGAACCACTTAGAAACAGTCACAAGGGATGGCGCATGCACTCCAAATGCTGTTTGGCACTCACTAACTATTTCCACAGGCTTGAGCTTACTTCGAAATCCAAATAGAAAAGCAAACCGAATTTCTTGCTGCGTTGGTACAGGGATATCCACTGAGACGGCTTCACTAATTTTACGTTTTCTTGTCTCCAATTTAACCGATCCTTCTCAAATTTTGAGTAATATATCGTATTATAACAAATTTTTTTTTATTTATAAAAAAATTTTTAATATGACAGCAACTAAGCAACCTTTTGTTGGCCCCCCCGTATAGTCCGGACTCTCGATTGGTTTCTCCATGTATCTTATGGTACAAACGGTATATTAAGTTTGTGCAATGTTTGTAACAGGGAGAAGGAAGCTTTTCCGACCCTATAAAGTATATATTCTTGATCAGCACCAACAGTCGAGTCGATCTAGCCATGTCAGTATATCCGTTTTCTTGTCTGTCCGTCTGTATGTATAAACACGTTATTCTCGAAGCCAGAGGTGTAATTCTTTTTGCTTTTCGTGCGTTTTTAATGCAGGAAGAGCGAGTTAATTTTTAATTTTTGCCACGTCCCTTTCCGCCTTTGAAATTTGCATAAAACTGTTCATGTCTCTAATTGACCATAACTTTTACAAAATAAAAGCTAGATATAAAATTCTTTTTGCATTAGGCGCATTTAACTAAGCACAGATAATGTTAATCCAGTTGAGATAGTTTTTTGTGAACATGTGAATTCTTTTTTTAAGGAGGGTCTGTCGTTGAAC
The DNA here is from genome assembly GCA_021223825.1 of Drosophila ironensis. Taxonomy (NCBI): domain Eukaryota; kingdom Metazoa; phylum Arthropoda; class Insecta; order Diptera; family Drosophilidae; genus Drosophila; species Drosophila ironensis. Next base: position 586,943 of record JAJJHQ010011280.1, read on the forward strand.
TCCAATGCCATTAAAAAGTGACTTTACAATTTTTAAAAGGCAACTTTATATGCTAGAAACAGCAGGATCCATACCTACCTCACAGTTAATATTTTCACTTTCATAATACCCTGCATGCAAAATAAAAGAACACCCACAGTATTTGTGTTTGGTATTTAAGTTGTGTCGTAAACTGGTAGTCTCATGATTTGTTTGCAACGAGAGGAAGGAAGCAGCTGATAAACTCAGTGCACATACAAATTTGCAAATAAATATGTAAATATATATAGGTATGCCTGAATAATGACATAAAATTACTTTATACAAAAATTTGTTTTTATATACCTTAAGAAAAATGCATTCATATTCACATATGTATGGATGTATGTACATATGTAACTGAATTTTAATTAGTTGTCCTTGTAACGTACATACATATGTACATATATACGTTAGTTTATATCTCTTTTCCCTACATTCACTTCATTACACCAGTAGCTTACAGATACGAGTATTATGAAAAATGCGTAGCCGTAACGAGCTACAAATACATAATATACATATATACATATGTATGTATGTATGTACGTGCATACAGTGAGTCTGATTATTTTATTGTTGATGAAAACATCGAAGAAACAAAATTTAAACGCCAATCTAAAGATAATTTGATCAAAAATAATAATCTATTCTTTTAGCAGCTATAGTAAATATTTGTAAATTTTCGATGTTCTCATTCTTCCCTTTTGGTCGAGGAGACAGGGGTTTTCCGCTTACACCGTACAGTGGGTCCAATAGCCTGCTAGCGAAATATTATTAACAACTTGAGTAAATGGATAAATATTGTAATGAAACTTTGTAATTGCAGTTTTTAATCCAATTTACGTCATTCCTCTAAATTTCATCGGTATTAGTGATTTCCCATAGCCCCCATACAGATGTTATTAAATATTTATTTTGTACATACATACAGTGCTGTGATTTTTATACCCGGTTCTTTTAAAAAAGAATAAGGGTATATTAAATTTGTGCGAATGGGACTAGGAAGCTTTTCCGATCCTATTAAGTATATATATTCTTGATCAGCATCAACAGCCGAGTCCATCTAGTCATGTCCGTCTGTCTGTCCGTATAAACGCCTAGATTTTGAAGTCTATAATAGATAGAAAAAAAAATAATTTCACATTCTAATTCTAGGGATACCAGTTCATCACAAGTTCATTTTAAAAATCGGCTACCGCCCTCCGCAGCCCCGCAAACCACGAAATTCTTTGATATCCACAATTTTAACCCTATAGGCACTAATTTTGAATAGTACATTGGTGGGGCGGTTACGCCCACTTTTGTTTGCAAAAATCACAAAAATGAGTTGCGTTGAATGAAAAAATGACATGTTTCTCCATAGAAACACTTCTCATACACATACCTACAAACATAAATTACAAAAATTTGTTGCTTCCAAAATTTCTATGGTAGGTATTATGTGTCAAAAACCAGGTGAAACTGAGAACCGGGTATTTATAGTCGAGATCCTCGTCGTGGGTAGGGTTGGGTAAAGCTTTAATTGGTTATATTTTCTATATTACGTCCGATCGGGACGTAATTTTTCATTTTGCATTAGTTTAACTATCATCGGACTCAAAATTATGGCTCTAGTTTTTACCATTTCGGAGATATCAATTTTTTGGCAAATGCTCTTACGACTTCCAAAAACGACGGGCTCATACATACAGACAGACAGTTCAAGGGAAATTAGGTAAAACAAAAAAAAAAATGGTATTGCTTTGTATTAAAGTTTAATTCAAAATTATGTACAGAGCGGACAATAAATATAGAAGATATGACCAATTAAAGTTTTACCCACCCCTACCCTAGGCAACGATCCGTACGTAATTTTGCACGTACGTGTTTGACGATCAGTGGACTTATTGGACTGAAAATTATGCCTCTAGCTTTTACCATTTCGAAGATATCGATTTTTTTGCAAATACGAGGGCGGAAAGGGGCGTGGCAAAAATCCAATAATACCATTATCTACGTAATTGCTAAACAAACATAATGCAAAAAGAAATAGGTCTCTACCTCTTATTTTGTGCAAATTATGGGCTAATGTGTCGAGGAACATTCAGTTTTATGCAAATTACGAAGGCGGAAAGGGGCGTGGCAAAAATTTGAAATAAACTTGATCTGCCTGCAATAATAACACTCCAAAAGCAAAAAGAACTAGACCTCTAGCTCTTACCATCTCCGAGAACGAGGTGTTCATACATACAGACAGACGGACAGACGGACGGACGGACAGACGGACGGACGGACAGACGGACATGGCTATATCGACTCGGCTGTTGATGCTGATCAAGAATATATATACTTTATGGGGTCGGAGATGTCTCCTTTTGGCTGTTACATACATTTGCACAAAGTTAATATACCATTTGTACCTTAAGGTACATGGTATAAAGATATGGATCAATTATTATATGTATGCATTTACTTTTTATTTTATTTTTCAATGACTAAATGCAGAAACATAATTTTAATTAATAATATTATCAATTATTAATTAATTTTTAATAATTAATTAACTTAATAATATTATTAATGTGTTATTCTATTAACACATATATTATGTATGTATATTGTTTATTTACTAAAGGCTTTCATCTAAGCTCTGCATTATTTTAACTAAATTTGCTGCTCTGCTGCTTCTGCTCTACAAGCCTTGAACGACGAGAATGCCATCATTTTATCCGAATACACGAAACATTTACTCTGCATTCACTCATTCAATCCATTCCGCTTTGGTTTAGGTTTCACTCAATTCGCATTCCACGAACACAACGTTAACCAAAGCGGAATTCACTTGGAAGCGGTTTGGCACGCCGAGTTTGGACTCAGTTTTGTTGTACTCAAATAACCACAAACTTTGAGTGCATTCGTGCAGACCTCTACTTCAAACCAGCACCTTCCTTCTTACCATAGTAGATTGTTTTAATTAACTTATCCACCTCCACTAACCGTAGAATGCGTATGTGGGATTGTGTTTATTAATAAACTCATATGTACAAGATAAAATTAATTCCTTGCTCAGTAGACAGACTTTTACCGTAGACTAATTCGAAATTTCGTCCACCTTAGTTTGCTCCATTGTTGAACGAAGTACGCCCTGCATGAGCCTTACAATCTTAAAACCCTTATACTAATTAACCTGTCACAACATCGTAGCTAGTTTTCTCGTAACTTTACTTTTTTACACCCGGGTCTATCCCCGCGAGTCGAGTTGCACGCTACACGGCGCGTCCCTCGGTCGGGCGAGAGATGGAAAAATAAGCTACGGAACTACGCGAAAATAACGGCCCTAAAGGTGGTGAAGGCTGGATTGACAGTCAGGGACGTTCCGCTGTGTGTTTGGTGGGACCCATTTATTATGAGCTGCTCTCCTATGCCAAACGCTCAATTCGGACCTGTACAACGCTTCCAAATACGATTCCATTTGACTTGACAAGCAAAGCTCGAAATTTGAATACAAAACCCGGTAATGACATACCAAACAGCCTAATTTAACGCAAAGGATACTCTTGTTGTCTACAATATACTGAAAAAACATTTAATGGCTTTCAAATAATGTTAAATAATGTTATTCTGATTGCAGACCCACTGAAAATCAAAGAAATATGCTTGTAAAATAGTTACCTGTACAAATTTGGACAGCTTCTTATGGAGTACGTATGAACGTTGCTTCATTACCGTAATGTCCTTTTTGCTTGTATTTTAACTTGTATTTTTTTTTTTCAAATAATTCACCAAATTTTCGTTTGTTGACATCAAAAAAATCAGCAGGTGCACACATATACACTACACATATACACTATATATAAAGTTTTACCTACCCCTTCCCTAGGCAACGGCATGCCGCACATGCTGGGGTGACGTCATCCGTTTCTTCTTTGACTTCAATTCGTTCGCACGTGCATACATACAAAAGTGTGTGTATGTGTGCACAATACATACAGAAGTGCATGTATATGAATTATTAGACAAAAATAAAAATAAATACAAAGAAATTGTTAATAAAGAAAAAAAGTAGATGGTATCTCGTTGTCGACTACAGCGACTACAGCGTTCCCACGGCAACGGCAATAGAGGTACATGGTATCTCGTTGTCGGGGAATCTCGACTTCTACTTGTTTGACTTCGATCTGTCCGCACGTGTATACATACCGAAGTGTATGTATCTATTCACAAGCAGCAAGTGTATACATCATAGCTCGCAAGTTTTTATTTTTGCGCTCTCGGTGCGAGCACAACCAAAAAAAAATAATACTCTCTCGCTCTCGCACTGAACTAGAGACTTTCGCTGTCTTCATATACAGTCATGCACTAAAGCGTTGGCACACTTAGAACTCGACTTTAAATGTTAATTTCAGATTTGTCTTTCAAGTTAGTGACTTTATTTTTGTTTTTCTTTTGTAAAATAAAATATTTGTTATTTGAATTGCATAAATATTTTTTTATTTTCTCTAATATTATTTAAGATCTTTTAATTTATACTCATAAGGAACATATTTCGTGACACTAAAGTCTTAGCACAGTTGGGATATTTTATTCAATTATTTTAGTACTAAGCCGCATCTGGTCATAATTTTTTATGAAATTTATAACGGGAGTCCCGTTAAAAAACATATGATCAAAGCTTTTAAGAAAGTTGCTGTTTTGTGCTTATTTTTGTTACAATTTGATTTAAATCTTTGAAAATGGAAGATAAGCTCAAGGAAACAAACGAAGCACAGAGAATAATTGTCCTGCACCTCTAAAACGAGGGGAAATCGTATGGAGAAATCGCCAAAATAATGGAACTGAGATGATATTCAATACGCAGCATTGTTCAACTATTTTAAGGGGCTTCGAGTTTGGCAAATGCACCCAGATCTGGACGGCCGAGAGCTTTGACCAAGCGCGAACGCAGCCAAGTGATCCGTAAAGTGAATCCAAAAAAAATTATCTTCGCAGATTTCCGCAGTGCTCAGGAAGGTTTTTGGGAAGGAAGTCCACCCCATGACGGTGCGAAGGCCCTGCACGAAGCTAATTACCATAATCGCGACGCTAGAAGGAAGCCATTAATCACGGAGGTCAACTAAAAGTTGCGTTTTGCCTGTGCAAAAGACTATTCGGACAAGCCAATTGAATATTGGGATAATGTATTATTTTTAGAAGAAAGCAAGATTAATATTTTGAGATCCGATGGCCGTCAGCAGGTGTGGAGAAAGCCAAACACTGCATTGGGCAAAAAAAATTTGATGACTACTGTCAAACATGTCGGCGGAGTAGTGATGGTGTGGGGCTGCATGTCATCTGCGGGTGTGGAGGAGCTGGTGTTTATTGAGGGAATAATGGACAAGGCGTATTACCTTAATATTTAAAAGGAAAATCCTAAAAACAGTGCCTCAAACCTCAATATGCCAAACTCATTCACTTTCATGCATGATTATGATCCCGAGCACACGGCCATAGATGTGCGCATGTGGCTCATTTACAACACGGCGCATGTTCTGCCACATCCCCCACAATCCACTGACCCCAACACGATCGAGCACCTGTGGGAGGAATTAGAAAGGAACATAAGAAAACATGACACATCATCAAAAAATGATTTAAAAAAAGCTTTGCAGGAGGAATGGGTGAAAACTCTATGCCGAGACGTCTGAAGTATATTATAAAGTAAAAAGGACTACCCACAAAATATTAAATTATATTTTAAATGTAAAAAAATAGTAAAATTAGGTTAAGTGCCAAGACTTTAGTGTCACGAAATATGTTCCTTATGAGTATAAATTAAAATACAAAAATTAAGTCACTAACTTGAAAGACAAGTCTGAAATTATAATTTAAAGTCAAGAGCTCTAAGTTTGCCAACACTTTAGTGCATGACTGTTTGTTATCTGTTGAGCTCTTTTCCTTCAGCTCTTTATATATCTGTCTTTCAACGAGCAGTGCGTAAAGAGAGGAACGAGAAACGCTTGCACAATTAGTATCAGCAAAAGACCGATTAACCAAAAAACTCAACGGAAACGGTCTTTACATTTACTTTCGTTGTGAAAAAGAAATAATATAATTTGTTTAATAGAACAACTTAAATTATGTTGGGAGCAATAAGGCAGATCCCCAAAGCGTAACTAAAGATTGCCGCATACATATTGGACGATGGGTGCGTAAGGGCTCATCTCTAAGTTTGAGGCCTATCGATTGGTTTTGTTTACTTTTTATCTTTGGCGCTCGATCTGTTTGGTACCGAGATTTGCACACGAAAATATAATAAACCTTAAAATCACATACAATAGCGTTTTATTAAAAACAAAGGTGGAATAAATCAATTCCTCCTCAAAACAAATTAATATTCAAATATTTTTGTTAACAAGATCCATTTCGATTGCATATTCCACATAACAAAATGCTATCAAAAAGCAAATAAAGTTTCAGAAAATGTTGTTTTTGTATTAAAATCCTTCGATACCCGTGGAAATGCTCATATATATTTTTTGCAACATTTATTATACATACATGTACATAAATTAACAAAACGGTTGGAGGTTTTGTTTTTTGAAAAAAAGCACGACTGCTTTATTTGTGAGTTGGATTAAGACTGAACTCTTAAACAATCTAGATTCTTAATACAAGGTCTCTGCTGATTGCTGCCGCTGTCGCTGCTGCCGGATGTAGTCGCTGCAGTTGTCGCGTTGGGTCCCACGGTTTGGACGTTACGCAAGGTGCTGACCATTGGAGCTAACTCCGCTGACGCGGCGCACGTGGATATGGTGCGACCGATATTTGGTCGTTGCTGCCACGGTGTCTTATGCTGACTCGTTGCGCGTGTTGTTTTGGTGCATTTGCACTGGCGGTGCATGGCTTGGGGTTACAGTAATGTGAGGCCTAAACTTTGGTCGTTGCTGCCACGGTGTCTTATGCTGAATCGTTGCGCGTGTTGTCTTGGTGCATTTGCACTTGCGGTGTATGGCTTGGGGTTACGGTAATGTGTGGCCTTAACTCATATATTATGTTTATACGCAAAAGACCGTTTGCTCCACGGAACACGACAAAACGGTCTTGAAACAATCTGAACAGAAACAATTAAGAACGATTATAGTCGAGGGTCCCGACTATAAATACCCGGTTCTCAGTTTCACCTGGTTTTTGACACAATATAATACCTACCTAATATTGGGAGCAATAAATTTTCGTTATTTATTTTGTAGGTGTGTGTTTGTATGAGAAGTGTTTCTATGGAGAATCTTGTAATTTTTTCATTCAACGCAACTCATTTTTGTCATTTTTGCAAAGAGTGGACGTAACCGGCCGATTTTTGCAACACAGATAGATTATTATCTACCCTACCAATGTACTAAACAAAATTAGTGCCAATAGAGTTAAAATTGTGTATGTCACAGAATTTCGCGGCTTGCGGGGAGACGGAGGGATGTAGCCGTTTTTAAAAATAAACTTGTGCTGAACTGGTATCCCTAGAATCAGAATGTTATTTTTTCTCTATCTATTATAGTTTCCAAAATCTAGCCGTTCATAGGCTGTTGATGCTGATCAAGAATATATATACATACTTTATAGGGTCGGAAAAGCTTCCTTGTCCCTGTTCCACATTTGACATTCGCACGAATTCAATATACCCTTATTCTTTTTAACCGAACCGGGTATAACATATCGAGACACTCAACTATAATCGTTCTTACTTGTTATTATTTTCATTAGGGGACTTAAATGGGAACTTCCTTTGCCATCTTATTCCGATCGTCTGTGTTTGCTGAGTCGACTCAGATAGATAATGTCCCTACCAATGTGCTATCCAAAATTAGTGCCTATATTGCTAAAATTGTGGATGTCACAGAATTTCGCAGTTTGTGGGGCTGTTGAGGGAGTTAGAATGTGCATTAGAATGTGCAATTAGTTGTTCTCTATCTATTATAGTTTCCAAAATTTAGGCGTTCATACGGACAGACGGACGGACAGACAGACAGACGGACATGGCTAGATGGACTCGACTGTTGATGCTGATCAAGAATATATATTTACTTTATAAGGTCGGAAAAGCTTCCTTGTCCCTTTAACCACGGTTGCCAGATTTGGCTCTTTTGAGCCAAAACTGGCTCTTTTTTTTCTCGTTGGCTCTTTGGCCCATTTTTATAGAGTTTGGCTCTTTTTTTTGCTAATAGCGATACAAAATATTTAAAGTTTCAAAAAAAATGAATTCATTTTTTTATTAATGCAATATTGCAATTCTAAAAATTATTAATGTCTGAAATTTAAAAATGCCATATCGAAAAACTTAATACGTTTGTTCTCAGAGTGACTTAAGCTCCCAAGAAAGCCTTAGCTGTTAACTGTTTCATTGAAGAACAATTTTTTGTTGTTTTTTTTCTTAAGATAAAAGTAAAAAAAAAATAAAAATAAATAATACAAAAAAATTTGGCTCCTCTTTATTCAAATTGCCTCATTTTTAATATTTTTTTGGCTCATTAAAAATTTTTGAAATGGCAACCGTGCCTTTAACGAATCGTACGAATTCAATATACCCTTATTCTTTTTAAATGTGAAGTTTCGTGGGCTGAACGCGTCAATTGGCTTTGTGAATCTTGCGCGTAAACATTGATTTATTGAAAATGTTCCAAAAACTTGAATTCTTTATTAGTTGTTAAGCTTAACTCAAAATAAATGAATTTAAAAGAAAACTATTCATTTTTTAATTAAAATAATCAATATATTAGTTTGAAATTTGAAAAATTCACGTTTAAAATTTTAAGAAGTTTTTTCGTGAAAATTGCGAAACGAAAACAAATTATTGAAAAGACTTTTTGCGCTGACTTTTTTAGTCAATAAGTCTTTTACTGAGTCTATCTGCGTGAGCGTAACTCGAATCTCTCATTGAGCGATGCTCGGTAGACGAGAGTTTCATGGTCGGCTCATCGTTATTCGTTCAACAGAAAACCGAAACAAAACGAAACAAAGTCTGCTGCTCAGAGAGAAACCGAAACGGCATGCTTTTTTTCGGTTGCTCTCGCGAACAGAGCGTATGGAAAAACGGTTAACAGTTATTTGCAAACTATGTTTAAAATACTAATAATTTATTTTGTCAATATGTCAATGAAAAATGCAGTGCTACGGGGGACATACGGTTACTGCATGTTAAAATTTGGCTATTTGGATATGAAAATATCAATTGTGGTCCCTGTCGATTATTTCTTGGAGTTCCATTTAATGTCAATAGTTTGTGCTGATAAACTAGCAACGTCTAGAAACGTTTGCAAAACTAACACAATTGGGCTTTTAAGATGCCCTTCGCCAAAAGCAGCCACGGCAGCCATTCAACATTACCTTTTCTTTGAGTAAAATTTTTTTTTTACTTTAATCTTGAAAATAAATTAAACTTGATAAAAATGTGATATTTGTATTTTTTCGTTGTGTTGAGTTCATTCAGATAAGATAAGATTATATAACTGCAAAGCTAACATATATTTTAAACCATAGATGGTGTACCTGAACCAAATTATAGTTCAAGAAAAACATTCCTGTAAGTATTTAATTATTTATTTGAATTTTTAATAGTGATAAATCTTTCTTTTTTTAAGAAATATGAATGACCTTAGAGATTCCTATTCCCTACAACATGATGGTGTTGATACCAGAGTTCTGCGAAGCTGGAATATTAATGGTGAGCTTTTAAATATTAAATATATCTGTATATTTATAGATATACACAATTTTTAAATTTTTTTAATTGTATCTGGACATCTATGTAAATATTTTATTTTAATCGAGTATAGTCGCTGAGATATTCGTGTTCATATGAAAAACTACTAACTTATGGATCAATAAGTCCCGGGACTAAGAAATGGCGCTCGTAGTAAACCAGCAACCACGGCTTTTTATAGTCCGATCCTTTGCTTTAAACCATAGATGGGCAAGCCCATGGCTCCTCGGGCTCTCGCGGCTCCCCCGTTATTCGTAATTGTTGGCGCCAGCAAATCGGGGCAGACGATCGAGTCGCGCTGTCAGTAAGGCGTGAAGATTTACAAAAACAATGTAGAGGCGACAAGAGGGGATTAAGGGATTAAGTGCTCGGAATTTGACGGTGAAAAGGGAATGTGTGAAATTACACAAACAAAATATATAGAACCAAAAAATCGGACGGAGATCCATTTTTTAATTTTATTGGACGGCTCCCAAGTTGCGGCTGCGGCTCCGACCGTTAGATTTTGTGCCCATCTATGCTTTAAACTGTTCAAAATTTTAAGTCAATCGGACCAGAAACAGCTGAGTTATCGGGTTGGAGTAAAGTCATTTTGTAGGAACAAAGGAAAAACCGAGTTCGGTGTTCTGATAAAACATTGTTTTTTTTATGGGTAAAATACCGTTCAAGCGAAAAAATGGTTTGAAATATGTTACCCGGACTCTTGTCCATCATAGACCTCGCGAATGCCAGAAGCCTGCTCGGGTCTAATTTCCTATTTCTTCTAGCAATGCGAAGATCGGTGCATTCATGTATCGCTGTCCTTTCGTGACAAGGGCTGGGCAGCGACATATGCTCTAGCGATTTTTTAGCCTAGTTCCCTGTTAGGCCTAGTTTTAGAGCATGGACTTTTATGGACTAGCAATCTGCAGTCTTGCCTTCGTAGCTTTAGTAGGAACGATGCCCTTTTTTGGCATTGTGTTTTGCACATGGTTATGGATATTTTGCGGTTCGTGGTGTTTGCCTACCTACTGTTTGCTTCCATTAGAGCTTTAGCCTCCATTTTGGTGTATAGGGTGCGTCGCGATATTGGTACGTCCTCCACCCTGCCATTGTGGTCTAGCGCTCCTCGTTTTGCCAGTTCGTCTCAAATCCTTGGTGGCTGGGAATCCAATATATTTGCACCTCTTTGCGGGTGCTTAAGAGATCTAGTGCTTCCCTGCTTGCCAGGACCGTTTTGGACCTTTCTTTATGGCGAAGACTTCCGCCTGGAATATGCTGCAGTGGTCTGGTAGTTTCAAAGAGAGCGATATGGGTGGGTTATTGCAGTATACTGCCGCCCCTACTCCTTCGTCCATCTTTGAACCGTCCGTGTAGATGCTTGTGACCTTTTGCTCTGCCGCGGACCTCCAGTCATCCTTTCCCAGCATTGCAGACATGTTTGTGAAGTTTGGTTTAGGGGTCATGTAGTCCGTGCCTACATGAATCCCCTTGCCAAAAGCACAGTGTCCATAGTTCTGCACTGTTAGTTGGCCCTGTTAAGCCGTTTTTTTTGCCGTTAGGTGCGCTTGGATATGGGCTTATTCCCAGAAGCATTTTCAGTGCCCTTGTTGGCGTCGTTCTCATAGCACCGGTGATGCAGAGGAGCGCGTGTCTTTGCGTCCTTTCCAGGATCTTCAGGTGTGTGGACTTTTCTGCTGCTCTTCACCATACATATAGAAGGATGGGTCACATATAGATGGGTCACATATCGCACAACCGATATGAAAATCCAGAGTGCTAGTCTTGGTGATGGGCCCCATGTGCTCCCCAGCATCTTCTGCGATGCATAACTATATGCATTGGTTGTCTTTTGGGCCCTTTCTTCCACATTTGGTTTCCAAATCAGCTTGCTGTCAATGATCGTTCCCAGGTACCTTGTTCGGCCCTTGGGGATCAATGGCGTCCCATTTATTTTGGGCGAAGTCCAGCGAGGTACCTTGTACCTCTTTGTGAAGAGAATGAGGTCCGTCTTGTCCGCATTAATGCTCAAACCGGCTTCTTTCGCCCATTGTAGCACTTCTTTTAGTGTGTTGTCTATGCCCGAGCTGATTGTCGATGGACATTTTCCCACGATAATTATGCCTATGTCGTCTGCTTAGGCAGTTATCTTTGGGGCTTTCCGGTTTTGTTTCGTCAGGATATCATTAACCACGATGTTCCATAACAGGGGCGATAGTACACCTCCTTGCGGTATTCCCATTTTCGCTTCCATGGTAATGGTAGTGGTTACCCATTCCACCCGTATCCGTCTGCAGTTCAGCAGATTTTGGATCACCGTGTTAACGGATTCTTGGGGTACTACGGCTCTTAGGCACTGCATTATTTTCTCCATTGACACGTTATTGAATGCTCCGGATGTGCCTGGGTATGCCCCTAGCGCATAATCGCGATTGAGCAGTGCCTTCTCTATGATTGCTACTAGTGAGTGCAGCGCATCAGCGAGCGCGTTGCGATTCTGATGTGGAGTTCCAACTGCTTTTCCAGTTCTTATTAAAGCTTGCCACATTAGGTAGCCGGCGCGCCCATGCGGGCAACATTACAGACAATAAGGACACAAAGGGGCGCAGGGCCCCGTATGCCTTCTAAGAAATAAATTACAAAAAAGTTCTCAATTTATCTGTAGTATTTGGGAATTTTTTTTTTGTACCATGAACCTTAAGGGCAAATGGTTTATTAACTTTGTTTAAATGTATGTGACAGGCAGAAGCAGACATCTCCGACCCCATAAAGTATATATATTCTTGATCAGCTTCAACAGCCGAGTCGATATAGCCATGTCCGCCTGTCTGTCTGTCTGTCCGTCTGTCTGTCTGTCTGTCTGTATGTATGAACACCTCGTTCTCGTAGATGGTAAGACCTAGAGGTGTAATTCTTTTTGCTTTTGGTGTGTTATTATTGCAGGCATAGCAAGTTTATTTCAAATTTTTGCGACGCCCTTTTCCTCTTTCGCAATTTGCATAAAACTGTATATTTTTCGACACATTTGCCTATAACTTGCACAAAATAAGAGCTAGAGACCTATTATTGCATTATGTTAGTTTAACGATTACGCGGATAATGTCATTCTTGAATTTTTGCCACGCCTCCTTCCGCCCTTGTATTTGCAAAAAAAATATATCTTTGAAATGGTAAAAGCTAGAGGCATCATATTCATACAGTAGTGTGTGTATGTTACACAATACCTACAGAGTGAGTGTATGTGTGCACCTGCTGATTGTTTGGATGTCAACAAACGAAAATTTGGTGAATTATTTGAAAAAAAAAAATAAATAAAAACAAAGAAATGGTTGTCCAGACATGTCTATAGCGTTCCTACTTGTTTTTTTTTAAGCCTTGCTTTTATTTCTTGAATCTTCTCTTTCCAAAACAAGAGTTGATACACCTCTATATATGCTATATTTTTAACTTAACTAACAGTCATGTTGACTGGTACAGAATTAGACGGCCATAAAAATCGATTGCGAGGTCGTTGGGAGGTCATTGCATCGCAGGCGGGGTCCGCTGGAAACCCGAGTCAATCCCCTAGCGAGGAAATTTGGGTGCGAAGACAGTTTTTCTTTTTAGGACACTTTTTGCTTCTGGATTTAGTCTTTCACTGCGAGGATGCCCAGATCCCGGTGGATGTTTTCGTTGCGAACATACCAAGGTGCCCTAGTGATAGTTCTCAAGATTTTGATTGTGCGCGCTGTATGATGTCTATGTTTATGATTCAGTGGAGGCTGCTAGCTTTTAGTTTTAGGTGCATCTTCTTGCATTCGATATGCTTACACCAGGTTAGTTGTCTATCAAGGTGGACGCCAAGGTATGTTACTTCGTTAGCTTGAGGGATCTGCATAACGTTTAGTGAAAGCGGAGGGCATGTTTGCCTATTAAGAGTAAACGTTGCATGTTTACCTTTTTGTTCGTTTATTTTGATGCGTTTCCACTACTAAGCAACAAAGCGAGTCGGCGAGTCGGTTTGTTGCTTGGGTTAGGCATCTGGAGTGTCTAAGGATTGCGGTGTCGTCGGCGTACGTTGACGTTGTTAGTTGTTTGTTCGTGGGAACAGTGCGCTTCCTTGTGAAACTCCAGCTTCGATGATGTAGTCACCCGAAGTAGCTGCGTTGCATATCACTGAGAATACCCTTTTGTAGAGGTATGATTCCAGTAGCTTGTGGGTGTATGTCGGCAAATACGTTTTAATTTTGTGCATGAGTCCTTTAAGCAAAACTCGGTCGAAAGTTTGAGATACGTGAGAAAAATAGCGCTACAGTGTTCTCTCTGTTCGAAGACTATGCGTATTACGGATGTTAATCTGTTCACTTGCTCGATGGATCCGTGGTTTCTTCGGAAGCCAAATAGGTGTGCCGGCATAATATTGCAAGTTTGGTATAATGGCTTTTTGGTCTATACGATGTGGGAATTGTGTGGGAACTCCAGGCTCGGTATCATTATGATGATGGATTTCTTCCACTTTTTGGGAAATAGATTAATGATCCCATTAAATAGTTTATAAGCGATATCTATGTGGGCACTCACGTACTTCTTGTATATAAGCCAGTTCGTTTTTAGCGACGTCAGGCTGAAGGGGTGTTCGGTTATTTCTGGGCTTTGAAGGAGCGTTAAGAGCACAGGCGAATGGTTTGATGATAAGTCCGAAAAGTCCGAGCTTTAGCACTTATTAGAGTGCATTGGCAAAAAAGACGTCTGGCGTAGCTTTTAACACAATGTTCACATTATATGGATTTTGATTGCGCATTGCGATCGCTTGTCGCATTCGACTCTTCAAATCCAAGTACGCCACACATCCTCTATACTTTGTCGTATGGTTGCCTCCGCAGTTTCCACATTTCTTCACGGTACTGTCCTTGTTTGTAGTGTGTCCATACTCTTGGCAGTTCTTCAACAGTGATTCTTCGATGAAAAAGATATTGCAGCTTGTAAATTGGGTGGACTTCGTTCTTCACCGACCTGCTTTCTGGCTCGAGCTCGACCTTGAAGAGTGGTTGTGGCTTTCTGTCTTTATTTAGAATGTTAATAACATTCTTGGCGGCGAAGCCCTTTTTCTTTAAGCGCGGTTATTATTTCCGCGGCGGTAACATCGGGTTCGATTCCCTTTACTACCACTTGTAGGCCCTTGCTGCTTTTCAGCTGGTACGTGTAATAGATTTTAGTAGCATTGTCCAGATATTTGGACACAATTCGGAAGTGCTCATCAGTCTTATTTTGATAAGCGGGACAACATAAAAGTTGTCACCGTTCCCGATCAACGCCTCAATTTTACTAGGGCATTGGAGCTTTGCTCCCTGATATAGATTGGAGGGGGCTTTGGTTTTTTTTCGGTATCTTGCGCTGGTTGGGTTTCCTCAACCTCCCGCAGTAAGGTAAATATGTTATATGGGCTTCACTACTGGATCTACCTGGTTCGTCGTCGATCTTCTGGACGCGGTTAATTTTTGTTTTATTGCCTGCCGGATTACCATAGGGGCTAAGCTTGCGCTTAATTTGAATGTAGCGACCCATTCCGGTCTGTGTGGCCGGGGCCGCTTTAGCACTTTCAAAAGTTGTTGTTTTTTTACTCGCTATGGTCGTTGACGTCGCGGTATTTTGAATTGCAGTGGTTGTCGCTCTGGTTGCAGAAATTGTAGCACTGTTTGTTGTTGGTGCGAAATTTGTTGCATCCATTTGAGGGGAGGTTTTGCACTGCGAACTCCATAACGCGGGAGTCGGAGTGAGCAGAGCGGGTGAGCAAGACCGTGCTCGTTGGCATTCAGTCGTTAGTAAAACCGAGTTGTTCTTAAACGCCAATTTATCCATTTAAATATCGCGGGTTGAAAAGTAAGAGTAGAAGCCGTTTCTTTGGTTCTCTGAGCTTCTACGTTCGTTTTTTTATCGTTGCTCGATGAGCTCATTATTTATTATTTATTTTGGAACTGCATGTTTTTTCACAGCATTTTGCGAAAAACGATTTTCCACGGATCTGGTGGAGGCATATGCACCACACTATATGCACTTTGTTCAGTTAGGGTTCCCACACGGGGGATACAAGTTTCCGTCTCTATCGGCACCGTTTTTCAGGTTTTATATGGTGTTCACAGGGAGTGCTCGGGAGGCACGTCTACTCACTTCGACGCTTAGTGTATTCATTCGACAAATCGACTGTATATTCGTACTGCAGCTTTAATGGTAACAATTAGAGAAGCCCATATAATTTTTTTATTGTCGGACATAAGCTTAACGTAAGATTTCTTATATCATTTAGTAAATAACACGATAACTTCAAAAATTTACCCAGTAGCCGATATGTTATAAAAACAATAATTAAAATTTGGTTGTCTAATCAAATATGTATGTCGGAGATAGTTTAATTTAGTACGGAACACTGTTAATTAGAAACAAATGAGCTTTATGAATGAGAGAGAGAGAAGCTTTTGGAATAAGAGCGCGGTGGGGAAGGAGAGCAAAAGCCCTACTGAGTGTGGCGCAATTATGGGAAAGATGGGAAGAGCAAAAGGAGGTGAAAGGCAATTAAGATAAGCCCTCCGAAGCGATCGGACTCACAAGAAATCATTGCGACTCGCTGACGTAAGAAATAAAAGATCAATCTGAACCTCGCTCTCCGACATTTACATATTTTATGAAGCCCATAAAAGAGAAATTTTATTACTTTTTTCTTATATAATAAATAATAATACATTTTTGGTCGTAAATAAATTAAAAATGCATTTGGATCAGTTCTAAAAATGCATGATTAAGAAGAAAAACTTATTCTTGTATATTTATAATATGCCACAAGCGAATCTTCTGTTTTTGAGTGCGATTTAATTTTAAATACTTCAAATATTTACATATATACCCAGATCTTTAAAATAACTAGGGTATATTGAATTCACACGAAAGTTTATAACAGGGAAAAGGAATCGTCACCAACCATGTAAAGTCTAAATATTCTTTATCACCATCCAGCTCTTGATGGTGATGGATATATTCATGTTAGTCCATCTGTACGTATGATCTTGGACAATATGATAGACATAAAATAATTCCATAGTCTGATTTAGGAAATACCATTTCAGCACAATTTTTATTTTTTCAATGCAATTTGTCATGTGGCAATATAAATGGGGAAGGTATGGGGAATATTGACTCCTCCTGAATCCTCTCGTCCAAAGGGACAGTGTTCTTAGTTTTTCACTGCAGGTTGGATCGTGCGCAGCTCAAAAAATATTCTTTCAGGTGTTAACGGATTCCTTGGGTATAGCTGTTCTCAGATTATTTTGTTTGTTAATACGTTGTTTTTATACCATGTACCTTAAGGTACAAATGGTATATTAACTTTGTGCAAATGTATGTAACAGCCAGAAGGAGACATCTCCGACCCCATAAAGTATATATATTCTTGATCAGCATCAACAGCCGAGTCGATATAGCCATGTCCGTCTGTCCGTCTGTCCGTCCGTCTGTCTGTATGTATGAACACCTCGTTCTCGGAGATGGTTAGAGATAGACGTGTAATTCTTTTTGATTTTGGTGTGTTATTGTTGCAGGCAGATCAAGTTTATTTCAAATTTTTGCCACGCCCCTTTCCGCCTTCGTAATTTGCATAAGACTGTATTTGAATTTTCTTCGATAACTTGGACAAAATAAAAGCTAGAGACCTATTTCTTTTTGCAATATGTCCGTTTAACTATTGCGCAGATAATGTCATTTTTGGATTTTTGCCACGCCCCTTTCCGCCCTCGTATTTGCAAAAAAATCGATATCTTCGAAATGGTAAAAGCTAGAGGCATAATTTTCAGTCCAATAAGTCCACTGATCGTCAAACACGTACGTGCAAAATTACGTACGGACAATAAATATAGAACGGACAATAAATATAGAAGATATGGCCAATTAAAATTTTACCCGCCCTTTCCCAAGGCAAACGGCATGCCTCACACGCTGGGGTGACGTCATCCGTCTCTTCTTTGACTTCAATTCGTTCGCACGTGTATTCATACGGTAAGAGGTACATGGTATCTTGTTGTCGAGAAATCTCGACTACAGCGTTCCTACTTGTTTTTAGCGTTTTTAAGGTGAATGATTTTAAGCTTATTGGCCTGTAGTCCTTGGGAAACACAAGAGCATTTGACTGTTTTTGACAGGAAAACCACTCTTGCCGTTCTCCAAGTCCCTGGCACGTGAATATATCTCAAGCACCCTATAAATATATTTTTCAACCATGGCAAGATGTCGTCGAACGATTAGCAGGTTTGTCACGATTAGCAGGTTTTTTTTTTACCTTTTTAGACGTCTCTCAGCCTGACCTTGTATTCGTTCCATACATGATCATCTGCGTCTGTGGAAAGTTGGAATATCTCCTGTAATTTTCTTGTTGTAAGCTTGGGTCCACAATGCTGCCATGTAACTCTTTTTCACGCAAGATGGCTTACATGATTTCTGAAACGCTTGTACCAGGATCATGTTGAGCTTTTCTAGATACCGCCCAATATCTTCGGGTGATTTTATTTGGGGCGGTTCTGGTAGCTTTCTTTTCCCAATGTCGTCGTATCTTTCCCAGTGTGGTTTCTTCGTGGTGGTTTGCTGTACCGGTGGTCCCAGAAGGAGGGTCTGCTCAAGACTCTCTATGTTGTGACCTCGGTATTTCCCTCCGTTTTGAGGGTTACGGCTAAAACGTTAATAGAGGTTGAGCCTACATATTACGGCTCCTCCCCCTCGTTGCTTTTAATTAGACCCTTCAAAATAAAGTCTAGCTGTGACTCGCTTCTTTCGTTCAAGTCCTTAATGCTCCTCACGGTGTGATGAGCGTTTGCATCCGAGCCGATGATGAGGGGCTTCTTTCTCAGTTCTGCCTCCTCCACCATTTTTCGGAGCTCGCGTGGTGGTGCGTCGTTGTAGTGGGCCATGTAGCAGGAAACCATGAGTATTGGCTCCTCTCCGCTGCTCTCCAGCGCCACCGCCGTAAGGTCGTCAGTGCTGTAATTAGAGAGGAGGTAAGCGTAGATGCATTTCCTGACCAGGATGGCTGTTCTGGCTCTGCTCGATGTCGTCATATAGCATGAGTTGTAGTTAGGAGACCTTTTTGCCTGACGCAATCCAAGGTTCCTGGATTAAGGCCGAGTCGACGGGCACTGCCTCAAGTGTAAGCATTAGCTCCGCCGACGCTAAATTACTTTTATGAAGGTTTATCTGAAAGACTCTCAGCTTCATGGCTACGTAAGTCGTCCAAGGTGCATGGCCTTCCAGTCCGTGGTTGTTACATTTAGTAGCAGCAGCGCCGTCTCTTTCGGTACAGCCCCGGGGAAGTTAACGTTCGCCTTTGGTATGTACGGCATTATAGTTCTGTCCACTAACTCTAGCTTGGCCCAGCGCGGATTGTATTCGGGCGCTGATAATTAGGATGTCAAGACACAAAAAAATTGCGTTGGTGACCGATTTTTGAATTATTCCATTTCTGCGCAGTTCCTGGATTCTTTATTGACGAAATCCGCCGCTCGCATCGGATATGGATATATTGAAGTAATCTGGTTCCTCGTTTATCGTTCTGGTGGTGGCTACCTCCGAAGTGTTGTATGGTAGAGATTCATTTAAATCTGCAAAGGCTTATAAACATGTCCAAAATTAAAGGTTTTACCAATGGGGTGGCATCTGAGCAACCCATATTAGTGTAGTTGACATTGGCTCATCTGCGGCACGTGAAGCCAAGTAAAGGGCATCTCCTGCCTCTTTCAGTAGGTCTAGGCGGATTGTGCTATCAAGGAAACACAAATCTGGTAGTAGGAAGAATTTGACTTTATTATTGAAGAGAGTAACAACTTTTTTTTTGGTTATTGTAGTCACGCCATGAAGTTAGTGAATCGTAAATGGCGATTCCCCTTGTCGAACGCCCTTCAAAACCTTATGCGTCCGTATGAAATTCTTTGCCAAGAAACTTCTTCTCTATCCCCGCTACTCTTCGTTTATTGAACGGGTGCAGGTATTTTTCCTTAAAATATTAATAGCGTCAAAATCATGATTGTAAGTGGTCGGTATCCCCGCCGACCTGAAGGCTGTGCGGATATACGAGTCTGTTCTTTTCCCGAACCTTGTGCAATGTGAATAATTTTCTATTGTTTTCTAATGGCTTGGAAGGCCACCAATTCACTTTACGCCACTGAGAAGATTCTGGGTAGCATATGGGACCTATCACCAAAACTAACACATTGAATCTTCATATCGGTTGTTAGACCCATCCTTCTCTATGGGGTTTCTTTGGTGGCCACCAAGGCGCACACTACGCTTCTGAGAATAAAACCTTTAGATATCCAAGCACACCTAACGGCAAAGAAGACGGTCCATAGCCAACGTGCACAGGCCAGCTGCATTAAGGAATGCAGTGACTACATCACTCCCAAAACAAACTTCCTAAACATGTCTGCGATACCGGGTGTTGGGAGCAGGAAGGCAGCTCTCCCCAGCTCTCCCAAAATCGCGTTTCATTTAGAACAAGGTGGAATAAAGCAATTCGTCCTCGAAACATTTGGGGACCCCGACGTGATTTTGTGCAACGTAAAACAAAATATATATTATAAAAACTTTCACTTTCTTCGAAGCAAACGGACGCGTTTTTATTTCTGTGCGAATAATAATTTATTTCCCGCGAAAATTAAGCCCGCGAAGATTAAACATTTAACTCCGTGCGAATCCCTCAGCGTTTTGTTTTTTAAAAACCGTGTCGCTTCCGCGTGTGCAGGCAATAAATAGGCATTAAATATTTGGTTATTTAATACCTTTTTAATATCTGCTTATCTTGTTGTGCTCTCTATCTCTCCTCCCAATCCTCTTCACTTTGCATTCGCGTAACTGCACTCTCGCTCTCAAGTTACACTCCGATCGCTCTATCATTATCTGTCGAGTGTACCTCTCTCTCTGTCTTTCACTCTTGCCATTTATCTATTTGTGCTTACAGTGGTTTTAAAGTGGTTTTAAAGGTACGTAATTGTAATAGAAAAATTATGGATTTTGAATTGGTCTGCTCAATTAAAAAATGCAAAAAAGGAATTTCCGCCAATCAGCCGAGCGTTCTGTGCTGGCTGTGCAACAACCTGGCTCACGCAAAATGTGCCGGTTTTAACGCAGTATCAGACGCTTTGGCTAGATCTGGTTCCGGTCTGCATTATTGCTGTGAAAATTGTAGAGGGGTTCAGAACGAAATGAGATCGTTCATGCGGCAGACTAAAACTGAGTTTAAGGAAGTTCTTGGCCTATTTAAAAAGGCGGATGCAGCTTTTCAGGCACTGAATACTCGTTTCAATAACCTTCAGTTATTGAATGAGTCTCCTAAGCGCAAAAAACCTAGTTCTTGCCTGCCGCAGACTGAGAACCAATTACCTCTTAATTTACCGCAGCTAAACATTCTGAAAACACCGCTGCCGTATTCCACCCCCTTGGCAACGACACCGGTGACAACAAAACATTCGGATCCCGACTGTATAATTGTTGAAGAATGTAAGCAGAGATCCGATGATGTACCCACCGTCAGTTCGATGGTTATTCCAAAAAAGAAAAAATCGCCCACACCTAAAGGGACCCGAACCTCCGGACTACCGGTTTCAAATGAAATCTCAGGTCATCCACCTGCGATTCCAAAATCCCTAAAGGTGATACCTCCCTCGAAACACATTTTTGTTTCTCGGCTCGCCCCTGATACGTCAGAAATTGACATCCTGGCTTATATACAAGCCAAAGTTAAAGCCGATATAAAGCGGGAGGATGTAGTAAAATTTAAATATTCCTACACCCGTCACACCTCATCTTTCAAGATACGTGTGCCACTAATGGACTTCGACAACATATGTTCGGCAAACTTTTGGCCTGAACATATATTTGTCCAAGAACATCAGCCAAGGAATATAAAGATAAAACGTCCGCTGGGTGTTAGACTCCCAGAAATTAAAACCACGGACAAGACCACTAAAACTCAAAAAACTAACATCTTTCGCATGCCTTACTATCTCTTACCAAAATACTAGGGGCCTACGTAGTAAGCTCACAAATCTCTTTACTAACAGTCTTACTTTTGCATCCCAGGTTATAGTGTTCACAGAAACTTGGCTAAAATCGGACATACTCAACTCGGAAATTTTTCCGAATAAATACTCCATTTTTAGACGCGATCGTCCTCACCGAAAAGGGGGTGGAGTACTAATTGCTATCGACTCCAAACTCGTTTCGGATGAGGTTAATCTTGAATTCGGAGATATCGAATTCATCTGTGTCCAGATTAAATTCTGTAACTTTACCTTATTTATTACTTGCTCCTATTTACCCCCTTCGTCTGAGTTGCCAACATACTGGCACCATTTGGCAGCGATTCAATCCGTATTCAACTTAATGTCTGATACGGACCAATTCGTCGTTCTGGGAGATTTTAATCTACCTGAAACTTCCTGGTCCATTTCTAATAGTTTACCTGCTTTAATTCCCACCGTACATCATGACTTTACTGCGGGCATGTTAGACATGTCACTCGCACAGGTTAACCATATTAAAAATTCTTTAGGTCGGTATCTAGACTTATGCTTTGTCTCGGATCCGGCAACCGTATCCTTATCCAGGGCGTCACCTATCATTTACCCCGAAGATCCTTACCATCCCTCATTAGAGATGAGGATGGATATAAAAGTTGATTCTGCCAAAAAGTATGAGGCAGTCAAGAAAACTAGCTGTTTTCGAATGGCTAATTTTGAGAGACTCAACTACAATATTTTAACGTACGACTGGTCCGATCTATACAATTGCACAGATATGGCCGTTGCCATACAAATCTTTTAGAGTGCAATGAACTTTTTTTTTAATGACTGTGTTCCGGCGCGGTATCCACTCACAAGTGACGATCCGCCTTGGTATACCAAGAACCTAAAAAACTTAAAAAATATATACTTAAGGCTAGGTAAAAAATTTAAAAAAGAAGGGAGTTCTGCGAATTTCTTGCAGTATTCAATAGCCCGGTCGAATTATACCGTGCTGAACGCGCGGTGTTATAAGGATTATATTTCTCGTTGTCGGGTTCAGTTCACCCAGGACCCGAAACAGTTCTATAACTTTGGTAACACCAAACGTAAACCTTCCACTTCCTTAGCCTCTCTCATGTTTGAAGGTACAACAGCAACGAATGATCAGGCCATGACCGATCTCTTTGCCAAGTTTTTTCAAACAACTTATTCACCTGTAGTTGACCCAACTCAGCCTTATGCCTATGATTTACCGAAATTGAATCTTATCTTCTGCCCCTCATTATCCGAGGAAGGGATACTAAAGGATCTTTATACGGTAAAGCCAACAATTTCGCCAGGTCCTGACGGAGTACCTGCATGTGTGCTAAGGTATTGTGCCAAGAATCTGAGCAAGCCGCTTCTAAAATTATTCAACCTTTCATTGGAAACTTCTGAGTTCCCCTTAATCTGGAAGGAATCTTTCATCATTCCTTTACATAAAAAAGGTAAAAAATCGGACGCGGTAAACTACAGAGGTATCTCAAAGTTATCCGCTATTCCGAAACTATTCGAAAAATTAATTACCCCTCACCTGCAGCACCTTTGTAGATCGGTAATATCTCCTTACCAACACGGATTTATGAGCCGTAGATCTACTACCACTAATCTTTTGGAACTGACTTCCTTTATAATCAGCGGTTTCAAAAAGAATCGTCAAACAGATGTCATTTATACCGACTTCAGCAAGGCATTTGACTCTGTAAACCATTCCCTGCTCCTATGTAAACTAGATTTGCTAGGTTTCCCGTTAAATCTTCTTAGTTGGATCCGTAGTTACCTGACTGGTAGAACGCAGCGTGTCCTATTAAAAAATTCTTTATCCGATGTGGTCAGTGTCACGTCCGGTGTCCCACAAGGGAGTCACCTCGGTCCGCTTTTGTTCACATTGTTTATAAATGATCTCCCACTCACTATAAAAAACTCCTTAATACTTATGTTCGCTGACGATGTGAAAATTTGCTATCAATACAGCGTTGCGTCCTACCAATCGGAATTACAATCCGACTTAACCAATCTCCAGAAGTGGTGCTCTACTAACCTTTTAAATCTTAATGGCTCTAAGTGCAAGACAATGACCTTCTGTCGTTGTAATCCCATGCTTGCGACTTATTACCTAAATGGGGACGCCCTGGATCGTTTAAAGCTTATTGACGATCTTGGCATCCGCTTAGATCCTAAACTTAAATTTACCGACCATATATCGTGTATGGTTAACAAAGCCAGGGGTGTACTGGGATTTGTAAAAAGATGGTCGAAAGAATTTAACGACCCATATCTTACAAAAACTTTATATATGTCCCTAGTTCGTCCGATTCTGGAATACGGGTCTTGTGTCTGGAATCCTCAATACGAGGTTCACAAAGACAGCATTGAATCGGTGCAAAAAAACTTTCTTATTTTCGCACTTCGTGGCCTTAACTGGGATGCAAACCAACACCTTCCCTCGTACCATAGTAGATTACTTCTAATAAACCTACCTACCCTTACTAACCGTAGAACGATGCTTGGCGTCGTATTTATTAATAAACTAATACGAGGTGAAATTGACTGTACAAAGTTACTCGGCCAGTTAAATTTCACCGTGCCCTGTAGACTAACCCGCAATTTCATCCCCCTTAAATTACCACATTGTAGAACTAACTACGCCCTGCATGATCCTTTTAGGGTGCTATGTTCGGACTACAATGCACTTTTCACCATTACCTCTAACTCTAATCCTAACAACCTTAAAACCCTAATACTAATTTACCTATCACAACAACATCTAAACTAGTTTCCTCGTATTCTTTCTTTCTATCAAGTTTTCCTCGTATTTTCTTTCGGGTCTATCCCCGCGACTCGAGCCGTACGACACACGGCGCGCCCCTCGGTCGGTTGGGCGGGAGGTGGGAAGTTGCACGTTAAGCAACAGGACCGCGCGAAAAAAAAAAAAAAAAAAAAAAAAAANAAAAAAAAAAAAAAATATAATAACCTTTGACCAGATTTCCGACTCTCCCGTCAAGCTACGGATTCGGTTCACAATTTGGTGAACGCAAAGCTAGCTGCCAATTAACATTCACAATTCGGTGAAATTGTCAATATATTCACAATTCGGTGAATTGAGAGTCAAATTGGCAAAGGCGAACAAACAAACAATATTAATTCGTTTCGGCATTTTGTTTTGCTGTGATAGGCGACAGATGAGCCCTTACGCACCCATCGTGCGTTTGAAGTATTTTTATTCAAATGAAAAAAAAATACAAAAAAATTTTAACCTAATTTTTATCTGACCTATAGCCCTTTCAGTTATAATATTTTAGGGACTAGTGGGACATTAAGTGCCTAACAATTTTGCATTGAAATCTCAATTTCTTTCGCGGAAATGCGTCGATATTATAAAAGCATAGAAATTTTGGGCGTAACAAATTTTCGTAATTTGGTGTTTGGAGGTGTGTGTGTTTAGAGAAGTGAGCGCCATGTTTCTATGGAGAAGCTTGTGGGCGCAACACATTTTTTTTTCATTTGCGCGAATAAAATTGGGCGTAACCGGCTGGTTTTCGCAACACAGACAGAATGGCCCTACCAATGTACCACCCATATTTAGTGCCTATAGAGCTAATATTCTGAATGTCACAAAATTTCGTTGTTTGCGGCGGTGCGGGGGGAGGTAGCCGATTTTGAAAAAAACGTGTGCTGAACTGATACCCCCAGAATCATAATGCGTAATTAGTTTTTCTCTATCTATTATAGTCTCTAAAATCTAGGCGTTCATACAGACAGACGGACATGGCCATATCGACTCGGCTATTGATGCTGATCAAGAATATATATACTCTACAGGGTCGGAAAAGCTTCCTTCTCCCTGTTATATACATACATACATTCGCACGAATCCAATCTACCCTTGTTCTTTTTAAGAACCGGGTATAAAAACGGGCATCGTTCATACTGAGGCTACAGAGGCAAGACTGTAGACTGGTAGTCGCCTTACTTACAGGCCGCTGCCTTCTGCAAGTCCATGCTCAAAAACTGGGCCACGCGAGAAAGAATCACTGGAGCATATCCTCTGTCTCTGCCGGTATCGCTAAGGACCACAATGGTCTGTCTATGCGCGACACTCTTCTTTCAAGGAAAGGTCATCCGGCTTAACCAAACCTAATTACCCATAGCGCCACATTACCCGCTTGAATTGGCTTTTCTTCCTACTTACGAAATAATGTCGTCTATGTTTTCTCCTTCTACATGAATAAGTAAATTCAAATACAAATTTGTTGTAACATTTAGCTAAAATTATTTCACTTATAAAATGGATTATATAACTGCTTTAAAAATTACAGATAAAATCCCGGCTCGCTTGGTGCTTTATTTCCTTTCATGGTCCGGCTTTTTGGTTTCTTTCATGATGCGAAACGACATGAATTTTGCATTAGTGGCTATGATTCCAAATAGCAATTCATCCCACAACCACGCTTACAACGGCTCGCAAAAGAATTTGGTAATAGAAGTGTTTGTAAAAAAAAAAAATTATTTTATCATAATGTTTTCAGGGTGGTGATACTGATGAACATACTTCTTTAGTAAAATCAGTAATAATAAGTTCATTTTATTGGTGTTATGTGCTTTCTCAAGTGACCGGTGGAGTTGCTACGGAAATGTTTGGAACCAAGTGTGTATTTGGATGGTCACAGTTAGCAACAGCTGTATGTAGTATATTGATGCCGATGGCAGCAGATCTAAATTATGTTGCTGTTATTATCTTGCGATCTATTCAGGGATTTGCGTCTGGCCTAACATGGCCTGCAATGTATGCAATAGTTGGATATTGGATACCACTTACAGAACGTTCACGGTTTATGTCAAGTTTTCAAGGTTTTAGTATAGGCATTGGATTAACGTACCCCCTGTGTGGATTTATTTTGTCAGAATTTGGATGGCCTTATATATTTTATACTACTGGATCTTTTGGGCTTGGTTGGTGTCTATTGTGGTATTTTTTAGCTTTTAATACACCTCGAGAACATCCTCGCATTACTAAGGAAGAGCTGAATTTCATTGAACTTAATGTTAGCAATGATATAGAAAAAAAAATTAAAGTAAAGGTGCCTTGGCTGCAAATATTTAGTTCCTTACCAGCTTGGGCAATTGCAGTAACTACATTTGGTCGAATTTTTGTTCATTATATTTTTATTGTTAACGGGCCTACATTTATGGGTAACGTGCTGAAATTTAATTTTGAAACAAATGGCTTTCTGTCAGGAATGCCATTTATTTGTTCATATATTTCGTCTGTTTTATTCTGTTATGTTGCTGATAAATGTATATTGCATAAAATTTTAAGTCTTACGAATGTTAGAAAATTATTTACTGCACTTTCACAAATTATACCTGGGTTATTAATATATTGTATTGGCTATATAGATAATATACACATTTTGTTATCCGTATGGTTTATAGCAGTAATATTTATTACCGCATCATATGCAGGAGCAATGGCTAATATAATTGATATAGCTCCGAATTTTGGACATTCAGCTGCAGTTCTTGCATTTTGTCAAACCATACATATGTCAGCTTCTTTCATATCTCCATTGACGGCTGGATATTTAGTAACGCAAGAGGTAATGTATAATAATTTTTTATATATTGTATTTTATTTATGTGTCTATTAATCCCTTTGTAATTATTAACTGGGTTAATTTTGCCAAGATTTTCTTGTTTAATGTGAATTAACTAAGAATCTCTATCTGCTTTTCCTACCCGGTTCTTGATAAGACATGGAGAAGGAATAGTATTCGACCCATTTTTTTCTTGTCCCGCCGTTCCGTTGCCTAACGTGCAACTTCCTACCTACCGCCCAACCGACCAAGGGGCGTGCCGTGTAGGCTCGAGTCGCGGGGATAGACCCAAAAGAAAAATACGAGGAAACATGTTAGAAAGAAAGAATACGAGGAAACTAGTTATGAAGTTTTTGTGATAGGTGAATTAGTATTATGATTTTAAGGTTGTTAGGATTAGAGTAAAAGATAATGGGGAAAAGTGCATTATAGATCCTATATAACACCCTAAAAGGATCAGGCAGGGCGTAGTTCGTTCTACAATGTGGTAAATTAAGGGGGACGAAATTGCGAGTTAGTCTGCAGGGCATGGTGAAATTTAACTGGCACAGTAACTTTGTACAGTCAATTTCAGCACATATTAATTTGTTAATTAATACAACGCCAAGCATCGTTTTACGGTTAGTAAGGGTAGGTAGGTTTATTAAAAGTAGTCTACTATGGTAAGAGGGAAGGTGCTGGTTTGCATCTTAGTTAAGGCTACGAAGTGCAAAAATAAGGAATTTGTTTTGCCCCGATTCTATGCTGTCCTTGTGAACCATATTGGGGACTCCAGACGAATGACCCGTATTCCAGAATCGGACGAACTAATGATATATATAAAGTTTTAGTAAGGTATGGATCATTGCACTCTTTCGACCATCTTTTGACAAATCCCAGTATACCCCTGGCTTTGTTAATCATAACGATATATGGTCGGTAAATTTAAGTTTAGTATCCAGGCGGATGCCAAACTTTTACTTATTTAGGAAATAAGTAGCAAGCATGGGATTACAGTGACAGAAGGTCATTGTCTTGCACTTAGAGCCATTGAGGTTTAAAAAGTTAGCAGAGCACCACTTCTGGAGATTTGTTTGGTCGGTTTGTAACTCCGATTGGTAGGAATCATCGCTATATTAATAGCAAAATTTCACATCGTCAGCGTACAGTACATACGTACCAGAGCTTGCAAATAACAGTTGACCGTTTTTTGTGTTCAGGTCTGCTCACTAACAGGAGGGAAAAAAGCAAAGCTCGTGTGCTGTTGTTCAGAACAAAACTTTTTCTTGCTTTTGTTTTGGTTTTCGGTTAACTGTTCTCAGTTCCAGGGTTCTTGTTATGCTCACTCAACAACAACTTAGAGAGAGCGATTCAACTGAACGCTCGCTCATTGATGGTCAGTAGAAGAGCGAAAAAACAAAAAGGTCATTGTAAATGGTCATTTGTCTTTAGTACCTTTTTAATAACGTTTTGCTACAAATCTAGCATATTTATGCGGTATGATTTTTTTTTTATATTTAGCTTTGCTAAGAATTTTTGCTGGTCGCTTAAGATGCAATTAACGCGTATATCAATGTATTAAATTNCTCATGCCTTTACCACATTTGCCAAATCCGTTTTACTCAATGTCTCACTCAGTCAA
This sequence comes from Drosophila ironensis, assembly GCA_021223825.1. NCBI lineage: Eukaryota > Metazoa > Arthropoda > Insecta > Diptera > Drosophilidae > Drosophila > Drosophila ironensis. Next base: position 615,926 of record JAJJHQ010011280.1, read on the forward strand.
ACCGAACTTTGAGTGAGAGAACCAAATGCTGATTTGACTGTATTCATGCAGACCTCTAATACACACTCATACAAACGCAAAAGACTTTTATTTTCTTCGCTCGTTGCAAACCGCTCAGCAAAGGAGCAGAGCAAAAAAAAAAGCACGAAAGTTGTTTTCGGTTGAGCACTGACCGTTCGTTCAAGGGACCCGGTGAACGGATCTGGTCAGACTTTTTGGGCACGTGGTGCTTAAAAAACTGTTATGTGGTGACTGCCAGAAACGGTCAACTGTTATTTGCAAGCTCTGATACGTACTAAAGAGTTTTTTATAGTGAGTGGGAGATCATTTATAAACAATGTGAAAAATAGCGGTCCGAGGTGACTGCCTCGTGGGACACAGGACGTGACGCTGACCACATCGTATATGGAATTTTTAATAGGACTCGCTGCGTCCTACCAGTTAGGTAACTACGGACCCAAGTAAGGAGATCTAAAGGAAAACCTAGCAAATATAGTTTACATAGGAGCAGGGAATTGTTTACAGAGTCAAATGCCTTGCTGAACTCGGTATAAATGACATCTGTTTGACGATTCTTTTTGAAACTGCTGATTATGAAGGAAGTCAGTTCCAAGTGATTGGTGGTAGTAGATCGTCTGCTTATAAATCCGTGTTGGTAGGGAGATATTACCGATCTACAAAGGTGCTGCAGGTGAGCGGTAATTAATTTTTCAAAAAGTTTCGGAATAGCGGATAACTTTGAAATACCTCTGTAGTTTACCGCGCCCGATTTTAACTTTTTTTGAAATTCCTTACAGATTAAGGGGAACACAGAAGTTTCCAATGAAAGGGTGAATAATTTTAGTAGCGGCTTGCTCAGATTCTTGGCACAGTACCTTAGCACACATGCAGGTACTCCATCAGGACCTGGCGAAAATATTGGTTTTATCTTTTAAAGATCCATTAGTATCCCATCCTCCGATAATGAGGGGCAGAAGACGAGAATCGAATTCGGTAAATCATAGACATAAGGCTGAGTTGAGTGTCAACTACAAGGGAATAAGTTGTTTGAAAGAACTTGAAAAAAAAATTGGTCATGGCCTGATCATTAGTTGCCGTTGTACCCTTAAACGTGAGGGAGGCTAGAATGTTAAAGGCTTACGTTTAGTGTTAACAAAGTTATAAAACTGATTAGGTTCCTGGGTAAACAGAACCCGACAACGAGAAATATAATCCTCATAACACGGCGCGTTTTGCACGGTGAAATTCGACCGGGCTATTGAATACTGTGAGTAATTCGCAGAACTCCCTTTAAATTTAAATTTTTATACCATGTACCTTAAGGTGCAAATGGTACGTATATTAAGTTTGTGCAAAGTATGTAACAGGGAGAAGGAAGCATTTCCGACCCTATAAAGTATATATATTCTTGATCAGCATCAACAGCCGAGTCGATATAGCCATGTCCGTCTGTCTGTCTGTCTGTCTGTGTGTCCGTATGTATGTATGAACACGTCGTTCTCGGAGATGGCTAGAGATGTAATTTCATTTTGCTTTAGGTCCGTTACATGTGTACGCAGGTCGAGTTTATTTTAAATTTTTGCCACGCCCCTTTCCGCCTTCGTAATTTGCATAAAACCATATTTTCTTCGATAACTTGGACAAAATAAGAGCTAGAGACCTGTTTCTTTTTTTGCTTTTAGGACCGTTTAACTATTATGCAGATAATGCCATTTCCAGATTTTTGCCACGCCCCTTTCCGTCCTCGTATTCGCAAAAAAATCGATATCTCCAAAATGGTAAAAGCTAGAAATTTTAAGTTTGCTAAGTCTGCTGATCGTCAAACACGTGCATGCAAAATCACGTTCAGATCGGACAATAAATATATGGCCAATTAAAGTTTTACCCATAAGTTCCCACGGCAACGGCAAGAGAGGTACATGGTGTTTTTAGAATGTATTGCTGTGGTCATTTTGAGGAATGATGGTGGGTATATCAGTAAATTATATATATTCTTGATTACCATAAACAGAGTCGATGTAGCCATGCCCGTCTGTCCGTCCTTTTGTGCGTTTGATCGCTTAGATCATGGAGATCCTGAGTCCGGGGATACCGGGTCGCTACTAGAATATAATTACCTTGTGGGGTCTCAGACCGTTCCTTCTCCCTGTTACATACTTTCGAACGAATTCAATATACACTGTTCTATTATTTTTAGAACGGTAAATGAATACTTATATACTACTCTTTTGAATATTATATATCATATTCACAAATTATATAATTTATATATTTTAATTTTAGGACTCAATTGACCAATGGCGGATTGTTTTTGAAGTCGCGGCCATTATATCGGTTTTGACATACATCGTATATCAAGTTTTTGGAACAGCAGAAATACAACAATGGAATCAAAATATTTCTGCAAATAATGAAGCACTTGAAGAAAATCAAATTTTATCAAAATCAAACGAAAATTTAAAAAAAAACAAAATGTAAACAAAGAGTAATGTCCTGCTCTAATTACAATGAACATTTAGTTAATTTAAGCATGTCTTGATAAATAAAAAAATATGTAAATTATAATACTCGCTGTATATTTATTAATGAGCTGGTATATTGTTAGGCTAAATTTACTAGACTTACAAAAGTAAAAAGTTAAGAAGACAGAATTAACTGAATGCGTGGGGGCCACGGACGTCCGAAGTGCAACTTCTAGGGCCTGCTCAGCAACAGCGAAAAGCAATGGCTACATTTAAAAAAAAAAAATATTTTTCACTTTAATTATTCGGGCCTGATAAGTGAATGTACTGATGACGAGCTTTTGGCAATTTTTAGGCACGAGTATGTATTTTATTCCTTTATATATTTTAACAGAATTTCAAAAAAATTACCATGCCGTAGCCGTCAGAACATTTTTGGATTCACTCTAAAAAAACGCAACACGCACGCTGATAGAGATGAACCAACACGCCTACAATAAAGGCAAATCTGTGGGAACATCGCTACACTCATTAGTAGCAACCATAGAGAAAGCACTGCTCAATCGAGATCCGGAGCATTCAACATCGTGTCAATGGGGAAAATAATGCAGAGCCTAAGAGCCGCATTACCTCAAAAATCCGTATATACCTGGATCCAAAACAATCAGCTCGTTCATGGACAACACACTCAAAGAAGTGCTACAATGAGCGAAAGAAGCCGGTTTGAGCATTAATGCGGACAAGACGGACCTCATTGGGACGCCATTGATCCCAAAGGACCGAATAAAGTACCTGAAAACGATTATGGACAGCCAGCTGAATTGGAAGCCAAATATGGAGGGAAGGGCTAAAAAGGCAACCAATTCTCTACTGGGTTTTTTAAAGGTCTGCCTTCTGCAAGTCCATGCACTAACAGGGAACGATGGGTGTCGGCAATGCAAGGAGCCTGGCGTGAAAGAATCGTTGGAGTATATCCTCTGTCTCTGCTCAGCCCTTATCACGAAACGACAGCGATACATAAACGATCTTTACATCGCTGGAAGAAATGGGAAACCTAAACCCGAGCAGGCTTCTGGCAATCCCGAGAACATATGTTTTGTAACAAACTATAAGCATATAAAAGTTTGTGTTTGTCTTTTGTATTTTTGACGATATTTAGTGCCAGAGCCTCAGGGTAAGAAGTATAAAACGTTAGTGGAATTGTAAATAAAATTACCAGACTGAGTTGACAACTTTCTAATAAGATTCATGCAACTCTTTTGGAAAAAGAGTATAAAGTGCTATTTTGACCTGCAGCAGCATCGGCCATTTTCTGAAAGGGATATGGCAAAGCTCCCTTTTTCTAGGAGGCCTTTGTTTTACATGGTCATAATGGATGCGCTAACCACTATCTGGAAAACATCATGCAACTCTTTAAAAAAGAAGAGTATAAAAGGTTTATATGACGCTTTTTTGTGGTATAGTCGCGAGTCATAATTCAGCGCCACTTGTTGTTTTGCTCTCGCCCCCCAGCATTCGTTGAGTAAAGACGTGCGTGCGAAATCTATCCCAAGCAATCCAGTCGCGTTACCGCTTGTATGCAAATCTTGCATACAAAGCCTATGTTTATCCACTGCAAAGCGGTGGCTTTCTTAGTCGCGAAACCCAATTGCGATAAGCGAGATAAGCGTTGTTTTTGTTTCTCATCCCTCGCTATGCGCGTCGCCCAGCTGGAGGTCGTTGCGCCAGCGGGAGGTCGTTGACACCTAATCTTCGCACCTGCTCGATAATCGGAATAACAATTGCTTTAAGCTGCCATTTCGGTAGCCCCTGCAAGCATGGACTGGTAGGCCCCCCCGCGCCCCCCCCTGGACACCATAAAACGCTCACCCCCACGGAAAAAAGCTGCCCCTTCTGGAAATCGGAAGAAACGCTGTGGCACCAGCAGTGACAGCTCTTCTGGCTCTTCCACTGAGCCTGGTGAAGTTAAACGCAAGTTGGCAACCCGCCCAAGAGCTGACGACGAACAGCCCAGCACCAGCAAAGCTGCCCTGGCCAAGCTGGAACGATCTAACAGGCTCCGCGAGAACACCTTTGCCATCCTCTCCAGCGACAGCGACACGGACGACAGCGACACAGACGAACAGCTCGAACCCACCAACGCCAACTCAAATCCCCGACAACCAGCCAAGAAGAAGACCTCAGCCAAGTCCCCGGAAAAAACGATCAAGCCCCCTCCAATATTCATCCCAGATGTCACCAACATCGCATCTCTCCAGCTCACCCTCGCCAAGATTGCCGGCAACGGCAAAGAATATTCCTATAAGGCAACGAGAGACAACCAAGTCAGGGTAATGATGCCGGACAAGGAAACATACTCGGCATTGAAAAGCTACCTCGCTGACAACAACAAGAGATTCTACACCTTCCAGCCACGAGACGAGCGAGCCTACAGAATTGTGGTCAAAGGGCTGCACCACTCCACCCCCGCCGAATACATCAAGGGGGAACTCGCCCAATGTGGGCCCACCTAACCAAGTCGCCGCTCCCGCTCTTCTTCGTGAACCTTGAGCCGGCTAGCAACAACAAAGAGGCGTTCAAGATCAAAAGACTATGTAAATCGGTTGTGTCCGTGGAACCACCCCACAAGCGAAACGACATACCTCAATGCTACCGCTGCCAAGGATTCGGCCACAGCCAGCGGTACTGCAACATGCAGACCAGGTGTGTAAAATGCAGTGGCGAGCATAACTCTATTGAGTGTAGCAAAAAGCCTGAGGAACCGGCCAAGTGCGTCCACTGTAGAGGCGACCACCCCGCCTCGTATAAAGGCTGTCCCGCTTACAAAAAAGCCAAGGACCTCAGCGCCCCCGCCCTCACCAGATCTAAACCGTCTGCCTATGGAAAACGTCCTCCCTTAGCGCCCACTGGAACTGCCGGCGCCTCCTACGCCGATATTGCCAGAGGACACCACCCTAAGTACACCCTACCTGAGTCCACCCCGACCTCCCAGCCCGAACGGAGTCCTGACGGAGTACCTGCATGTGTGCTAAGGTATTGTGCCAAGAATCTGAGCAAGCCGCTTCTAAAATTATTCAACCTTTCATTGGAAACTTCTGAGTTCCCCTTAATCTGGAAGGAATCTTTCATCATTCCTTTACATAAAAAAGGTAAAAAATCGGACGCGGTAANACACCTGGACACGCTGAACACATGGCACGAACAACCTAACATCGCCATAAACAGCGATAAATCTACCGCCACCACCTTCACCCTCCGGCAAGGCTCCTGCCCACCAGTCACTCTAAACGGAGTGACCATCCCTGAGTGCCCATACCCCAGATACCTCGGTCTGACCCTGGACAGACGCCTGACCTGGAAAAAGCACCTTCAGCGGAAACGTGCACAAGTGAACGCGAAGGTCAAGCAACTCCACTGGCTTTTTGGAAAACACTCCAATCTGACACTCCGCCTTAAAGTCCTACTTTACAAAACCATCGTCAAACCGATCTGGACCTACGGCATTCAGATATGGGGCACAGCCAGCAGCACCAACCGCAAATCCATCCAACGGACCCAAAATAAAGTCCTAAGGCTGCTATCGGGTGCCCACCCCTACCACGACAACGTGACCATCCACGAACAGCTCGGAGTCCCCTGGGTCAACGACGAAATCGCCAGATTTAGCCGAAGGTACCTGGAAAGGCTAAATATCCACCCAAACTCACGAGCTGTCAACCTCCTGGACAACAGTCGTACAGTTAGAAGGCTACAACGCGGCCACCCGCTTGACCTACCGGCCCTAAGATCCTAAAATCCGACGAGCCGACCACAACTTCAAACCCAACTCCACTCCATGTAATTTAGGCAATCCTACCTAAACCCCCCACTAATGTAATAACACCCACCCAACGTCGCTGTCCAATCATTTAATTATTGTCCACTTAGGACAGATTTTAAATAAATCTCTCAANAAAAAAAAAAAAAAAAAAAAAAAAATTGTTTTGCATATAACCAATATTTCCAACTCATACGAATTTTTTAATACCATGTACCTTAAGGTATATTAACTTTGTGCAAATGTATGTAACAGTATGTCAGTATGTATGTATGTCCGACCCCATAAAGTATATATATTCTTGATCAGCATCAACAGTCGAGTCGATATAGCCATGTTCATCTGTCTGTCTGTATGTATGAACACCTCGTTTTCGGAGATGGTAAAAGCTAAAGGTGTAATTCATTTTGCTTTTGGTGTGTTATTATTGCAGGCATAGCATGTTTATTTCAAATGTTTGCACCGCTTTCTGCCTTTGTAATTTGCTGTATTTTCTTCGACATATTTGCTCAAAACTTACATATAATAAGAGCTAGAGATATATTTCATTTTGCATTATGTCCCTTTATTAATTACGCAGATAATGTCATTCTCGGATTTATGCCACACCCCTCTTCGCCCTCGTATTCGCAAAATAGATATTTTCGAAATGGTAAAAGCTAGAGGTCTTGGTGCGCTAAGTACACTGATCATCAAACACGTGCATGCAAAATAACGTACGGATCTGCTACAAAATCGGGTGACGTTACCCGTCTCTTCTTTGACTTCGATCCGTCTGCATACATACATGTGTGCACGTGCTGATTGTTTGGCTGTCAACAAAAAATTTGATGAATTATTTGCAAAAAAAATAATGTAAACAAGTAAGAACGATTATAGTCGAGTGTGTCGACTACAAATACCCGGTTCTAAGTTTTACCTGTTTTTTTACACATTATAATAGCATTGGAATTTTGGGCGCAACAAATTTGGTGTTTGAAGGTGTATATGTGTAAGAATGTTTCTATGGATAAGCTTGTGGGCGCAACTTATGCAGATTTTTTTTTTCTCTCTCAGCATGTATTTAAAATGTAGATGACACTGCTTAGATGACCGCTTCTGACAGCGCCATCGAGGCGTCCGAGGTCATGCAAACGCAGCTCGAACTGCTCAGTAGATGGCAAAAGCGGTGGAATATTGCAGTTAACAATGAGAAGTCCACCGCCACTACCTTGACGATCCCGCAAGTGGACACTCCTAACTACCTGGGGTTCACACTTGATAGAAGGCTCACCTGGGACCGCACCTAGAGAAAAAGCGTAAGCAGGCCTCCGAAAGACTTCGTTCCTTCTACTGGCTTATGGGCAGAAGATCGAAGCTCCGAACGTCCCGAGAACAAAACATAAGTTCTCTGGAAACTTCTTGTATACAAGGCCAAAATACGACCAATCTGGAAATATGGCATCCAACTCTGGGGCACTGCGAAAACGTCGACTGTGCGAATGATTCATACGTTTGAAAATAGAGCACTAAGAATTGCCACTGGGGCCCACGTCTTTCACGACAACCACACCATCCACGAGGTCCTGAAGTTCCCATGGGTGAGAGACGAGATAAAGAGAAGCAGCGCACACTACATGCAGAAGCTTCACGACCACCCAAATCAGTCGGCCATCGTCTGGCTGGACAACAGCGTGCAACTAAGAAGACTGAAAAGGACGCACCCTCTTGACCTGGCCTGGACCTCCTAGGATGCTATAAGTGAAGTTGAAATGAAACAATTTAATGGTTGTCCATAAAGGACAGTTTTAATGTCATGTATCATGCTGTTAAATAAAAAAAACTGTACAGTAAGGCAACTCACTGCACACCAAAACACTACAGCGTTGACTACTGCACACCAATTTTGCTGTAGAGCGTTGGCTACTGCACACCAACTTTGCTGTACAGCGTTGACTATTACACACCAATTTTGCTAAATAGACGTACAGTGGCTCGAAACTTATTTCGTGCAAGAACAAAATAAAATTTTAAATCAACATTGCAGCCAAAATAGAAAAGATATCAACAAAATTTAAACGCAGTAATTTGAATAAACTCTTTATTAACTAATAGGAACAAAAAAAAATTACTTATCTACAAAACAAAACAACTTTTCATACAAAACTAAAAAAACAAGGCACTTCTGGTGTCGAAGCTTATTTCGTGCAAACACTTAAAACTATTATAAAATATAAAATTCTTAAATCTAATATTTGGTTGGGCCTCCCTATTGTTTTTTAACGGCTTTTAGACGGTTTCCCATTGATTCCACTAATTTTTTTGTGGTTTTAACCGGAATTTTCCTATACTCCTCCAGTAAGGCAATCTTCAGCTCATTTTTGTTGCTTTTTTTTCATTTCCGGATCGCCTGGTCCAAAATCTCCCACAAATTCTCTATTACGTTCAGGTCTGGAGACTAGGCTGGGGTTTTCACTACGTGTGGACAGTTCCAGACCAACCAAAGCTTCACATTGGTAGCAGTGTGCCTGGGGTCGTTGTCCAGTAGTCAACGCGTAAGTAGCATGTAAGTGTAGACGTAAGATAAGTTTGCCGACCGTGGGGAAGAGCGGAAAGCCCACATCTAACGGGACAATGCACTATGGTCCAAAAGTCGATTTTTTTGGCATAAACTCTAAACATAGAGATAGACGTGTAATTCTTTTTGCTTTTGGTGTGTTATTGTTGCAGGCAGATTATGTTTATTTTAAATTTTTGCCATGCCCCTTTCCGCCTTCGTAATTTGCATAAAACTGTATTTTCTTCGACACATTTGCCTATAACTTGGACAAAATAAGAGTTAGAGACCTACTTCTTTTTGCAGTATGTCCGCTTAACTATTTCGCAGATAATGTCATTCATGGATTTTGCCACGCCCCGTTCCGCCCTCGTATTTGCAATAAAATCGATATCTTCGAAATGGTAAAAGCTAGAGGCATAATTTCAGTCCAATAAGTCCACTGATCGTCAAACACATACGTGCAAAATTACGTACGGATCGGACAATAAATATAGACGATATGGCCAATTAAAGTTTTACCCAAACGAACCTGAATATTGTGGATTTGTAAGAAAAGGGGGACGAACGGGGAAAAGGTGTTAATTAGCGCTGAAAAACGACATTTATGTGAAAAAACTGACGTTGTTAGTTTTTGTGGGCAGACGTGGGGTCGTTTTTTTTTATCCACGAAACACAGGGGACGCATGTTAATTTTCTACAAAAATACACATAAATTGGACATTAAACACAAGTCAAATACTAAAACTACACATAAATGTACAATATACAGTAGGAACTACACACCTTCATCTTCAATTTCCATTATTAACTTGAGTTTGTCCAATTTCCTAAATCGAAGCAGCTGATCGATTGCATCCTTTTGAAAGCTCATAACAAGCTTCAGTGAAGCTTTTAAAACTTTATTATTTCAGTTTTTAGAAGTATGATGTATTAACTTTAAGAATTTAAAACCAAAAATACAAAACATTGATAAATATTTGGACTTTATGCCAAAAAATCCGACTCTTGGACCATAGTGCACTGTAGCTTCTCTCTGAGAGGAAAGACCCTTACTAGAGTCGAACTCCAAGACGTCGCCATCGCTCAATCAACCCAGGTGCAGTACCTGGGTCTGATCTTAGACAAGCGGCTTACCTGGAAACAGCACACGCAAAAAATAGCAGCTACATGCCGGACAAAACTAAAGAAGCTTAACTGGTTGCTTAAACCAAAAAGCTTGCTCAGCCTTGGCAACAAAGTTTTTCTTATTAAAAAAATCGTCGTGCCATCAATTACATACTGTATTCAGCTATGGGGCACGGCCTCAGACACTAATGTTATGAAAGTTCAGAGGAAACAAAACCGGGCGCTGCGCATGATTGCAAATGCGCGTTGGTACGTTAGAAACAATGCCCTAGCAAAAGATCTTCATATTTCCTCCGTCAAAGAGCAGATTAACCGGCACTCGAGTCGTTACAAAAAATTGGCAAAAATGTGGCAAAAATTTAAAATAAACATAATCTGCCTGCAACAATAACACACCAAAAGCAAAAAGAATTACACGTCTATCTCTATGTTTAGAGTTTATGCCAAAAAAATCGACTTTTGGACCATAGTGCAGTGTTGCGACTTTCTTCCACTTATGGCAACATTCCACCTGTTAGCCCACTTGCCGTACGAGTTCAGAAATTCCTGGGTGATTCTTGATGCTCCAATGCAGCAGGATGAGTCCACAAGGAAGGCAGTGACGTCAGCGGAGGTGGCAAAAAGTGTGTCCGGCTCAGAACGATTTGGGAAATCTGATGTAAACAGAGTGTATAAAACGGGACACAGAACGCTTCCCTGCGGAAAGCCAGCACGGGCAGTTATAATGCTTGACCGTTCCCCTCTCACCTCGACCATAAAACTTCGATCAAGCAGGTATGATAGAAGAAATTGGCCAGTCGGGAGTAGGCCAGTCGGGAGCGGTCAAAAGCTTCCTTCACGTAGAGGAAAATCGCAGAACTGTATTGCTTGTTTTCGAAGGCATTTAATATATGATCTGCAACTCGATGCGCTTGCCCTGGGGTCCCATGGCGATGCCAAAGCCCAAACTAGTGGTCGGGAATTGCGATTTGCACTCTAATTCTACTTAAAAATTTTCTCTCGAATATTTTGGAGCAAGTGGGTAGCAAGCTTATAGGACGGTACAAGGTTCTCCGGTTTTCCAGGCTTTGGTATCATCGTAATCACAGAGCACTTCCATTGGGAGGTAAAGTGGTGGATACGTAACATAGAGTTAAATAGAAGAACGAGGAACATAGCTTCCGAATTTGCAGACAAACTTCTTCTGGGCTGACATGTTGGATCGGTAGGGCATCCGGGGAAGGTGCATTTATGAAGGCCACTGTTTCTTCAACATCTTCTGAGCTCGCGAGGTCAAATGGCTGGAAGCGATTCTCCAGTTCGTCTGACCTGCACCATGTGCTGTCAGTTTTCTTATAGGGATCTTTCGGAGAGGCTGTCGTTTCATGTTCCTTGTGGATTTCCAGAGGTTGAAGCCATACGGTTTTGTGGGGTCCGCCTTAAGGAGCATTGCATCAAAATATTCGCGCTTGGTTTGGTGCAGAAGTTTTTTAAGATCGTCCTTGGCACGACGGTATGCCCTTTTGTCGACTGGGTCTTGGGATCTCATATATCTGAGACGTAAGGATTTTTTCAACCTTACCAAGTCCATAACTTCAGGTTTTGAAAGTGCCTAAGGTGGATTAGGGCGGTGTGAGACTTGTCCACAGGTTGAGGACTCGGCAGCGATATGAATGCTCCGTACAAACATCTCTACATCTCGTTGATGTCCTCAGGAGAGCTTAACACCAGATTGAGGCTAACAAGCCGGTTGACTGCTGCTTGGAAGCGCGGGATGCTCGCATTTCGAGGGAGGATGCGAGGCCTGTTACAGGTTGTTTGCGCAGCTACTCTTAGCTTTATAATTAGTGGGATGTGGTCCGAGCTAAGCTCCAGGCTTTCTGTGATGGACAGACACTCGGTCCGTATCCCTCTGTAGGCTGCAAAGTCAATCGCTGTTGGAGTTCTCTGGCTGTATGGGTAATGCGTAGGACCGCCAGTTGCAAGGACCTGGACGTTTGAGTTTTGTACAACGTCCGCAAGGGCTTTTCCTCGGGTGGTTGAGATTCGGGATCCCCAAAGGCGGTGATATGCATTCCAATCACCTGCGTTCAGAAAATTCGTTCCCAAAGAGCTTCTCGAAGTCGTCAGCAAAACATAAGAAGTTTGATGGACAATAAATAGACGCAATACTTATTTCACCAAGGTCAGTTTTAACTTTCACAGAGACACATTGAACATTCGGACTTTGTAGACAATAGTATTGCAATCATTTAAGACCATATTTTATTATAATAGCTTAGCCACCGCGCTTACGATCGGCAGGATGAGTTGCTTAATGGATATTGTACTCATGCAACTTGTAGTACGACCCTGAGCCAAAGTGTGTTTCACTAACCAGCATAATGCCAATATTATGACTTTGTACAAAGAGCTCCAGCTCAATGGCTTTGTTGGCAAGTCCGTCGGCGTTCCCACACCAATGTTCAGGCCGATTTGGCTCATGGTTGTGCTTCATTAACTGGGATACCCGAGAATGCTTGAGCTGACCCTGGAGTATTTTTGGGTAATAGTCTTGAGACAAGACCCATCATTGAAGTTACGATTTGATCGGACAATAGATATGACCATTTAAAGTTTTACCCACCCCTTCCCACGGCAACGGCAAGAGAGGTACATGGTATCTCGTTGTCGAGGAATCTCGATTACAGCGTTTCTACTTGTTAGTTTCCAAATATTTGTACCACAAAAATCTAATTGGCATTCGCAAAGTGCAGAGCGCACCAATACCCATGCATTAGCAGCGTGCGCTCTTCGTGTGCTCCTCTGCTTTAGAGTCTAATCAAAGCTTGGGATACGTCAAAGAATATGCACTAGCCAGAAAAAGTGTGCGTACAAAAAAAAAATGTTGTGGTGAAGATATTGCCTATATATTTTTTTTAAATTAACGCTACATCTATTTTTAAAAATTATAAATAAACTTATTTAATTAAAATTAAAAAAAAAATAACAGGTTTTTGGGCAAGAAAAAGTCTGCGTACAAACTTCAATTATCTAAAAAAAACCCATTTATTAATAAGGCATTACTAAAAATTAGGACGATATAGAATACCCCTTCCTATATATTGTATCATTCAAGCGTTTTTGCATTGAATAAACCAATTATTCAGTCAATTCAGGTGGTATTTTGCTCCACTCATCCAAAATCACTTCCTTCAGCGTATCCTTCAACGTTGTTGTTCGAGGACGAATCCTGCGCTCCAGAAAATCCGATAGATGCTCCATGAGGTTTAAATCCGGCAACTGAGGCGGTGAATGCCGCTGATTTTTGGTATTATAAAGCAACCATTGCTTCTCATTATACGTAGTATGTTTGGCGTCATTATCGGTTGGCAGAGTCATTATCTTGTTGGTACCAAAAATCTTCGGACAGACTCTATTTTAATGCGCTTTGGTGCAATTTGTCCTTAAGGATGTCCTGTTGTACAACATCAAACAGCAACAGTACCCAGAATAACACTGGAACCAACAGCAACATCAAACAGCAACAGTACCCAGAATAACACTGGAACCAACACCGAGATGATTTGTTTGTTGCTATCCTGTCTTAAGCTGGTACTGGGTTTTTCAGAAACGTTGGGGCCCACTGCTTGTGGGAGTTTCACGTGCTCGGTGTCCGTATCAATGTCCTGCAGTTCTGCAAAACGGTTGGAGTTTTAGGGCTATTGCAGGTTCTCAGGATTTTGTAGGCCGACTTTGATGAACCAGAGTCAAGACGGCGTTTGATTGCCGATCTTGGGGACCACCAGTCCTCATCATCTCCGTTATTGGCTGCTACTGCTGGTTCCGGTGCGTAGCTTGAGGGGGAGGCGATTGGTTGGTTAGGTTCCATTGACTTTAAGGCCTGCTGTACTTTTTGTTGATGCCACAATCTTACTAATATTAAAGTCTTCATTGGAGTCCGAATGACAAGATATGGTTTTGGTATTGGGCAGCGATGTGCACTGCTTTATCGACTTATAGAAGCTTGTAGAAACTTCGCCCGGTTTCCAAAAAGGTGTTCGTGGCCTAGTGGGCAGGCGCAAGCCTTGCGGTCCAGCGGCACCTGGCTCGAATCCACCAAGAGCCGGATCCAGTTTTTATGAAAATTTTTGTTCTTTTATTTGAGACTATCTTAATCTCAAATTCGACTTGACCTCGGACTGTGAACTCAGATGAACCCGGGATGTGAACGCAAAAACTACACATTTCGAGTCACTTGTTTTCGCGTAGACTAACAGATTCACTGTAATATTTGCGACTGGATTGGACTTGTCCAGGAAGTCTTTAATATGAGATTCGAAGCTATGCAAAAACGCGTCTGCTCTCCATGAAAGCATGATCGAGACTGGGAAATAAAAACAAAGTTCAAATAAATAATAAAATAAAAAAAAACACATTTTTTTTAGATTTACAAATTTTTTAGCAAAGTCCACGCGGTTTTTTTTATTGACGGGCGATATGAGAGGCTTCTTCCGTGCAACACAGGCATGAAAGTCCTCCTTTTTTAAAAATGTTTGACCCCAAAATGGACCACAAAGCTTATAAGAATATCCTTAAGGACAAATTGCACCAAAGCGCATTAAAATAGGTTCTGTCCGAAGATTTTTGGTACCAACAGGATCATGACGCCAAACATACTACGTATAATGAGAAGCAATGGTTGCTTTAAATTACCAAAAATCAGCTGCATTCACCGCCTCAGTTGCCGGATTTAAGCCTCATGGAGCATCTATCGAATTTTCTGGAGCGCAGGGTTCATCCTCGAACAACAACATTGAAGGATACGCTGAAGGAAGTGATTTTGGATGAGTGGAGCAAAATACCACCTGAATTGACTGAAAAATTGGTTTATTCAATGCAAAAACGCTTGAATGATACAGTAGATAGGAAGGGGTATTCTATTTCGTCCTAATTTCAGTAATGCCATATTAATAAATGGGTTTTTTTAGTTAATTGAAGTTTGTACGCAGACTTTTTCTTGCCAAAAATTTTTTTTTTTTTTTAATTATAATTAAATAAGTTGTTGATAGAAATAAATAAAGTCTATTTATAATTTTTATACCATGTACCTCAAGGTACAAATGGTATATTAACTTTGTGCAAATGTATGTAACAGCCAGAAGGAGACATCTCCGACCCCATAAAGTATATATATTCTTGATTAGCATCAACAGCCGAGTCGATATAGCCATGTCCGTCCGTCCGTCCGTCCGTCCGTCTGTCCGTCCGTCCGTCTGTCCGTCTGTCCGTCCGTCCGTCTGTCTGTATGTATGAACACCTCGTTCTCGGAGATGGTTAGAGATAGACGTGTAATTCTTTTTGATTTTGGTGTGTTATTGTTGCAGGCAGATCAAGTTTATTTCAAATTTTTGCCACACCCCTTTCCGCCTTCGTAATTTGCATAAAACTGTATTTGAATTTTCTTCGATAACTTGGACAAAATAAAAGCTAGAGACCTATTTCTTTTTGCAATATGTCCGTTTAACTATTGCGCAGATAATGTCATTTTTGGATTTTTGCCACGCCCCTTTCCGCCCTCGTATTTGCAAAAAAATCGATATCTTCGAAATGGTAAAAGCTAGAGGCATAATTTTCAGTCCAATAAGTCCACTGATCGTCAAACACGTACGTGCAAAATTACGTACGGACAATAAATATAGAACGGACAATAAATATAGAAGATATGGCCAATTAAAATTTTACCCGCCCTTTCCCAAGGCAAACGGCATGCCTCACACGCTGGGGTGAAGTCATCCGTCTCTTCCTTGACTTCAACAAACGAAAATTTGGTGAGTTATTTGAAAAAAAATAAAATAAAATCAAAGAAATGGTTCATAAAGAAAAGAGGTACATGGTATCTCGTTGTCGAGAAATCTCGACTACAGCGTTCCTACTTGTTATAAATATATGTAGCGTTATTATCAATGTGGAACGCCAATGGTGTCTCACGGCATAAACTAGAATTGTCACAATTCTTAAACGATAACCATATTGACATTATGCTACTGGTGGAAACGCATCTAACAAGCAAATACAACTTTCAAATAAGAGGCTTTACAATATACCGCACAGATCATCCGGATGGAAAAGCCCACGGCGGAACCGAAGTTCTAATCAGAGAACGCATCAAACACCATTTTCCCAAAAGGTTTGCAACAAACTTCTTGCAGTCTACATCGATACAAATTCAGTCAAGTAGCGGAAGCCTTTAAATCGCTGCCGTTTACTGCCCTCCTCGCTTCTCCATCTCGGAAGGACAATTTATGGACTTCTACAATTTACTTGCCGATCGATTTATAGCCGCAGGAGACTACAATGCCAAACATACGCACTGGGGATCACGTCTAGTGACTCCCAAAGGAAGGCAATTGTACAATGCAATTATATATGTGAGAAATAAACTGGACTATGTTTCCCCTGGAAGTCCCACATACTGACCAACAGACCCACGCAAGCTCCCAGACCTTATTGACTTTGCGGTGACAAAAAACATACCTCGCAACCTAATAAGTGCTAGAGCAGTCTCGGACTTATCATCAGACCACTCGCCTGTGCTCCTAACGCTCCTTCAAAGTCCAGAAATAACCGAACGCCCCTTCAGTCTGACGTCGCTAAGAACGAACTGGCTAAAATACAAGAAGTACGTGAGTGCCAACATAGATCTCGCCCCGGAGCTTAACATGGAATCGGACATTGACTCCACTACGAGCGCCCTGGAAGAAGTACTCGTGGCGGCAGCTAAAATCTCTATTCCTCAAGGAAAGGAAACAGAGCGAAACAAATACTACAAATCCAATCAGCAAATAGAACAGCTCGTGCGAGAAAAGAGGCGCACGCGTCGTGATTGGCAAAAAAGCAGATCACCAGCTTCAAAGCAACGCCTTAAGGAAGCAACCCGGTTACTTGACCAGGCCCTGCACCAACAGGAAGAAAATGCACAGCTGAGGTACATCTAGAATCTTTCGCCAACAAGCACAAAGTATTCTCTGTGGAAGGCCCACCAAAATCTTAGCGCCCCAATTGAAACAACCACCCCGATAAGAAACTCTTCAGGACGCTGGGCTCGCAGCGACAAAGACAGAGCTGAAACATCCGCTACACATCTCCAAAGTGTCTTCCAGCCAAACCCTGCCTCGCATTCATTCGTCCTGCCACTATTTCAGCCAGAAGCTACCCCTCTGCCAACTACACCTTCTTTCAGGCAAAAAGATTCCCACAAAGAAAAGCTGTCTTCGCACCCAAATTTCCTCGCTCGGTAATTGATTCGAGTATCCAGCGGATCCCGCCTGCGACGCAACGACCTCCCAACCCAGCAATCGATTTTTAGGGCCGTCTAATTCTGTACCAGTCAACATGACTGTTAGTTAAGTTAAAAATATACGATTTTATATACCTCTTGTTAGTCTCGGAAAGAGAAGATTCAGGAAATAGAAGCAAAGTTTTAAAAAAAAAAAATGTTGCGTTAATTTAAAAAAAATATATAGGCAATATCTTCACCACAAAATTTTTTTTATTTAACATCAAAGTTGCGAGGCAAGTTTGTACGCACACATTTTCTGGCTAGTGCATATTCT
The DNA here is from genome assembly GCA_021223825.1 of Drosophila ironensis. Taxonomy (NCBI): domain Eukaryota; kingdom Metazoa; phylum Arthropoda; class Insecta; order Diptera; family Drosophilidae; genus Drosophila; species Drosophila ironensis. Next base: position 633,443 of record JAJJHQ010011280.1, read on the forward strand.
TTGACGTATCCCAAGTTTTGATTAGACTCTAAAGTGCACACGAAGAGCGCACGCTGCTAATGCATGGGTATTGGTGCGCTCTGCACTTTGCGAATGCCAATTAGATTTTTATGGTACAAATATTTGAAAACTAAAATAAAACAAAAGTTTTCCAATTAAAACATTTTCTCCCAATGTTATATTCACTCCAAAGTCAAAGCTAGAAGAAAATTGGCTTTTGCAAAATCGCAAAAAATAACTAGAAGTGATGGTTATGGTATCATATTCAGATTGTGTATGTAAGAAAATGTGTATATCATTTTCAGCTTAATTATTTAAATAAAACATGTAAGAACGATTATAGTCGAGTATCTCGGCTATAAATACCCGGTTCTTGGTTGTTACCTGTTTGCAGTGAAATCTCTACTTCGGCGGTTCTACTTGTTTTTTTTATATATACATATGTTGATATGGGCTATGCTAATACCATATCAAAATTTAATAGCACAAGAGATATTCGGCGTGTGTGAGTCAAAGGGGTGACCGAAACCCATCTTCGCTAATTCAGCGAATATCTGCGTAACTGACTAATTTTAGAAATACGACAGCTTTGTGTTCTACCAATATCATATTTAAATTTTGCGGTTCTGGGGCGTGAAGGAGGAGGGGGGTAGCTGATTTTAAAAACAAACTTTTGATAAGCTGGCATCCTCAAAATCAGAATATGCTGTTTTTGTTTGTCTATCTAAGATCTGGGGCAAGGGGTTCTCAGCACTATACTCTTCTGAAATTCATTTAAGTTTTTGGTTTTCTTTAATTTTTCCTATATTTATTTAACTGACGAACGCATTTGCTTCGTAAAAATATGCCCCAAAGCAAAAAGCAATTTCCGATTTACACAAATTTATAAATTGCCTTTTACAAATCAAAAGTTCTAAGTTTGTTTTGTATGTTACCTTTATCCGTCACTCAATTGCCATCGGCGTATTTGTTAGTGTCAATTACATTGCTTAGCAACGAAAGCATACTTATTTTTTTATCAAACATATCTAGCATTCATCAATCATTCATTTACATCGAATAGAAAAAACAAGTCATCCTAATAGTGTACAGACTTCTGCAAAAATTTTTCCAATTTAAAAATATTAAGATGACTGATACTGAAGATATGGATTCGTGTGATTTCGCAAATATATCGGGCATCGATCTAGCTTCAACTCCTGAACCAGAACAATTGTCACTTCTCCCTCCAAATCATCCTCTCTTGCGAAAATTTCAACAATCTCTAAAGGAACACCTTTTACGAACCAAATATGAACTAGAAAATGATGTTGCTGAAATTAAGTATCAAGTAAAATTAAAAGAGCAAAGGCGCGAAGAGCAAGGTTTAGCACTCTATGATATGCAACAAAAAATGGGATTTCAAGAAGAACAAATAAAAGAAATATCTTCAGTAATTGATAAACATCTTCAAGATCGAAAAATAGAAGAATGCGTCGTAAATACTTTAAAAAATCAATACGACGAAAAAATTAAGCTTACCAAATGTCGTAAAATAGCGTACCATGAACGAATGACAGAACTTGAAGACTTGCAAAGTCTGAATAGTAATATTAAGAATTGGGCTTACGACGTAGAAGATGAAGTAAAAAATGCTAAACGTATTGTTAGTAGAGATTCACAACTGCAAAAGCAGTTGTCTCAAGAAAAGCGAAAATCAGATATACTCTTTTACCGCTTGGATATGGAAGTTAAAAAAAGAGACGCAGAGCTGCAGTCAATTTTAAAAGAAGAAGATGAGATGAAAGAGGTTGTCAATATTTTAAATATGAGCATTGCTGATGCCAATACCGATTTGGAAGTATTACAAAATGAACATAAGCGACTTACACAAGCTTGGAGCGAAGTTATTATTGCAATTCAATTGAGGGACAAAATTTTATTCCAAGTTCAAGATACTACGAGGTGAGAATGTTTTACATATGTATGTATGTACATAAATGAAACCTTTTTAATCTTCTACATTTTTGTATAATTTTTCTAATACATTTTCCTAAACATTCTATAAATAAAATTTTAAATCAGAAAACATAAAGAGTCAATTAAACTTAAAATTGCGGGAATTGAAGCTATTAAAAAACAAATTGAAAAGGAAATGGAATTGAACAAAAAATTGGAATCATTTAAACAACGTTTGTCCGATGATACTAATTCACTTCAACGTGACTGTAAGTAAATTAACAATTTTGTAATTAATAATGTAATTAATGTAATTAAGTAACTCAAGATCGATAAATCGCAGCAAAACTCGTAACCCTAAACATTATTTTATTAACATAATAGGTTACGTATTTCGGTGCCCTTCTTTAAAAAAGGACTATTGTCGTTCTTCAAATATCGTACATTCAAAAATTAGAGATGTACGTTCTTCGCGATTGTATAACATCAATTACAAAATAATCGCAGTGGATTAGCAAAAATTTTATTGTGTCAGCGGCTACAACTAATAAATAGTTAAGCTAATATTAAACCAAATGGCAACGCCTTATTGAGTTCTTCATGGCACTCGAAAGTTTAGTTTTTGGCAGTTGCCCTTATGCTCTGCCTTATAATAGCTTTTCTATTGTTGCATTGAGCGATCTTTTGGTTATGATAATTGTATACATCTACTGTATACACCTGTATGTATGTATGCTCGTATAGTGTATTTTAAAAATCAGGCTAACACAAAAGTTTGGGTCGCAATTTATAAGTAGGAGCCAGCCGCAACTTCTCGTATTGGCCATAAGTTACATTTGAGATTGTAGGTTAGAAATTGTGTTTTTTTTATACCGTTATCGATGAGTGAAAAGAAAAGTTTTGTAGTAAAATATGTATATATATCTTATACTTCTACTCCCAACCACTTCCAGTCCATATTTATTTAGATAATTATAATGTATTATAAATATTTTTTAATCATAATAGTGCAAAATCAACTGGCATCATCAATGTTATTTAAGTGTTCTAAACTATGATTTTTAGGTCAAGAACAAAATGAAACTTTGCTTAGATTGCAAAACAAGTTAGACGAGATGCCGGATTTTTTAAACAACACCGAAGCTGATCTTCAAGAGGCAATGAAGGAAGGAAGCCGCCTGTTTTGTGAAATTCAAAAACTTGATTTTGCTTTAGATAAATTTCAGCAACAAAAGTTTAAAACTGAAGAAACTATTCTTAAGATTGCTCAAGAACATTTAATTACTGATAAAGCCACGGCCTATCGATTAAAAATTTTAAACAAGTCCCAGGAACGTCGTCGCAATGTAGACTTGTCCTTGTCAAAAGTGCAAAATCAACTGGCATCATCAATGTTAGAGGTTGAAAAACTAAGAAGTGCCGTTTTTAATGCAAGGACTTTTAATAATAACATTAAATTAAATTTAACTAATGCAGAAAACAAATCTGCCTCACTGGAAAATAGTTTAAAAAAAATGCATATACAAATAGAAATAAAAATGAAACTTTTTGAAAAAGTTAGCAACAAAATTGAAATAAGACAAAAATTATTTGGAGATGCTTCTGGAAATCCTATTGAAATAAAAGTAAATATTTTTTGGGCTTAGTCTAGCTGTGCCTAAACTAATATTTCTATTTTCTTCAGATCAAGCAAATTGAGAAATCTATTCATACCGGAGAGTTACAAGTTCGCGAACATCAACAGTTTTGGATTATGTTGCAAAATCATTTTGTAAATTTATCGCAAAAAAGGAGTGATCAGTTAAATGAAATACAAGTAACACGAAAACGTAAGTTGTATTAATTTTTATTTATTTAGCAAAAAACAAATAGAAAAGCTGTAGTAGAATTCTCAACGAGATACCATGTACATATGTATGTACATATATTCTTTATCAACAATTTTTATACCATATACCTTAAGTTACAAATGGTATATTAAGTTTGTGAAATGTATGTAACAGGGAGAAGGAAGCGTTTCCGACCCCATAAAGTATATACATACATATGTATGTATATTCTTCATCAGCATCAACATTTGGGCGGAAAGGGGCGTGGCGAAAATCCAAGAATGGCATATTCTGCGTAATAGTTAATCGAACCTACTATTAATAGGTCTCTAGCTCTTATTTTGTCTAAGTTATCGAACATGGCTATATCGACTCGGCTGTTGATGCTGATCAAGAATATATACTTTGTGGGGACATCGCCTTCTGCCTGTTATATACAGTTATTGCTGCTTTCGGAAAGAGCTTTTTTCTCTACAAAATACATAAGTATGATCAGCCGTTTATTCCGTTAAAGCTTGTATCATTAAGCATTTTGGGTCAACCATGTAACGGAGTTCCGTTACTGGGTATGGTCCGACGGTTGGCCGCGAACTGAGAGAGGCTCTAGAATACAATTGAGTTTGAAACACGGTATCAGAACTTACTATGCTTAGAAACCGTCCAATATACAGCAAAGGATACCCCCAGACATTTTTAATTTTTTTACATATATAAATAAAAACCCTTTATTTCTAAGGACCACAACAAACACGGTTGCCAGATTTGGCTCAAAAGAGCCCATTTTTATTGAGTTTGGCTTTTTTTTTTTGCTAATAGCGATACAAAATATTTAAAGTTTGAAAAAAAAAAATTAATTCAATTTTTTATTAATGCATATATTTTGCAATTCTAAAAGTTATTAATGTCTGAAATTTAAAAGTGCCACATCGAAAAACTTAATACGTTTGGTCTCAGAATGACATAAACTACCAAGTAAGCCTTAGCTGTAAGATATTTCATTGAAGAAAAATGTTTTATGTTTTTGTATATGTTTTTATATTACTTTCTTACGATAAAAGTAAAAAAAATCAAAATAAATAATAAACAAAAATTTGGCTCCTTTTTATTCAAATTGGCTCATTTTTAATATTTTTTCGGCTCATTAAACATTTTTGAAGTGGCAACCGTGACTACAACCCTCTTTAACACACTTTTCGAATATCTATTACGGGATAACTAGCACGTTTTGATATGTTATTACAAATAACTTATTAGTAAAGCCAATCTGTAACAACAAAATTACGCAGTCACTTTCCTCCGCGAAATTCTGTGGCGTCTCCAGTTGTAATACTAGAGACTCCAAATTTCGATATTATATACATATACAGAGCGCCATCCCTTTGGCTACATAAAATCGGAGCGATGGAGGTTGCTGAATTTCGAACAGTGTATACAGAGTGGCTTGCATCACCACAAAATACATACCGTGCCGCACCACCCCAGTTCACTTGACCCGACTTGGCCTTGGCAAAGGGTTGCTATAAGAATGAACGTCCATGGCATGCTGCACATTAAGCAGCGACGCTCGAGAAAGCTTGAATTCCTCCCCCGAAGATAGTCTGTCGGCAGGGCACGATTCTACACGTTTGACTTGAGTGGCAGGATCCAATTTTTAAAAAAGGGTGTGGACGATGAAGGTGTTGGGAATTTGCTTTTTATTGTCCAGGGCCTGCAGCGCCCTCATGCCAATCAAAGATTTGGCTAACGTGCCACCGAAAAACAATGCGTTTGTTATTGAATGTGTTGTTAAGAAGCTCCAGAGCGATAGCGTAGTTGGGGTCACAGATATCCAGAGATATTATAGTATCGAGGGCGGCATTCTTGAGCCAAGAACGAAGGTGCTGCATCTTCTCAATGTTGCTAAGACCTTCAACTTTGTCCATAAAGATGGAGAACATCCGTCCATTGGGTGTAGCCACCACTGAATGTGTACAGCTTAAGCTCGGGCATTATCGATCTTTGACTCCCATAAATAGTATGTGAACCATCTTTACGAGCTGTTGAAGCCGCACGACGTTTCTGAATACCCAAGCGGATTCGGAGCCTTAGGGAGTCCATCAAAGCAATCCCGCATCACCCTACCGATTTGGCTAAAATCTTCTCTTTCTAAACTGCCATGATCCGAATTTAAAGATTCGTGTAGTTTATTGTTGTGATCTTCTCGAAGATGAAACTCGTCTTTTGACACGGTATGGAAATAACAAAAATAAGAGCCATGAGGCTCTGATCGTGGAAACGGTTCCCATTGGGAAACTGTGATTTACGAATCGGAGCGGAGTTGGCGGGACTCGAAGTTGGTCACGTTGAAGACAGTTGTCAGCAGAGCAGACGTCAGCAAAACAGTCGTAGCCGATAGGCGTCAGCTGGTGTAAATACTACCTTTAGTAAAATAGACCTCGAGTACTTTTCGCGAATGCCAGAAGCCTGGTCGGGTCTAGTTTTCCTATTTCTTCCAGCAATGTGAAGATCGGTGCATTCATGTAACGCAGTCGTTTCATGAAGCGAGCTGGGCGGAAACAGAAGATATGCTGTAGCGATCCTTTCTCGCCGGCTCCTTGCATTGCCGACACCCATTGTTCCCTGTTAGGCCAAGTTTTAGAGCATGCAGAAGGCAGTGGCCTGTAAACAGGCCGACTAGCAATCTGCAGTCTTGCCTCCGTAGCTTCATTAAGAACGATTCCCGTTTTTGGCATTGTGTTTTGCACATGGTTCTGGATATTTTGCAGTTCGTGGTGTGTTCCTACCTACTGTTTGCTGTAACAGTGTAACATAGTGCCTTGACAGCTACTTCTCTCGGCCTCCTCTCCAGGCATATTCCGCCTGGAATATGCTGCTTTGGTGTGGTAGTTTCATAGAGAGCGATATGGGAGGGTTACCGCAGTTGAAGGAAATGAAACGATTGTGAATTTAAAAATTGGTGAAAAGGGCTTGAAAGCGAGTACCAATTTGCGTTCCTTTTTTGCCCGAGAAAGGCAAAGTTGAGCCGTTGAGTTTATTCCCGGTTTTTTGTTTTCGTTTTTTGGCCTTCGCTGGAAAGATTTGATATAAACATAAAGATCATGACGATGGGTTGCCAATAACGATGCCGATGATGAAGCAGCACCAGCCGTGAAGGCAAAAGACAAAGTCTCATCCGGACCCGGAGCCAAAGCCGCGCATTTCCTTGCCTCAAAAAAAAAAAAACAGCCAAATTGAAGCGGAGAAGCCCCCGCAACGCCCTCGACGGCCCAAAAAAGGCTAAAATTGATATCTATGGCGACTGCAAAATTTTTTGCGGCAGCGAAGCACTTTTATGAGAAATGAGAGTTGAGAGGCGAAGCACTTTTATGAGAAATGAGAGTTGAGAGGCGAAGCACTTTTATGACTCAACTTTGTGGAGAGTGCGGCAGACGGGGCAAAATCTTCTGAGAGATCCCTTCTACTCCCGTAGAAGGGTATGTGCGATTCTTAAGCTTGTCACTCTGGTCAGTTCCTCACGCTTGTCTGAGAATCTGTGGCACTTGCAGAGTACGTGTTCTGCAGTCTCCACCTCGTACACGCATTGCACGTTGGGCGGAAACGCCGATTTTTTGGCATAAATTCCAATTTTAGAGATACTGGGCTCAAATTTTGCATATATGCTTAAACTATTTTTGTCGAATTTCGTATTTTCTTATTTTTGATATTTGACCACGCCTATGCCCGCCGCCCACATCAACAGTGGGCCATGTGCCCATTTTTACTTACTTTTTTCATAAACTAAAGTTTTTAATAAATAGAACTACAACTTTTACAAAATATGCTTCCATTAGTTATTAAATTTAATATTTTTAACATTTTTTTTAAATTTTATATTTTTTTCCAACAAAAAATTTTTTTTATAATTCTACATCTAAATCAAAATCAAACATATTTTTAAATTCAAAATCGTATTCCATATTGTCTACATTTGTTTTTGGGGCAACATTTGTTTTTAACGGAATAAAAAAAAAAGGGGAAATTTAACAAAATAATTTTGGACTTTATGCCAAAAAATCGGCGTTTCCGCCCAACGTGCATTGGGGGGGTATCGGCGTGTTGGAACCTCGCTAGATATCCCCGGAAGCAGCCGTGCTTCGTAAGAAACTGGGTTAGATGGTAGTCCAGTTCCTTATGCTTACATCTAATCCAGGCTGCGACGTCAGGGATAAGGTGTTGTGTCCAGCGTCCCTTTGGCGAATCTTTCCATCTGGTCTGCCATTCCACCAACAGTCGTTCATTGGCGCTATTTATACTGACCCCTTCGCGCATTGCCGCCAGAGCCTTGACCTCCAAATCGATGGGCGGAATGCAAGCGAGTACGAGTGCCGCATCTTCCGGTATGGTCCTGAACCCTCTGATGAGTCTTAGGGCCATTGTCCGGTATACTGCTCGTGCCTTTTTGAGGTAGGATGTTTTCGCCGTTAAGCTGCTCCAGATTGGGGTTGCGTATAACAGTGTCGCCTTCGCTACTGATACCAGTAGTCTCCTCGCCGGCATCTTGGGACCACCCGTATTCGGCATTAGCCTAGCCAGAACCGTGGTTGCCATAGCCGCTTTCCTGCTGGCATATTTCAAATGCTCGCTGAAGCTAAGCCTATGGTCGATTAGGACTCCCAGGTATTTAAGTGAGTTTGGCGACTCCAAGTGGATCCCTTCTACTGTTATCTGCAGCTTCTCAACTGCTTTCCTACTGCTTAGCAGCACCACCTCCGTCTTATGTGCTGCAATTTTGAGGCCAACGCTCTCAAGCCATCTTGTAGCTACCCTTATGGTGTCATTGCAGCTTGCTTGCAATTCAGGGAGGGTTTTTGCAACTGCAGTGATTGCCACATAGTCTGCGAAGCAGTGTAGCTCGGTGTCTCTTGGTTTTGTTATTTTAATTATCCCTTTGTACTCTATGTTCCACAGGATCGGGCCAAGAACCGACCCTTGGGGAACGCCTGCTGTAACTTTGTAGCTTTTGGGACCGTACCAAAGTAGTCGGTCTCTAAAATAACTACCGATTACCGCCTTTAGATACTCGGAGATACCAATCTTAGTCATGCTACTGAGTATGCTGGCCCATGTTGCTGTGTTGAAGGCATTTTTACCATCAAGGGTTATCATAGCGCAGTACTTTTTGGCCCCTCCCAGCCATCTTTCACCCGCTAACGCCTTGGAGGCTCACGGACCTCATCCAGTGCATCAAGGGCATCCTTCCTTTCCGGAAGCCGTATTTCTGATGCGCCAGCCCGCGTGGTCCCTCTGTGTACGTTTCCAAGCGGCAGTATAGGATGCGTTCAAAAAGCTTCCTCACTATGTCCAGTAAGCACAGTGGACGATATCCGCCAGCAGTGTTGGTCGAGGCTCCTTTCCCTTTCGGGATGAGGACTAGACTTTGGTTCTTCCACCGTGTAGAGAACATTCATTCACCTATGCATTGTTGGAATGTGTTGCAGAAGATCTCGGGCTTGGCCTCAGCTATGGCTTTAATCACCACTCCTGGTATTCCGTCCAGCCCAGGGGCTTTGAAGGGCCTGATCCTCTTAGCGGCCGAGACTACTTCCTCCGGTGTTATCCTCGGGAACTGCTTTCCAGTGTTATCTGTGTTATCTGTGTTGCCAGAGGGTTATCTGTGTTGCCAGAGGGTGGTCTGCTTCGGGAATAGTTCCTCGACAATTCTGAACATAGTTTCTGGCCCTAATTGTCCTTTCCCTCCTGTTGCTTTGATCCTTTTATAGACTATCTTGTACGCCATTCCCCATGGGTCCTCGTCTATGCTCGTGAGTAGCTCCTTAAACGCTCCTGCTTTAGCTTTTGCTATTTCTTTTTGTAGTGTAGCTCGGGCTAGTTTGTACTGCTCGATCAGCTGTGGATGGTTGTCGCGACCTCTCGCCGGCTGCGCCCCTCTCTCGCTGAGAGGGCATTCTGCCCTCATATTCCTCAGTGAGTCACACCACCAATACACCGGGGGCTTATTCTTGCGGATAATTAGGGCATGGTCGCTCAGTGTGACGTCGTCCAGGACCTCCCATTTGGCATTCGCTGCTATAGATCTGCTCACAAAGGTAACGTCGATATATGATGAGCCTTTGTCATTGTCAAAAGTCGACCTGAGTCCGTCGTTCAACAAAACCAGGTCCAGCATGTTTATCGCGTCCACTAGTGCTCTACCTCTACAATTTGATGCTCTGCTGCCCCACTCTACCGCCCAGGCATTGAAGTCACCCGCTATGACGACAGGGCCACGGCCTCTTGCGTGTGCCACCAGCGCCTCTAACATCCCCTCAAATTGTTGCAGGTTGTCTCTAGGAGGGGCATAGCAGCTGTAGAAGTGAACTCCTTTAACTTTACCATAGGCAAAACCGCGTAGGGGGGGTTTTATCTTTCTTGCACTTGGGATCCCGCGCAGCACTTTATTGCTGACTTGCCTGTCTCGTCAAATATTGTATCTACGTCAGCGTACCCTTCACTTGGGATGTAGGGTTCACTTAGTAGGAACAAGTCAATTTTCCGTTCCACTGCTGTCTGTTGTAAGAGGCTCTGGGCGGCTCCGCAGTGGTTAACATTAAGCTGGGCTACGTTAATGTATTCCTACATTGTGCTGTTTGCTAGCTCCTGCTTGTTGTTTGGCCTTCCTATAAGTTGGACATCCGAAACTGCCCGTAGCATGGTTTCTGTCCATATCCTCCTTACAAATTAAGCAGAGAGGCTTCTCTACGCATCCATTCGCTTTGTGTCCTCTGCCTCCACATCTTAGGCAGCAGTCTGATCGGTCAGCATTCTTACAGTTGCATAGTTAGTCAAGGCATCTGGGCGGTAATGGAGCTTTAAAGACATTTCGAACAAGCAATTTCCAATTTATTGGAAATCGAAGCGGAGGGCGAAATGATAATCTCACAAGGTATCGGAAAAAATTTGACATTGCTAGCTCGAAACACAAGGGTTTCATAATATCATTTATATCATCTGATACATTAATGATATCATACAATAATACTTTATACTTATACATATTTCAATGAAAAGGTTTACATCCAACTATGACTTCTTTTCCTAAGATGTATAATTAATAAAGAAAAATATTCAAAGTGTAAGAATGTTTGCTTGCTGCTTGCAAAGAATAGATCATTAAAAAGGAAATTATAATAAGAACAAGCTATATTGTATTATTGTAGATAGCACTCTCTTAAATTCTTTTAGATTATCTCCGGCTCAACAATGCTTAAAAAAAATCACTGAAATGAAAAACCATAAAAACGTATATAAACATTCATTTTAATTCAGTTTTTACCTAAGCACACCTGCAGTTAATGTGGAAACCACACGTGTCTTTGTGGCCTTTCCAGGATCTTCAGGTATGTGGACTTTGCTGATGCATTCCACCATACCAGAACCCCATAAAGAAGGATGGGTAGCACAACCGATATGAGAATCCATGGTGATAGGCTCCATGTGTCCAGCATCTTCTTCGATGCGTATAGTGCATTGGTTGCCTTTTTAGCCCTTTCCTCTACATTTGGCTTCCAATTCAGTTTTCTGTCAATAATAGTTTGCAGGTACTTTATTCGGTCCTTGGGGATCAATGGGGTCCACTTTATTTTTGGCGGAGTCCAGCGAGGTACCTTGTATCTGTTTGCGAAGAGAATGAGGTCCGTCTTGTCCGCATTAATGCTCAAACCGGCTTTTTTCGCCCATTGTAGCACTTCTTTAGGCGTGTTTTCCTTAACCGAGCTAATTTTCGATGGACATTTTCCCAAGATAATTATGCCTATGTCACCTGCGTAGGCGGTTATCCTTAGGGCTTTCCGTTTTTGTTTCGGTGTTCCTCTTTTCGCTTCCATGGTTATGATAGTGGTTCCTCATTCGGATTGCTTGCGTCTGGAGCTCAGCAAATTTTGGATCCAGGTATTTACGTAATATTGGGGTACTGCGGCTCTTAGACTATGAATTATTTTCTCCGTTGATACGTTATTGAATGCTCCCGATATGTCTAGGAATGCTCCTAGCGCATAATCTCGGTTGCGCAGCACTTTATTATGGTTGTTACTAATGAGTTTCCATATATTTGCTTTTCGTGTAAGCATTTTGTTTGACTCCATCAGCGCGCATGTTGCGTTGCTTATGTGCAGCTCCAAAAGCTTTTCTATTGTTTTTAGGGTGCATGATGTTAGGTTATTGGCATGTATTCCTCGGGAAGAACAGAGACCTAAGTCCTGAGACCTTGTTGCCTGACGCGATCCAAGGTTCTTAAACTAAGGCCATGTAGACTGGTCTTTTATTTGAGTCGTCCTTTCGGGTTTTGGCGGCTTCCACTGTCACGTCCGCATCCTTCTCCTCTTCTGTGTCTTCCAGTTGCAAGCTGGAGATCTCTGTAATTCTAATATCCTCCTCTACTTCTCCAGCCTTCAGTGTGTTTTTGTTTATTTTGTTTATAGGAGGCGCCTAACACTATCTTGCCGAATCTGGGGTAATCTGCATATTGGGCTTAACCAGATGGTCTTTCCAGTCCAGGGTCTCCAAATGGTACCCTCAAGGGAAACACCCCCCGTCCATTTTAACCTTGCTGACAAGGAACTTCCCCTACACTGACGGCTAGTGGCACCAGGTACCCCTCTGTGGCTTCGAAAAGTGTGCCCAGACGGCACCCTCATTATTATTTTTTTTTCGCGCGGTGCTGTTGCCTAACGTGCTCGATTCACGGGGATTAAACCGAAAGAAAATATTAGGAAACTTATTAGAAAGAAAGAAACCGAGGAAAATAGTTATGATGTTGTTGTGATAGGTGAATTAGTACAAGGGTTTAAAGGTTGATAGGATAAGATTTGGAGTTATTGGGGAAAAGTGCATTGTGCTCCGAACATAACACTCTAAAAGGATCATGCAGGGCGTAGTTCATTCGACAATGTGGTAATTTAAGGGGGTTGAAATTGCGAGTTAGTCTACAGGGCACGGTGAAATTTAACTGGCCGAGTAACTTTGTACCGTCAATTTCACCAATTCGTTCTACAGTTAGTAAGGATGGGTAGGTTAATTAAAAGTAGTCTACTATGGTAAGAAGGAAGCTGGGTTGCCTCCCAGTTGAGGCCACGAAGTGCGAAAATGAAGTTTTTTTGCACCGATTCAATGCTGTCTTTGGGAACCCCACATTGGGGACTCCAGACACAAGACTCGTATTCCCGAATCGGGAATACGATCCAGGGCATCACCATTTAGGTAATAAGTAGCAGGCATGGAGTTACAACGACAGAAGGTTATTGTTTTGCACTTAGTCGAGTATTTTTGCTAGCCTGGAGATTATGATAAACAATAATTTTATATTTTAATTTTGAGAATACCAGTTCAGCACTTTTTTGTTTTTAAAATCGGCTGCACGAATTCTGTGGCGTGTAGAATATTAATTTTAAGAACACTATTCGAATTCGATGTTGGTATATCTATTGATATTGTCAAAATCAGTCAGTCACGAGGATCCACGCCTGTGCAAATTGGGACAATGTGTTGTGACCACACCCTCTTTTACAGACACTCAGATTATCTCTTACGCTAGAACTACCTAATTTGGATATGTTATTACCATATCCAATATCTATCTAAATAGAAGATATGGCCAATTAAAGTTTTACCCACCGCTTGCCTCGGCACCAGCATTCCACTGTCTTACATATACTGCGTGGCGCGAACTTGCTGATTGTTTGGATGTCGACAAACATGGCTACATCGACTCGGCTGTTGATGATAATCTAGAATATATATACTTTGTGGGGTCGAAGGCGTTTCCTTCTGCCTATATTTGCATTCGTTTACCATTCGTACCTTAAGGTACTTGGTATAATAATTACGTTTGGTACCAGTTCACCACAATATTTTTGCTGCCTTTATCCACACACCCACAACTCGTCCATATTAAGCTTGCCCGTATATATGTGCATATGTACACGCTTTTACAAAATTACGAAATTAATAATCGCAATATATATACAGTTGAATTGTCGGTCGAACCCACTATCTTCGCAGTGTAACTGCTAGGAGCAAAGGATTTACCAGCAACGCCAAGGAGCCCCCAAAATACTCGTATTGTTTAGAGTTAAACAATTTATTATTTTTATGTATATTGTTTTTTTTCAGAGTTGTCTATAATTAAACAAAAATCCTTGAAAATTGATCAAGAGCTAGAAGTATCCGAGAGTAAAACCAAGGACTTAAAACTATGTATTCAAAAGTATACATCAAAGTTGGAGCTCTTAAATGATAAAATATACAAAAAAAGAATACACCATGATTTTGAAGAATCCGAATTTGAGCATGAACAGGCTGAACTTAGTGAAAAACTTAAGGTAAGTTTTTACTTCGGTCCCTTTAACGTTTCTTTTGTAACATTTCTTCTGGAAAAGGCAGCAATTCATCGCTTAGGGCAGCCACTTTATCAATCCTATTGTTCTAAATAGAAACATTTTTTTAGGATACTGAATATGGAATTCTTAAATTGGAAGGAGGAATTACTGAGCTCCAGAATGAAATTGAACTACATAAGGATTTGGTAATAGATAATCATAGAGAAGCTTTATCTTGGGAAACAAAATATAAATTACTTGAGGAAACTATCCGGTGGTCTAAATCAGAGCGGTCTTTAAGTGGTGAGATCGGTTTAATGAAAACTGAAATTCATCGGATGAATATAAGATTTAGCCAACTAAAAAGAGCACAGGAAAAATTAGTTCAAGATCTTGAACATTGTGTAATGCATCGGGAGCAAATATTTGTCAATGCAACTGTTAAAGAGCATGTAAAAACTAAAATGAAAAAATTAAAAAATGTTTCTCAGATTCAAGTTAGACTGAATGAAGTTCATAATAGAGCAAAACTGATTCGAAATGAAATTGAATTTTTATCTGAAAAACGTCTTATTGAAGATGTAAATAAAATTGAACGCATGATATACATGTTAAGAAGAATTCAATCTGATTTGAGTGATATTATAAAAGATGATGCGAGTATCCAGAATAGAATAGATGACGGACTTTTAGCTAAGCATGCTAACTTAGAACAAATTATACGAAAACAGACAAGAGCTAAGGCATACCGAAAGCTTAATTCTTTAAAATCACAACCAAAACTAACTCGTTCTGATATTATAGTACAACAACAATCACAAAAACAAAACAATTTGAATGCTGTTTTATTGGAAATTGTTCAAACTCTTTTAATGGACTATCCAGATAAAAAATCTTTTTTTACAAAAGTGATTCATGTACTCAAAGAATAACTTAAAAATAAATTGTTGGAACCTACATATGCACGTGTTTTAAGTTTTAAACGGTAAGCCAAAAGTTTTTATCTTTTGTGTTATTTTTGGTGATCTTATTACCTCCTGGGAACCAGGCGTTGGTAACCTAAATATTGCTGACGCTGCACACGTATTGCTGGTTAGCCGTCGCGCCTTAAGCTCGATGTTCGTAACCAACTCCGTTACTAACTTATGTATAGTGACATTTTAATTCATTCTCTATGCTTATGTAAACAAAACCATACACCGAGCAAGCAATCTCGGTCTCAAATAACGTAACCCAATAAAACTAAAACAGGCGATCTCGCTCTCAAAACACAATATCCTAAGTGAGCGGCCTCGCTTTAATCTATACAAAGATTTAAGATTTTATGAACTAGAATTTAGGCTTAAGGTGACATTAATTAAGAAGAAGCAGAACGCAACCCTTCGCTTATTTATTTCTTTCACCGTTGTCCTTAGTTAACCGAGAGGAAAATGGTTCTACTCTATTTAAGTAAGCAGTTATAAAATCTGTTTTTTAATATTTAATTTTTTTAAAAAAAGTGGCTCTGCGACCCTGTTTGACCTTTTTTTCTGTAATGTTGCCCGGCTCCGGCTACCTCATGTGGTTAGCAATAACACAATAACTATTTAGACAAATAAGCAATAACAATTAACAATAACAATAGACAAATAATAATGACTAGCGTCTGGTGACGGTGCGATATACAAAGTCCGTCGCGTGTCGCCTGTTGTTGCTGGATTGGTCTGGTTAGGCCAGCTGCCAAACGATTCCGGTGATTTTGCAGTCTTTCGTTGTACCGGCTGGAGTGATGATTAATCTGCGCGGCGACCGTGGCCGCGCATACCAATCGCAGTCCGTAATCACCCTTGTGATACTGTTCTGTGCTGTTTGTAAACGCCATATTTGGGTGTCGCAAGCGAGTCCCCAAATTTGGCACCCATATGGCAAAATTGGTGCAAGCACCTTGTTCACACCAGCTGGTGCCAATCGGTGCTCCAGCGCTCCCCCCTGTGCTGTTAAGCCGGACTGTTAAGTTTGTCTTAACAGCCGCTCTTGAACCGATGGTGGCCCGATCTGGCAAGGCCCGAAAAGAGGGCGCTCTCTCACTTCGAATAAGCAAATCATCGTGCCGAGTTTCACAACAAGAAGACTACCTCTAAAGATCATATTCTGGGTCGTAGTACCTTTACCTGCTCCATTAAGGTTAGCCTACGATCCAGTACAATGCCAAGGTATCTGGCAGATATGGGCTGCGCGTTCCCCGCGCGTTTCCTCAATCTGGACTCTTGGGGTGTTCTCCTTCGCAAGGTAAAGCACAAATTGGATGACTTGCTGTCCTCCAAATACGACCATAGGAGTCCAAAGTAAGGTGCCGGCAATATTTCCTTGATCTTGACCAGAAGTCTAGTGTGCCAAACCCGGTCAAACGCTTCTCGGGTGTCCAGGAAGAGGGCATTACAATATTTCTTCCGGTCAAATGCAGCCAGTATGCAGTTGTTCGACAGTGCAGTGGCCGGCACGAAATCGGAACTGGTGCTCAGGAATAATAATTCTGGCGGCAATCAGTCTCTTAGAAACCTTCCGGCTTGTCAACTTTGTGGATCATGGATACTACTGCGAGTTTCCACTGAGCAGTATGCAACATCACGATAGCGTTAAAGATTAACGTTATGTTGAGGATTGCATGACTGGGCAATGCGCTTTAATTGTTGCTTAAACAGCTCCAAATTAGTACGCCTGGTTATTAAGTGCTCTGCCCTCGGGTAAAACCTCGCAGCTGCGTCGACTATAAAGACCAAGTGGTCCGAGCTGAGCCTAGCGACTGCAGTAACGTTGGCATGAAGGCCCAGAATGCCCCCAGTAACGGCAACGACAATCCCGCTCGGAGAGCCTCTCCTGCCATACGGGTATCGCGTTGGTCCTTATGTGGCCAGGATGGTAGCCTCCGCGTGTAGAACATGGTCCGCCAGAGCACAACCTCTCTGGTTACATCTGTCTGCTTACTAAAGCCAGTGGGATGTGTTCCTATTACCTGCAACAAGGAATTTCGCCCGACATGATGCCAAAAAGGTGGCGAAGTCCTCGGTCGTTCATGCAAATCTCCGAGGACAGTAGTAGACACCAAGGGCTGCTGCGGCAACTTGCACTTTTTCTGCAGTTATTATCGGGAAGTGCACTTGGCTCGATTTTAATAATATTGCTGCTCCTTCTTTGGCATTACCCATGCTTGGGTCGTTCTCAGGGTAGGCCTCATAACCATACAGCTTCGACGCTCTTTGCCCGCTTTGTGGATACGCCATTGGCGTTTCACGCTAGAATTCTCAGTAATTCTTCTAATGTCAGACATTAACAAATTGATGTTGCACACTCCTATAACTATAAGTGGAGGCTTCGGTATCGCTCTTTTGATAACAGGGTTAAGAGCGAATTTCTCGGAAGGATACAAAAAACAAGTATAACTGTTTATAAGCGAGTGTCTCGACTATTAATACCCGGATTTTGGTTTCCACCTGTGTGCGGGGGTGCGGAAGAAAGTGAATGCGTCTATTTTTCAATAAAAATATTTGCTATACTAATAATATATCTAAATATGTTGTAGTTTTAAATTAGTGGGATATTCTGAATTTGCTTCTCCATAGAGTACATTTAAATTGTATGCTCAAAACATTTTGGGCACTAGCGCGGGCATAGGTCTCATAACCGAATTTGGAGTCTATTGCTAAAACGGTGGCTGCTTGAATTTTGGCTGAGCAGGGGGAGGTAGCCGATTTTTAAAAGAACTGTGCCGAGCTGGTATCCCCGGAATTACAATTGCATTTATATGTTGTCTATCTATCTGAAATGTAATTGCTTTTACGGACAGGTACGAGGTTGCGGGGCTCCGGAGTGGAGTGAGAGCTTAATTTTTTTGGTTTGATAAATATTGGCTATGATTATTCAATAGCATTCGTTGAGTAAAGACGTGCGTGCGAAATCTATCCCCAGCAATCCAGTCGCGTTACCGCTTGTATGCAAATCTTGCATACAAAGCCTATGCTTATCCACTGCAAAGCGGTGGCTTTCTTAGTCGCGAAGCCCAATTGCGATAAGCGAGATAAGCGTTGTTTTTGTTTCTCATCCCTCGCTTTGCGCGTCGCGCCAGCTGGAGGTCGTTGCGCCAGCGGGAGGTCGTTGACACCTAATCTTCGCACCTGATCGATAATCGGAATAAAAATTGCTTTAAGCTGCCATTTCGGTAGCCCCTGCAAGCATGGACTGGCAGGCCCCCCCGCGCCCCCCCCTGGACACCATGAAACGATCACCCCCACGGAAAAAAGCTGCCCCTTCTGGAAATGGGAAGAAACGCTGTGGCACCAGCAGTGACAGCTCTTCTGGCTCTTCCACTGAGCCTGGCGAAGTTAAACGCAAGCTGGCAACCCGCCCAAGAGCTGACGACGAACAGCCCAGCACCAGCAAAGCTGCCCTGGCCAAGCTGGAACGATCTAACAGGCTCCGCGAGAACACCTTTGCCATCCTCTCCAGCGACAGCGACACGGACGACAGCGACACAGACGAACAGCTCGAACCCGCCAACGCCAACTCAAATCCCCGACAACCAGCCAAAAAGAAGACCTCAGCCAAGTCCCCGGAAAAAACGATCAAGCCCCCTCCAATCTTCATCCCAGATGTCACCAACATCGCATCTCTCCAGCTCACCCTCGCCAAGATTGCCGGCAACGGCAAAGAATATTCCTACAAGGCAACGAGAGACAACCAAGTCAGGGTAATGATGCCGGACAAGGAAACATACTCGGCATTGAAAAGCTACCTCGCTGACAACAACAAGAGATTCTACACTTTCCAGCCACGAGACGAGCGAGCCTACAGAATTGTGGTCAAAGGGCTGCACCACTCCACCCCCGCCGAATACATCAAGGGGGAACTCGCCCAATGTGGGCACACCGTGCGAGAACTGCGCAATGCTGTTGGCCACCTAACCAAGTCGCCGCTCCCGCTCTTCTTCGTGAACCTTGAGCCGGCTAGCAACAACAAAGAGGCGTTCAAGATCAAAATACTTTGTAAATCGGTTGTGTCCGTGGAACCACCCCACAAGCGAAACGACATACCTCAATGCTACCGCTGCCAAGGATTCGGCCACAGCCAGCGGTACTGCAACATGCAGAGCAGGTGTGTAAAATGCAGTGGCGTGCATAACTCTACTGAGTGTAGCAAAAAGCCTGAGGAACCGGCCAAGTGCGTCCACTGTAGAGGCGACCACCCCGCCTCGTATAAAGGCTGTCCCGCTTACAAAAAAGCCAAGGACCTCAGCGCTCCCGCCCTCACCAGATCTAAACCGTCTGCCTATGGAAAACGTCCTCCCTTAGCGCCCACTGGAACTGCCGGCGCCTCCTACGCCGATATTGCCAGAGGACACCACCCTAAGTACACCCTACCTGAGTCCACCCCGACCACCCAGCCCGAAAACCCACAAGCAATCCACCTCTCCGACATCATAACCAGGATGGAGGGCCTTATGGAAAAAATGATGGATAAAATGTTTAAGCAGATGATGGAGATGATGACCTCCATACTCGCCAAGGTCTGTATATAGGCCTCCACATATCTCTGTGGAACGTTAACGGCCTGACCAAGAGCAGGCCTGAGGTGGAGCACTTCCTCCACACACAACAAATAGACATTCTCCTTATTTCCGAGTCCCACCTCAACAGCAGGTCGTACCTTAAACTGCACGGATACGACATCATCCGTGCAGACCACCCAAACGGACGGGCCCGCGGAGGCGCGGCAATAATAATTAAAGGCGGCATCGACTACGACGAGCTGAGCACTCTGCAAGAGGACTGGATCCAATGTGCTAAGGTGAGGGTCCACAGTTGCATGGGCATTATCACCATTGCAGCGATATACTGCCCGCCCAGACACAGTGTCACCGAGCTGCAAATGGGTATGTTCTTGGACTGCCTGGGGCCAAAATTTCTTACTGGTGGCGACTTCAACGCCAAACACTCCTGGTGGGGCTCGCGCATCAACAACCCCAGAGGCCGGACCCTCCAAAAATGCATCGAGCAAAGAGCACTTGACTGCCACTCCCCCGGGACGCCTACCTACTGGCCTATTGGACTTCGCCATTTCCAAAGGCATCAACCCCGCAAACATATCGTGCAGAGCCTACGCCGACCTTTTCTCCGACCACAGCGCCATCGTGCTGCACCTCAACACCCTGGTCGAGAGGAAGGCACCGCACAAGAGGTTGATCTATAAAACGTCGAACATCGGCAAATTCCAGTCCTGGCTCGATCGCCACCTTAACGGCAACCCGGAAATTGCGACTCCCAACGACATCGAAGCGGCCATTGAGGAGCTCACCACCTCCATCAAGAACGCGGCGGATCACGCAGCACCAAGACTCTCCAACCGCCCGCGATCAGCAGGCTCCAACGTCCACCTCTGGAGCCCTGAACTTGCCGAACTGCTAGCTGAGAAGAGGCGCCTCCGGCGTGTCTGGATGCTGTCCAGAAACCCACGTGACAAAACAGCGTTTAACGGAGCCTGCAGTCACTTGAAGGAGACCCTGGTCAGCCTCAGACGGGACGCAATTGACAACTATGTCAGACAGTTGGCCCCTGGTGATCCTCACCACAACCTTTGGCAGGTCACCAGGAAAATAAAAAGACCACGGAAGCGAACCCCCCCCGTTCAAAGGCCTGACGACAGCTGGTGCAGAACTGACGCCGACCGGGCCAACGCGTTCGCCGCTCACCTAGAGAAGATGTTCTTCCCGAACAGACGCTGTACCGCCGAACACGCCGCCAATGTTGCACTACAGCTCGCTGAGCCCCCCACCCCTGCAGAGCCCTCCCCGCCAGTGACCGAAGAGGAGATCGCCCAACACATCGTCAACGCAAAGTCCAGAAAGGCACCAGGCGATGATGGTATCAATGCAGCTGCATTAAAAATCCTACCTCCGTCCACCATAAAGTTGATCACTATCATCTTCAACAAATGTTTGGACCTCGGTTACTTTCCGACACCCTGGAAACGTGCCCGAGTGGTAATGATACCTAAGCCTGGTAAGCCTGACTCCAAACTCGCCTCCTACCGTCCGATTAGCCTGCTGCCGGTNACCTCCATCAAGAACGCGGCGGCTCACGCAGCACCAAGACTCTCCAACCGCCCGCGATCAGCAGGCTCCAACGTCCACCTCTGGAGCCCTGAACTCGCCGAACTGCTAGCTGAGGCGCCTCCGGCGTGTCTGGATGCTGTCCAGAAACCCACGAGACAAAACAGCGTTTAACGGAGCCTGCAGTCACTTGAAGGAGACCCTGGTTAGCCTCAGACGGGATGCAATTGACAACTATGTCAGACAGTTGGCCGCTGGTGATCCTCACCACAACCTTTGGCAGGTCACCAGGAAAATAAAGAGACCACGGAAGCGAGCCCCCCCCCGTTCAAAGGCCTGACGACAGCTGGTGAGAAGGTGTTCACCCCGAACAGACGCTGTACCGCCGAACACGCCGCCAATGTTGCACTACAGCTCGCTGAGCCCCCCATCCCTGCAGAGCCCTACCCGCCAGTGACCGAAGAGGAGATCGCCCAACACATCGTCAACGCAAAGTCCAGAAAGGCACCAGGCGATGATGGTATCAATGCAGCTGCATTAAAAATCCTACCTCCGTCCACCATAAAGTTGATCACTATCATCTTCAACAAATGTTTGGACCTCGGTTACTTTCCGACACCCTGGAAACGTGCCCGAGTGGTAATGATACCTAAGCCTGGTAAGCCTGACTCCAACTGCCTGACTCCAAACCGTCCGATTAGCCTGCTGCCGGTTCTCTCCAAAATTCTCGAGAGAGTATTTTTGAGCAGAGTACTGCCAGTTATGGACGAGGCCGGTCTGATCCCTGATCACCAGTTTGGATTCAGGCGCTGCCATGGTACCCCGGAGCAATGCCACCGAGTCCTCCAATTCATTCTGGACTCCTTCGAACAGAAGAAATATTGTCTGGCGGTCTTGCTGGACGTCAAACAGGCCTTCGACCGTGTCTGGCACCCTGGTCTTCTGCTCAAGCTGAAGCGCAGCCTCCCGCACAACTACTACGCCTTTCTCAAGTCGTTCACCACAGAACGTAGATTCGCCGTAGTATGCGGGGAGGCCACTTCGCCTCCCAAGGGCATCAGCGCGGGAGTCCCTCAAGGCAGCGTCCTCGGCCCAATCCTCTACAACGCCTGCACCGCCGACCTCCCAGCCCCAAACAACGGCAATCTTATTGTCGCAACATACGCTGACGATACGGCGCTCCTGGCAAGAGCTGATACTCCAGCTGAGGCCGCTTGCGCCATGCAGAGACACCTGGACACGCTGAACACATGGCACGAACAACCTAACATCGCCATAAACAGCGACGAAATCGCCAGATTTAGCCGAAGGTACCTGAAAAGGCTAAATATCCACCCAAACTCACTAGCTGTCAACCTCCTGGACAACAGTCGCACAGTTAGAAGGCTACAACGCGGCCACCCGCTTGACCTACCGAACCTAAGATCCTAAAATCCGACGAGCCGACCACAACTTCAAACCCAACTCCGCTCCATGTAATTTAGGCAATCCCACCTAAACCCCCCACTAATGTAACAACACCCACCCAACGTCGCTGTCCAATCATTTAATTATTGTCCACTTAGGACAGATTTTAAATAAATCTCTCAATGTCAAAAAAAAAAAAAAAAAAAAATGATTATTCAATTTTGGTTGTTGTAGTGTAAGATATTCGGAGTATGTAGATGAATAGATCGAGACGCTGATCTCCAAGATCTAGGCGTTCGTACGGACAGAGAGACAGAGAGTCATGGCTATATTGAGTTGGCTGTTGATGAAATGAGGAGTCATGGAAAGGCTTGAGAACCACTGTGCGGACTTACGATTTTACGACCCGGTTCGAAGTTAGCTGTCTTGAATGTGGTGAATGCGCTTACTTCACCGCCCGCTAGCATTTCTGTACTCGTGGACCTAAGCTCGAGGTCAATTAAGTTGACGCTAAGTTATAGCGGGCTTTTTCTAATATGCGATATCCGTGCCATCACCGAGCCAAAGATTCGTATGAGTGACACGCGCGCCACCCCGTTATTCCCAGGTATGACGCTCTCCACCCTGCCTATGCACCAATGAAGAGGTGCAAGATTCTGATCCTCGAGAATCACCACGGCGTTTGCTTGCAGGCCGCGGAAAATGGAAATCAACCCATTTTCCACGTTCCTGGAGCAAGCACAGGTATGATGAACTTCATTTTCTCCAAAACACTTGCTGCATTTGGCAGACCCGCTGCCATCTGCTCAGCCGATCCATTCTGGGATGTGTCAGATCGGGATCCTCTAACAACTCTAGCGCGATATATCCTCTTGATATCAAATCTTTCGGATTCAAGCTAGTATGAACATGATGCCATGACATGCCCTTAGTACGGTCCTGTATCAGAATTATCAGATGGGGCCTCCTTCCATAAAACTTGCATAAAGATTTTTAACCTGGTGATCATGGCCCTATTAAAGCAAGCGGGTCGTAAAATTCAATTGTTGATAAAATTGCTGTCCGTCTGATGTGGTGTCCCAACATAATACCAATGTCTTTAGAACATCGGTACAATCATGTACCGATCCATTTCTCTGATCCATTTACGGCTCCCCTTTAAGTGTCGCTGCCTCATTGGAACACCATTTTCGAATAGGAAAATGTCCTCTTCCTAGAAGTGCTTCGACCTGCTGACGTATCTGTACGACCTCCCCAATAGAGTCACCTATAGATATAAGATCATCGACTTACGTACTAATTTTGTCGCTATCGGAAAGGCTTCCTCTTCGTCGTATGGGAGCTGCTGCATGGCAGGAATAGCCAGGGAGTATCCGGAAGTCGAATTTGCCGAACCGTCAAAAACTACATAGTTGTTCTTTCAAGCTTGTGCACACAATTATGGGTAACAAATATTGCGGCAGGTATGTCGGACGACAGGACAATGACATATGTCCCAGGTCGATATATAGTGACATATCCACTTATGTAATATGGATATGTCGCTTATTTCACAAATTCTTTTATATAATTCCTGAAACCAATATGCGGCGGTCCCGCTCTCAAATATCAAACAAATTCTTAAAATCAATAAGTGTCGGTCCCTGCGTTGCAGCACCACTCTCAAATAATGTAAACAGTCCACATCCAGAGCAGGCGAGGCCGCTTTTTAATAACGTAAACAATTCATGCAATCACTAAGTGCCTATCCCTAAGTGGCACTCTTATTCACAAACTTATGTACAACCAATCGATCCGAAACTTATGTACAATCTCAACCGCTCCCAAACCTTTGTAAACAAAGGGCAGCACAAGTAAGATTTTTCTCACAAGAAATTTGTCTTAAGCTGAAATCAAAAGAATAAAGATCAAACATAAAAAACTCGCTTTCTTATTCTCAGTCGGTTTCTAACATTGTCCTTAGTCTTTTGACGGGACATTTATTCGACTCAACTTAATAATTAACAAACATTTTACTATATTCCTTCATAAAGGCAACGTACTGCGACTTGATGGCTTGGTTTTGTGAAAACTTGCTCTCCAAACCTTTAGGACGACGAAAAGCAAAGCTGCGCGAATCACCAAGCATGTTATAGCTTGTCCTGGAAGGCAGACGAACGCAATACTGACCAGAAGAGACGAGAGTATGTGCTTTGGAATAATTGCTCGCATAGAGCGTCGTCATCATTAGAGACGATTGGGGGTCCACAATAACTATCAACCTCCCACAATTTTTAATAGTTCCGGCACCGACTCGGTCTCCGATGGAATGTTCTGCTCAACGCAAGCACTTAAGGCTACGTGCTGGACTCTTGCAGCGGGTATGCATCCAGATACGATCCAGTCGAGTCTGGATTTTTTCAGCAGTGGCAACTTCGCATCCAGACGTATCTGCCCCACGACAAGTAAGTCATAGAAAATGCCGGCTCCTAAGAGAAGATCAATCTTCTGACTTCAATATAAAACATTGAAACCGCGATGACGAGGTTCTTGGGAATAATTAAATCAGCAACATCTAAATCGAACTGCGGCTGATGGCTTGGCATAAGCACTTCAGAAATTGACAAGCGATATTTCTTGTCCCGCGCAGAGTGAGGTCAACCGCTTTGCCTAACACCGAGACACACAAAGGATTATATTTGAGCTGAAGAGGTTTTTTTTTTTTTAATTTTATTTATTTATTTTATTTATTAACATATTGGTCATAAGTGAAACTTATAGCTAATAGAAGTTAGCGATACATATAGCGCATTTAGCCCCTACTTCCACATTTGACTTCCAACTCCGCTAGCTGCCAATGATCGTTCCCAGGTACTTTATTCGGTCTTTGGGGATCAATGGCGTCCCATTAATTTTTGGCGGAGTCCAGCGAAGTGCCTTGAATCTCTTTGTGAAGATAATGAGGTCCGTCTTGTCCACATTCATGCTCAAACCGGCTTTTTTCGCCCATTGTAGCACTTCTTTAGGTGTGTTTTCCTTATCCAAGCCAATTTTCGATGGACATTTTCCCAAGATAATTATGCCTATGTCGTCTGCGTAGGCGGTTATCTTTGGGGGTTTCCGTTTTTGTTTCGTCAGGAGACCATTAACCACGATGTTCCATAACAGGGGCGAAAGTACACCTCCTTGCGGTGTTCCCCTTTTCGCTTCCATAGTTATGGTAGTGGTTCCCCATTCCACCTGTATCCGTTTGCAGATTTTGGATCCAGGTGTTTATGGATTCTTGGGGTACTGCGGCTCTTTTTTTTTCTCCATTGACACGTTGAATGCTCTGGATATGTCTAGGAATACCACTAGCGCATAGTCTCGATTGAGCAGTGCTTTCTTTATTGCTGTTACTAGTGAGTGTAGCGCTGTTTTCACAGATTTACCTTTCGTATAGGTATGTTGGTTTGCCTCCATCAGCGTGCCTGTTGCGGTTCTGATGTGGAGTTCCAACAGATTTTCCAGTGTTTTTAGGGTGAATGATGTAAAGCTTATTGGGCTGTAGTCCTTAAAAAGGACACTCTTGCCGCTCTTGCTGCCACATGGCTGTACCTCAAGCACCCTATAAATATGTTTCATAGCCATGGCGAGATCTTCGTTTTGACCTTCTGCAGCATGGCTGGGAAGATCTCGACGGGGCCTACTGCCCCACACGGTGTGATGTGCATTCGCATCCGAGCCGATGATGAATGACCTCCTTTGCAGTTCTGCCTCCTGCACCATTCTTTGGAGCTCCAGTGGTTGTGCGTTGGGGTCGTGGGCCATGTAGCAGGAAACCATGAGTATTGACTCCTCTTCGCTGCTCTCTGGCGCCACCGCCGTAAGGTCGTAAGTGCTGTAATTAGACATAAGGTAAGCGTAGATTCCTTTTCTGACCAGGATGGATGTCCTGGCTCTACTCGTTGTCGTCATATAGTATGAGTTATAATTAGGAGACCTTAGCCCTGAGACCTTGTTGCCTGACGCAATCCAAGGTTCCTGGTTAGCATAAGCTCCGCCGACGCTAACTTACTATTATGTAGGGAATTATTAAGTCAGCAACATTTAATCGAACTGCGGCTGATGGCTAGTAATGGTTGGCATAAGCACTGCAGAAATTATATCGCTCGTCAATTTTTGCAGTGCTTATGCCATGAATGCCGTGAATGCAAAGTGAGGTCAACCGCTCAGTTGACTGACTGCGATGAATTGCATATGCCTGCGCGCATGCGTCAAGCGGAACTCTGCATGGCACACGCGCGCCGGATCGATTTGCTATGTATATGTATATTCGATGCGGATGGATGGAATAAGGTCGACAACAAAGCGGTAGTATTTTGCCAACTGGCAGCATGATTATCCTGAGAAAGATCCTGATAAAAGCGACATAAAAAACCAACTGGCTGCGATGTTTCGGGCATGTTTAGGTTTGCGCCCATGTGGAGCAACGAATTATGCTTCGAACTGCACTGCCTGCACGTTCTATGCTTGCAATTCTGCACGCTATGCCCCTTATACAGACAGTTTAGGCAAAACTGCACCCTCTTAGCTTCCCTGTATCGAGAGGCAGGACTAATTGCTTAGAATTTTGGCATTTTGCTACGACATGGAGGATGGGGTTTTAGATGTGGTGTTTAATGTATTATGATTATACGGGATATTGGATTTTCCAACCTGCTTGCTGTGTATCAAGGCATTTTCAATGTTCTCGTTCATCCTACATCTCCTTTCCAAAAATTCAGCCATGTCCGTCCACTTCAGCAGCTGATTTGTGTGCAAAGCCTATACCCACTTTTCCTGCGTGTTGCGGTTCAGCTTTGTGGTCAAAAGGTGGATCAGCATGCCTTCATTCATGTCCTGGATTGTTTCCAGCGCGCGCAGATGCTCATCTTATCGCTTAGTTTCCGCAAACCGCTCGCCGACCCCTTCTCCACCATGGGGACCCTGAATATGTTGCTCAAACTTTTCCACCTTGGGCAGCTGTTCGTTGGTTTTTACGACGGTGTAGAACATTGAGTAGAATCCTGGCTATTCCATATACGCTCCTCCAAACCGCGATAGTTTGAATTTCAGCAACCTCGTAGTACGTCCAGCAATCATAGATGACGAGGTCTACTCCCTGGGAAATCGGATGGACGTTGAGCTGAGGACTGAATCCACGCGTACCTTCTTGAGCGCTTGAGCAATTTTCGATTTCACTTTAAAATATTCCTCAGTGAAGTTAATACGAGCCAATTCTGGCCAATTCGGTCAAATCCTCTCGACAACGTCCAGACGCACTTGTAAGTCTGCCTCATCCATGTCCGGCATTTGGTTAGCTTTAAACATTTTCCCTGCCTATGCCTTGTAAAAACGAATGCCACTTGAGCTCGCGGAGAGGACTACGAGCGCGGGTATTCGCTACGTGCCATTCTTATGTAACCTTGCGATTTTGAACGATACATGGATAACTGAGAAAGCGATGACAAGAAACCGAAAATGAAGGCGAAAGATAGAACGGAGCAAGACTCTGCACATCAAAATGGCGAAACTAATAGAATTATGTTTGCGGTTGTTTGCCTTTGCCATTTTGGATCTCAATTAGCCGAATTGTGATTTTTTGCCAATTTCAGCGAATTGCGAATGTTTATATGGCTACGTACATCGAAATGTGAGCCAAATGATCAGCTTGACCGGTGAGCACAAAATTTGGTCAAAGGTTATAAATAAATATTTTTAATATTGCACAAAATACCGTTGGGGTCACCAATGTTTTGAGGTGGAATTGATTTGTGAGTTTTTTAAATGTGGCAATCTTTAAATAGGCCTCGGGAGAGTTGCCTTTTTGTTTTAAGTATGATTTTATTCTTAATAGGTAATCTATATTGCTATCACAAATATTTATTTTTTTCTAATTTCACTATAGAATGCGCAAATGGAAATTATTTCGATGCACCAATATCAAAAACATTGCAATACTGAATTCGGATTATAACATTAGGTTAGGATAGGTTAATCCGTATGACGTCTCCACGAAATGGGAGTTAATTGCTACCGTTAGTAAAAAAAAAAAACTGCTTCTCGCGAATCCCAGAAGCCAGCTTGGGCCCAGTTTTCTTCTCATCTCTGGTGGTGTGAGGTTCGGTGCATTCATGTAACGCATTCGTTTCATGATAAGGGCTGGGCAGAAACAGAAGATATGCTGTAGCGATCCTTTCTCGCCGGCTCTTTGCATTGCCGACACCCATTGTTCCCTGTTATGTCCAGTTTTAGTGCATGGACTTGCAGAAGGCAGTGACCTGTAAACAGACCGACTAGCAATCTGAAGTCTTGCCTTTGTAGCTTCAGTAGGAACGATGCCCCGTTTTTGCATTGTGTTTTGCTCATGGTTCTGGATGTTTTGCAGTTCGTTGTATGTGCCCACCTATGTTTGCTTCCATTAGAGCTTTAGCCTCTATTTTGGAGTGTAGGGTGCGTAGCGAGATTGGGACGTCTTCCACTCCGGAATTTTGGTCTAGCGCTCCTCGTTTTGCCAGTTCGTTCGCCATTTCGTTGCCCTTAAATCCTTGGTGGCTGGGAATCCAAAAGATCTGCACCTCTTTGCGGGTGCTTAAGATAAGGCTTTCGATTGTAGTGCCTTGATAGCTGCTTGACTATTTACAAACACATTGACCTTGGTCGTTGTTCATATCTTCTGGGCCTCCTCTGCAGTTTTCCTAATGGTGAAGACTTCCGCGTGGAATATGCTGCAGTGGTCTGGTTTCAAAGAGAGCGATATGGGAGGGTTATTGCAGTATACTGCTCTACTCCTTCCTCCATCTTTGAACCGTCCGTGTAGATTTTAGTGACCTTTTGCTCTGCCGCGGAGCGCCAGTCATCCTTTCCCAGCAGTGCAGACATGTTTGTGAAGTTTGGTTTGGGGGTCATGTAGCCCGTGCCGACATAAATCCCCTTGCCAAAAGCACAGTGTCCATAGTTCTGCACTGCTAGTTGGCCCTGTGCACATAGGCGTTGAGCCGTCTTTTTTGCCGTTAGGTGCGCTTGGATAGTTAGCGGGTTTATTCTCAGACGCATTTCCAGTGCCCTTGTTGGCGTCGGTGGTGCAGAGAAGAGCTCCACCGGTATTGCAGAGTAGTGCGTGTCTTTGCGGCCTTTTCAGGATCTTCAGGTAGGTGGACTTTTCCGTTGCTTTCCCCCATAGCCCCATAGAGAAGGATGGGTCGCACAACCGACACGAAAATCCAATGTGTTAAAAGAAGTGAAGCTGCTCAGCTTCAAGGACGACAGCTACTTGATGTGATTCACCGGTGTCGTCTTTAGGAAAATTGTGGGATGGGGCCAACCTGAAGGTAGTGTTTTACTGCGCCTCAAGAAGCGCCACCCTGATGATACGGACGATAGAGGTGTCACTGCTAGACTTCATTTTGGGTAAGGACCAGAGAACTGCAGCAAATCACTTTTTTCAAATTCACACTCACTCATTCGCACTCGCCTTCATTTTATCAAAACAAATCAAATCCCTTCATACACTCGCTCTCTTCAAGTGCGATTCACACTCTCTACTCTCTTGCCACCAAATACTTCAAATCAGTGACGGCCTCAAAACGATTCAGTGAAGGATTTGTCCCGAAAAAGCGATGTGATTTGAAATTTTTGCAGGGAAACACTCGTAGTGATTTAAAAAAACAAAAATGAAAAAAAAAAATCGAGTATCAGACGAGTGTGCTTGTCTCGCCTTGTTCTTTTGTTTCAGCGTATCGAAGATTGCATACTCTTTTTCATGTTTCTATTCATTTTATGCCGCCTTTAGATATGCGTTCTAGCAAACTGTTAAAAAAAAAGGTAGAGGTAAAGGTAGTTAAAGCAATGTTTATGGCAAAGGCAACATTAAAAAAGAGAATCCAAGCTTCGCCATATCCCTCTCAGAAAAAGGACCGATGCTGCCGCAGGTCAAAATAGCCTTTTATAATCTGTTCTTGGGAAAACGCAAATCATAACAAATCACCTCGCCTCGAAACCAACTCAGTTTGGTGATTTGAACGAAAAATTAGGCAATTAGAAATTTGTAGTTGGGGCCGAGTGTGCGTGGACACTCCTACTCGGCGTCGCATATAGTCGTGAACACTCGTTGAAAGAAACCAGAATGATTTGTTATGATGCATCATTGCTGAGAGCTTCACTTCAAGTGTTTTTTGAAGTCTAGAAAAAAGACGAGTTACACTCGAGTGTTACTCGTGTAGTTCTCTGGTAAGGACCTACTCATAAGCAATGAGAGGAAGGAGCCTTTTTGTCGGCCCGAAATTTAAAAACGTTTTAGACATTATCCTCAAAATGGAGGGAAATACCTAGGCCACAGAATGGAAATTCCAGACCTTTCTCGGACCATCAGATTACTGAATTTCGAATAAAATTCAAGCGCATTGACAGCAAATCAGGGCATTTTACTGCCATTGCGTGACCGACAGGTCCTCCTATTCTCCTGTTCCAAATCGTGGTTTCGTCTCACGAGCCCGCTCGTGAGTTGTCGCCAACGTTTCAAACTCCCGGCGAGAGGTGTTATCGTAGCCTGCGCCAAACTGTCTGCGCATCTGGTCTACGCTGCCGTACCTGTGGGATTTCTCCTTCCTCAGGCCGTATATAAGTTATTAAGATCGTCACTCCAGTGTTGCCTAGTCGATGTCCTTTGGGAATCCTTGGTCAAGGGAGATGAGTTATGGTGGAGGAAACTGTTCCTCTTTAATCATAGGCCTTGTGGCTTAATGAAGTTTTCAAATAAGGAATCAATTGTATGACGGCAAGTGCCGGAGCATTTATTCAACAGTCAAGGCTGCTATGTAGAACAAAACTGAATTCTTATGAAATAAACATTTAAAGTTAAAGCTAAGAATCGCAAGTGGTAAAGTACTGGCATGCAGCTCCTCCTACAAATCCGTCGTTGCTTGCTCAGCATAACGTTGCACAAACAAGCATTGCGACACATGAGACTTTATGAGCGCGGGACCGCGCATGCGAGGGCTGTTCGTGTAATGTTTGG
Organism: Drosophila ironensis; assembly: GCA_021223825.1. NCBI lineage: Eukaryota > Metazoa > Arthropoda > Insecta > Diptera > Drosophilidae > Drosophila > Drosophila ironensis. The sequence goes on from JAJJHQ010011280.1 coordinate 665,066, forward strand.
AAGTGTTGCTTGTTAACTACTCCCCCCTCAAGTTCGTGGCCGGCCTCGGTGACGTCAAGTTGGGCGATGGCTCTTTTTAGCTTCAAAGAGCCACGTCTTCTATGGCAGTACTGGTAAACGATGATTAATGCGCAGAAGACAATGCTGACCCCAACTCCGATTAGGAACCATACCTTTGGCGATCCTGCTGCCTCGACTTCATCCTTGAGTTGGCGTATGAAGTTTATGTTCTGCTCGCTCATTCGATGTATTGATGAGAGACTCAGGATCTGGTCATGCCCGGTGATGTTGAGAAGTGGGGAAGTGGCGATGCTTGGATTCTTGCCCACGACTGCGTTGTGGTTCAAGTACCTCGTATTGTTGATCATCGCTACATGCTCGAACGTGATGAAGTGCGTTCCCTCCAACATTACCATGGGCCCCTCGTCTACAGTGATTTGGGCGCGTTGCTCATTGATGACGATAGTTCCTTCGTCAATCAGGGCCACTGGCAGCAGGTGGCTCGGTTGCGTGCGGCAATTGGCTAGGCCTATGTGCTCTACATCTATGTCTAACAGTTTTCGCATATGCGAGTAGGGGAAAACATTTTTGGACATTTTTTTAGTATTCTCAACTATCTTATAGAAATTGCTTAAGCTACTTGAATGTCTTACATAACTAAGTTATTCCCATGCCAGAATACTACTATCGACGATAGGAATGTAGTTCGCGTAGGAGAAGGCGGTAATACGAGCTTGCGTTGCTGTTAACAAGGTCAACAGGGTAAGAACTATCCTGGTGGACCTCTAAGATACATTCTTATTAGATTTACTGGTTAGTTACTTGACGATAACTACCTAAGGTTGTCTTTATGGACCACCCTCCTAATAAGCACCGATGTTCCTAAATCAGCGCCTACATCAAAAATCCTATTTTGTCTGTCCGGGTTGTACCTGCGTAGTTGGTCTTGTTGTGCCTTTGCTATCTTGTTTTTGATAGTTTGACGCACCTCGACTGAGGCTGTGTGGATAACATCCAGTGGTCTTTGCCATGTTACAGAATGCACGCTCCTGTTATATTCAATAACGGCTCTGAGAATTGCTTGTGTTGTATCGCAGATTTGTTTATCGATTTTAAGACATCTCGCAATCTCGATTAATTGTGAAGCGGGGGCGCGTTAACCAATGTTGAATTGTTGAATTGATTTTTCAATGTTGAATTGATTTTTTAGTAGCGAGATGATTGTTTCTGAGCTGAAGGACGCCTCATTGTCACAATAAATGGTTTTTGTATCTGGGAAGAGGTTAACCGCTTGCAGTATGGGGTTAATTGTGTCCGTTATTGACCTGGATACTATTGGTTGTACAATCGCAAACTTTGAAAACTTGTCGATGTAAGTTAGGGATAATTTTTTATCGGTTGAGAATATGTCGATATGAAGTATATCGCCTGTGTGAGGTGGGGTAGGCGTTTCACCAAGTTCTTGTTTTTTCGGGTGCCTGTCGTATTTTCCTTTCATACATACTTTGCAGTTTATTATTATTTCGTTGGCTATCTTGACAATTATCGGAAATTAGTAATCCCGCTAACCTGTTTTACGTTTTATGATGCTGCTCTATGAGCTCGGTTGTGTTCGGTACTTAGGATTTCTATTTGCTCATCTTTGTTAGTGATGTCTGCCACAATAGTTTTGCAGTGTCAAAACTTGGTCGACGGTAATAGAGTGCTCAACTCGTGTTGCACAGCGGCCAACGTTGGTAGGTCGCAATGAATTGCATTAACCACCTCAGGACTGACGGCATTTCTCAATGTTTCGGTTAGATTGAATTTGTCCGTGAAATGTATTATGTGGCGCATTTTGCTGCCAAACATAATGACTTTTTGGTGCAGCGCATAGCGTGCCTGTTCTAGGACCATTTGGTTCCTGAAGCCGTTTATAGTTTGGTCAATCGTTGGGATTGTGAAAGTGACTCTTCACTATGAATGGTAGCTACGTCAGATTTTCAGAAACCGCAAAGGTAAGTGGTTGATGGTCAGTGTAGATGCGGAGCTCTCTGGTACCATACAGATAATTCTGCAATTTACCGAGTGCCCACACGATTGCTAGAAGTTCCTCTTCATTGGTGGCGTAATGAGTCTCGCACTGTTTTAACGTGCGTGAGATCATTGTGATTGGCCTACCTTCTTGGGACAATACTGCACCAATGCCATTAGCAAAGGCGTCAGTGGTCAGATCGAAAGGTTTTTTGAAATCCGGATACATTAGTATGACATCTTCTAATGCTAAAATGTTCCTTAGTCGTTCAAACGCATCACTTTGCGTGTCGACGAACTCTATCGGGATTTTCCTTGACATGTGTTTGCTGACAGAACCATTTTCACCTTTTAGTAAATTGGTTAATGGTCTAGCTATAAAGCCGAAATCTTTTATGAATACTCTATAATAGGTAGCTAGGCCTAGGAATGATCTTAGCGCATACAGGTTCGTCGGTTCGACGTACTCTTGAATTGCTTTGACTTTTTCAGGGTCCGTTTTGGCACCCTCTCTGGTTACGACAAAGCCGAGGTATTCGATCCTGTTTTTGAAAAATTGAGTTTTTTCTTTGGCTACTCTCATGTTGGCCTCTAGTAGGCGTTGTAGTATTACGTCAATGTGTTGAATATGGTCCTGTTCATTTTCTGAAAATATTATTACATCATCAACGTAGACGTAACAACATTTCCCTATTTGTTCTCTCAGAACGTCATCAATTGCTCTTTAGAAAATGCTCCCAGCATTCTTCAATTCAAAGGGCAATCGGCAGAATTGGTATTTCCCACCGTTCACAGAAAACGATGTTTTTTCTCGATCTTTTTCTGCTAGGTATATCTGATGATACCCAGACCTTAAGTCGAGAGTTGTAAAAAATTTGGCCTTACCCAGATTCGCTAGAATCATTGGGATGCTTGGCATTGGTTAGCGGTCGGCAACAGTTCGATCGTTTAACTTCCTAAAGTCAATTACGAGTCGTTTGTTTTTGTTGCCTTCGGCATCGAACCGTTTTTTGTCGACAACCCAAGCTGGGCTGTTGTACGCGGATCTTGACGGTCTGATGATACCGCCTTCCAGTAGTTGTGAGATTTCGATGTTGACGAAATCCGTTTGGATTGGATATGGGTATGGGTAGAGTTTTGAATATACCGGTTCATTATCTTCGGTACGAATTGTGGCAACGATAGATGTATTGAACGGCAATGCCTCGTTAGAGGTCGAAAATGCCTTTATTCTTTTTGTTACCATTCGCCTGAACTCTTCTTTTACATTTTCGGGTGCTATTATGTCACTGACTTTAGGGAAATTTACATTATCACATAAGTGAAATTTCAGTGGCTAATTCTTGTCCCGGTAGCTTAAGCAATTGTTCTTCAAATTAAATGTTGCCCCAGCCTACGTTAGCAGATCGAAACCTATGATGGCGTCAAATGCGTCGAGAGAATCTAAAATGAAGAATGTTGCGTTTGTCCAAGAGTTTTCACTGAACATTTTTTATTTATTTCACTGGATCCATGTATGGAATTTACAGTGAATGGCGTGGCGACTGTAGTCACGTTCTTTAACTCTTTACGGGTCTCACGTAATTCTTTGCCGCCCCCGAGTCTATCAGAATTTTTAGTTTTCTGTTAGCCAACTGTCGTTCGATGAACGGCAGTTGGGAGCGTTCCCTAAAAAATTGAGCATGTCGCTTGTATCAATTGACTCGACATTGCTTTCGATTTCAGCGGCTGCTGTTTCAGCTGTTGCCGCATATTGTTGCTCGCTATTGGCGTTTTGTTGAGTTATGTTATTAACTCGTTGCCGCCTTTGACCAGACACTCGTTCTGACGAGCTGGGCCTTTTTTGTATGCCACTTACATTTGCAGCACTTTGGGCTTTGCCCCAATTGGTTGGCTGCCGAAAACTCGACATTGAGGGATCAACGTCCATAGGTTGAGCCTGAGCCGTTTTGCCGTCTTTGTCTTTATTATTTGTGTCTTGGGTTTTGTTATGACCTTGTTTTCCTACGTATTGTGGGTTCTTTACTTGGCCTTTGTTAGGCTTTGGTTGCTGACGATTTCCCTGCTTTTTGTTTTCATTGTGTTGACTTTTGTCGGCAATTGTTTTTGCATAAGGGGCAGCAAACTGGCTTCTTTCTATGCTGTTTTCAGCCTCACGAGCCAGGGCCAATGCCGATGGCAATTCTTTTGGCTGGGCCGGCAATACGAACGCTTTCAAAGCTTTCTTCAAACCTGACATGAATGCGTGTAAAGCATCGCTTCTGACCTCATTGTTGAGAATCGTGCCTCCAGGACACATACTCATCTTGTACCCCTTCAAATGATGGTAAAGATTTTACTATGTCAAGTCTCACATCGCACTTGATATTTGTGTCTATCGTCACTTTTTCGTATGTTTCGATATTTGGTGCCACTATTTGCAGCGCATCTACTTGTGACCTGACTGCGTTCAGCTTTTCAGCAAACTGCTGCCTTAAGCGTAGTTCTTGCCATGCCATTCACTAGTGATTGTATTTGTTCGGGACTCATTTCTGTTTCGTTGCTCACTGTTGAATGTGGGCAAAAGCCTTTTTCTTCACTATCGTCACTGTCAACTTCTTTTTTAATTTCTCTATATGCCCAACTTATGGGCATACGTATTGTTATACAGTGGTCAAGAACAGAAAAATATTAACAAGATATTTTACTTGTATGAATGCTTTTAGTTTAGCCGATTAACTAGAAAAAAAAACAAGTATGAACGCTGTAGTCGAGATTTCTCGACAACGAGATACCATGTACCTCTTTTCTTTATTAACAATTTCTTTGTATTTATTTTTATTGTTGTCTAATAATTAACATACATGCACTTCTGTATCTATTGTGCATACATACACACACCCTTCTGTATGCAAACGAATTGAAGTCAAAGAAGAAACGGATGACGTCACCCCAGCGTGTGCGGCATGCCGTTTCCTAGGGAAGGGGTGGGTTGAACTTTAATTGGCCATATCTTCTATATTTCTGATCCGTACGTACGTAATTTTGCACGTTCGTGTTTGACGATCAGTGGACTTACTGGACTGAAAATTATGCCTCTAGCTTTTACCATTTCGAAGATATCGATTTTTTTGCAAATACGAGGGCGGAAAGGGGCGTGGCAAAAATTCAAGAATGGCAATATTTGCGCAATAGTTAAGCGGATATATTGCAAAAAGAAATAGGTCTCTAACTCTTATTTTGTCCAAGTTATAGTTAAATGTGTCGAAGAAAATACAGTTTTATGCAAATTACGAAGGCGGAAAGGGGCGTGGCAAAAATTTGAAATAAACTTGATCTGCCTGCAACAATAACACACCAAAAGCAAAAAGAATCACACGTCTATCTCTTACCATCTCCGAGAACGAGGTGTTCATACATACAGACAGACGGACATGGCTATATCGACTCGGCTGTTGATGCTGATCAAGAATATATATACTTTATGGGGTCGGAGATGTCTTCTTCTGGCTGTTACATACATTTGCACAAAGTTAATATACCATTTGTACCTTAAGGTACATGGTATAATTACCCACAGAATTTATTTCAGTCACTTACAAATTTTGGTATTTGTTTTTTTGTTGGTGTTTGATTTGAAGTAAATTAAGTTGGTAATCACTCACTTACATGTTTCTTTGGGATTTTTTGGTTCTTAAAATAAAATCCGTTGGGCGCCAGTTATTAAGATCGTCAGTCCAGTGTTGCCAAGTCGATGTCCTTTGGGAATCCTTGGTCCTGGGAGAATTCTTATGAAATAAACATTTAAAGTTATAACTAAGAATCGTTATAGCTAAGAATGGCATGCAGCTCTTCCTACAAATCCGTCGTTGCTTGCTCAGCATAACGTTGCACAAACAAGCATTGCGACACATGAGACTTTATGCGCGCGGGTCGCTTTATAACTTGCCGGACCGCGCATGCGAGGGCTGTTCGTGTAATGTTTGGAAGTGTTGCTTGTTAACTTATACATCGATCCATCTTAAATCATTCCCACACAATGTTTAACTGTTGTTGGTTGGAAAATCACTGTGAGGATTTCTCTCGGTGACCGTGCTGGGCTTGCTCCGCAGGGTCCGGGTCTTGTACAAATTTGTTTTTGTGGAGTTTACAACACGCCAACAACGAGAACACTTGTGTGATTCGGTTCTTCTAAATGGGAATTAGGATTCGGTTAACATTCAAAGATTCCCTCAGTGTACTCATCCAAATCTGGTAGTAATTTGCCTAGTAATTACGCCGCGGCCCGGTTCCAACGGCGTTTTGCCCGGCATTCCCGGCGTTCCTCGCATCTTCGGCGCTCGGTCACGACATTATCCCGTTAGTTTGATCGCGTTCTCCGTTGCTATCGGCTTCTGCCTTTCGCATAAAAACTACTCCGCGGCCCGATTTGAAACGGCGTCCTCTTAGGTTCCCCGCTTACCGCGGCGGAAAATCTTACATGCTATTCATGCTAATCTAAACTTACATCGATCCTTATATATTAATAAATTTGCTAAATTTGGATACAACGGTCTGGTGGCCATGAAAAATGTTAGATTCCCTAATAACATGAAAAGGCATTTAACCTTTAGCACTGATCATGTTGTAAAAGCTTTTAACATCTGGAACACAGGAATGTATGTTGTAAATTCTCTTAATTCCACTCGTTCATCGAAGTTGCCGGAAGATCTTTGAAATGACAATCATACCTTTTTTTCTGGTTGCCTTGAATAAGTACAATATATTTTCCATTTTTTACTTGATAGATACAACTTAACGCGATTTTATACTGCACTTTGTAACATTAGTTCTGTCGTATTTAAGCCATCCCTTTTTGTCGCAAGCAGCCACGATGATATCTTGACATGTACTTCATGTTAGAGGTTGTTTCAAAACAGAAATTTTGGTTAATAAAAAGTAAATAACTTAATTGTTTCTTTTTTCGGTAAGTATATTTTCATGTATTCTGATTTAAAACGTAGTTCTGATATTTAAAAAGTCTTATTAATAGTATTTATTGTTTGATAAATTTATTTGCTCCAGTATTATATTAATTCTAAATGTGTATACATCTTTTTAATGGGTGTTGCCGAGGAAATCGCTATACACAATTTACATTACCCATAAGCTTAATTAATCCTTTATTTTTAGAAAATACCTGTTCAAGATACTCGATAAGGATTGCTTATGGCGGAATCAATTTTGGATACTTCAGGTGCGGAAGGAGCTGTGGGCTTAGAAGCTCCACATCCCAATGCAGAAGTTATAAGGGGACAAATATTTGAAGTAGGTCCCAGGTATACAAAATTATCCTATATCGGTGAAGGAGCTTATGGGATGGTTGTGTGAGTATATATGTAACTAATATAAATATTTTTTCTCATAACGTAGTTATTATGGATGCGACAATTGAATATGCAAAAGAGGGATTTGGAAAATATTTGTAACTTTAATTTCCTCGCATATACATAGTATGATTTTTGTTTAGTTTAATAATTAGAGACTAGTGAATATACATACATACGTATGTACATACTGTGGCTTTGAGGTAATTAAAACGCAGATTTAATATTTAATGAACATATGTACATACATACATACATATATTTTGGGGCCACGCACAGGGTTCTTTTTTCTTGAGTTATGCGCATTCACGTTGCGTTTGAACAAATAGCTAAATTCTTATCCTTAAACGACTATTTAAAAGCTGAAATAATTTCATTATGAAGAGCATTTTTCCCTATATTTTACCCCTATAAAAAAAAGATGCAATACTCCAAAATAAATACAGGATAATCCAAAGCTGGCCGCCCCAAAATTGGTTAATAAGGAGGAAACGAAGTTGGGATTAAAATTTTTGTAACAGTGTAATTTTGGGAGACCAGCCCAAATTATATGTATATTTTTATGATGGTGATTTATGTCTGGCGAAAATCAAATAATACAAAATACTTATTTAAAAGCCACTGTGAAACATGGTGGCACTGTGATAGTTTGGGCCTGTATGTCCGCAGCCGTAGTCACAAGATATTTCGAACAAAAAACAGTACTATTTGTATAATTAAACATATTTCAATAAATATATCAATAAAAAACCATTACCAAATCAATATTTGTAGGACATTCTTCGGTAATCAACCAAAAAGCCTCATTCCTCATTCAAACAAAGTTAAGTGTCTACTCGACTATAAATACTTGTTTCCACTTGATTTTTAGAGCATAGATAAATATTGAACATTTTAAATAAAGGCGTATGCGGCATGTTTTTATGGAGAAGCTTAGGGTGCAAAATATTTTTCGAACAAATCGAAAAATTTTATGAAATCAAGAATTTTTTTTGTTAAAATTTTAATTACAGTGTACGCCCTTATCAATGCGATATAGACCTGCTTCGCTTGACATGCCTGAAGCGACGGACTTTATTTGATCTCTCTTGTCATTCGTTCGGAAATTTTCGGGTGCTGTCTGTCTAAAAATCCAGAGCGCGCCTTCAATATGCACCTTTGGTTAAATATACAGCTTTATGCGTGGCTGGGAAGGGGATTGATTTTCGCAGCATAGATAGATATGTGCTCTACCAATATAGTATCCTAATATAGGGTCGCTAATATTCTTCATATTGTCAAAGATGTAAGTCTTTAAAACGGTTTTTCTTGAAACTAGTTTTTCCATTTTGTGAACACGATAACTAATGCAGTAGTGCCACCTAATTATGGCTCATTTTAAAGATAATTAAATTATCTTCGATATGGCGCTAATTGTTTATTCAAAAAAAGTTTAATATTTTGTTCGTATTTATACCCGTTTCTTTAAAAACAGGACAAGGAAGCATTTCCGACCCTATAAAGTATATATATTCTTGATCAGCATCAACAGCCGAGTCCATCTAGCCATGTCCGTCTGTCCGTATGAACCGCGAGATTTTGGAAACTATAATAGATAGAGAAAAACTAATTGCACATTCTAATTCTAGGGATACCAGTTCATCACAAGATTATTTTAAAAATTAGCTACCTCCCTCCGCAGCCCCGCAAACCGCGAAATTTGTCTGTCCGTATGAACGCCTAGATTTTAGAGAAGGAACGAATGAAATTGCGTGTTGTGACTGTACATACACGAATTTCTTATTTGTATATTGCTTCTATAGTCATCTTAATCAACAAAAATATAATAGATTGTTAAGAAAGCGTATGGGTCTGCCCAGAATAAAGTACTTTTACCAATAAACAAAAGTGGTTAAGGTACTTAAAAAAATGCTCCACAAATTAAAACAGTTAGACCTCTAAATTTGGTAGTTGTAGCTTTTAATAAGTAGGTAGGCGTAAAAGATATACGGAGCTTGCTCTCTATAGAGCAAATTGTAGGTGCAACACATTTTTGACACTAGCGCGGGTGATTTTGGGTCTAAATTGGACAATATTTATTATTTTTCCAATTGCATTGGAATTTTGTAATCTCACTATTACAAAAATTGTTTGGTTCTTAATAAATTTGTTTTTTTCTCAGATCTGCGGATGACACATTAACCAATCAAAGAGTTGCAATTAAAAAAATTTCGCCGTTTGAGCACCAAACCTATTGTCAACGGACTTTGAGAGAAATAACTATTTTAACTCGATTTAAGCATGAAAACGTAAATATATTATTTATACATAATCCAAATAAATATAAAAGTTTTAGTATTTTTTTTCAGATAATTGATATTCGCGACATCTTGAGAGTAGACAGTATAGAGCAAATGAGAGATGTTTATATTGTACAGTGTTTAATGGAGACTGATTTATATAAACTGTTAAAAACACAGGTAAAAATAATATATTATTTATTGACACCAAAATAGACTAGTATGCAAGAGAATAAACATCGACAAAGACGGTGTATAGAAAAAGGGCAGTCGGCGAGAAGTTCCAGAATCAGTTTATCAAAAGCCGAAGGACGTTGGTGCGTGCGACGTTATAATTACCATCTATGACATAAAAATCAGGCGGTTATTGTGAACATTGTATTAAAAATGGCTCAACATTTTTAAGGCCACATATACATATGTAGATCCCAGAGACTTTGGCTTACATTAGCTTAATAAGTCAATTAAGACTAGTGCCTTTAACTATCTATGGATAGTTTGTTGACAAACAATGTCAACAAATACGAGGCTAATGTGGTTTGTTATAACTTTTTTTTAGAGAAATGTGGCGAATTGGCAACCACGATTGAAGGTGCTGCCAAAGTGTTCGCTTTTATATTTTACTACTGCTGTTTCGTGTCGTTCATCCAAAAGCGGTCTTACACTTCTTACGCACCTATTTGGGAAGCTGTATCAGATAAATATACCAATTAAGTACCAGATAGATTGATATTTTCTCGAAAATCTAAGGAGGTTGTGCGTTTTGGTGAGAAACATGATTTTTTACATTAAAACGTTTAGCTAACTTGTCCTCAAAAGGAAAAGTTTCTCTCGATGTATTGGTGTCATGTACGAAATAGCCGTTTTTTTTATATTTTTATTTACTCGTTGGAAAAATGTTTGAACTAGTTTTTGAAATGATATCCCGTTAATGGCAGTTTTTGAAAATGATATCCTGTTAATGGCCGTTTTTGAAAATGATATCCCGCTAATGGCCGTCATTAGTTTTGGTGGAAAAATTAGCAAATCGTTTCTTAAATGTCCAAACTTCTTCGTGGCAAACTAGATTTTTCTGGAAATCTAACGGTTCGTTCTAAAAATAGAATTGAAGTTGTGAGTAGGTAGGTGTTCATTTGCACAGCGCAGATTGCGCGCATCTCGAATATTTCACAACAAAACCGAACTTTGAAGTGGTCAGTGCATTTATTACGTGTCCGAATTTAAAATATTTGTAATGGATTTTGAAGTTGAAGGTATTTTCTAAAATTTGAGATATTTAAAAAAAACGTACTTTATAAACTGTGCTTGTTATATTAATTTAAAAAAATGCATGTTTTTTGTCTATATTTTGAACGTCTTTTTTATGTTTAGCTAAAGTTTTAGTAGTGATGCCACAAAAATCCACAATTAAGTTGTATACCAATGTGTTTGCCTGGCTCTTAAGGTAATAAATGTGAAAAATTTGTTGCAGAAATTAGCAGATGTGCTTAAAATCGTAAAAATTCTAACACCGCCATAACTTTTTCATGGTCAGTTTTGCACTACAAAAATGTGTTGTCGCTCTGTCTTCGTCTTTTGAGTTTGCCTTTATTAATAGTTCTTCATTTATTAATAGTTTTGATTTCTTTTGAACTTATTTTAAACTGTTATTGTATATAATTAATAAAATTAAAATTGTAGGGATTTCGGTCCCCTAAAAGTATGCAATTGAATTTTTGTATAAAGTTATTTGTAAAAAGTTATTTTTTAATATTTTCGACATTTAACGTATGGTGTTTGCCCTAAATTTTCTTACCGTTATTGGGTCTATCTAGCATTACACAAATTTTCAGCTCTATATTTCAACGGGAAGTATTTTTGGCCGCGGCTCCATACAAGCCGGACCACCGTGCACGGATCGGTTATCATAAAAGCGAGATTATTTGATCATATTTGCGCAAACTCCACACCAAACTACAACTAATGATCGTATAGATGCACTTTTCAATAAATTGAGAGTTTTTAGTGGTATGAAATCCAAATGTAGTTTTTTACGCCTCCATTAATGTGAAATGTGCCCCGTCTAACTTGTGCCTTGTTTCCCCAAAAGTCTGGTTTGGTTCACAGCACATGTCGCAGAGAAATTACGCGATATAATTTTCAACAAGTAGGAACGCTGTGGTCGAGATTTCTTAACAACGAGATGCCATGTACCTCTTTTCATTATCAACCATTTCTTTGTTTTTATTTTTATTTTTTTTTAATAATTCACAAAATATTCGTTTCTTGACAAACAATGTCAGCAAATACGAGGGCGGAAAGGAGCAAAAATCCAAAAATGACATTATCTGCGTAATAGTTAAACGGACATAACTCAGCCTGATCTTGTATTAGTTCCCTACATGATCATCTTCTGCTGGTTTGGCAAGCTTGAAGATCTGTACTTCTTTTATTGTATTTTGTAGGCATCGGGTCCACCATGCTACCCTGAAGCTCCTTTTTAGGCGAGATAGTTTACATGACTTCATTAACGCTTGCACCAGGGTCATGTAGAGCTTTTCTAGACTCAGCTCAATGTTTTCGGGGGACTTTATTCGAGGCGTTTCTGGTAACTTTCTGTTCACTATGTCGCCGTATCTTTCCCAGTTAGAGTTTCTGGGGTTTCTTCGGGGTGGTTTGCTGTCACTGCACTTGGATTTTAATTGAAATTCAGTATACCGGTCGTCCGAGATGGAGGGTCAGCTCAGGACTATCTATTTTATGACGGTGTTTCCCTCCGTTTTGATGGTTAGGTCTATACTGTTTGTAGAGGTTGGGCCTACATATGTTGCCTCCTCCCAGTTACTCACCTTTTCTGAGGCCCGATAATGAAGGGACTTCTTCGCAGTTCTGCTTTATCCATCATTCTTCGAAGCAGCCGACACCATCGTGGAGAGTTTAGTTAAGAATTTTAGAAACACGGTGGATATTATGATGGCAGAATACATATTTATGCCAAAAATCAGGCAGTTACGAAGGTCCACGCTCACACAATTGGTGAAAATGTGTTTCGGCCACCACCTTGCACCCACAGACTTCGAATAGCCAATATGAATTGAACAAATTCCAAATGTTTTTATTTACAACGGTGAGATATTAACGAAAACAAGATATGAAAAACGCTGCTGCGCGCTCGACTTGTAACATGACAAGCCAAAAAAAGAACATTGCGGAAAAAGAAAACATTGCAGAAAGAGGGCCAAGGGAGGGCGGCTTATACCCCAACATTAAAGTTACGTTTAAGCAACTGGCAGCCGAGCCAGCTTGTGGATTAGACGCCTATTTTCTTATTGAGCCGTTTTGCAGTCCGCCAGTCGGACCTCTCTATCGACACCGGTGATGGTGCGTCACTCATTACTGGAGAGGCCGTTTTGACGTTGTCCTTGTGGACGAGCATAAAGATGCATTTGACCAGTGCCAGCACTGCCGCTGGCGAAATTTTTATGTAAAATAGAAAAAAGTCTAAGCTCTTCAAAAATGTATAATTTATTGATATTAAACATGTTTTTGTATGCGAAAAAGGCTTGCGGAACTTACTTTTCGAACGCGCCTCGTATTTTTGGCTTGATTTTTTTTTACTATCGCCCTGTGTTATGGTAAGAGAGCTTTGGCTTCATTAAATTTCCCCGAACATTTCACAGCTCTTAAATTTAGACGTGCCTCCAGAGCACTCCGTGTGAACACCGTGTAAAACCTGAAAAACGGTACCGTTAGAGACGGAAACTAGTATCCCCTGTGCGGGAACCCTAACCGAACAAAGTGCATATAGTGTGGTGCATATATATCCACCAGATCCGTGAAAAATCGTTTTTTCACCAAGAGCTGTGAAAATTCATATGCAGCTCCAAAAGAAAAAAAAGTGCCACGCCATGAGCTCATCGAGCAACGATAAAAAGAACGAACGTAGAAGCTCAGTGAACCAAAGAAACGGCTTCTACGCTTACTTTTCAACTCGCGATACCGAAATGGATAAAGTTGCGCCTAAGAGCAACGCGGTTCTACTAACCGCTAAAAGCCAAAGAGCACGGTCTTGCTCACCCGCTCTGCTCACTCCGACTCCCGCATCATGGAGTTCGCAGTGTAAAACCCCACCCTCCAATGGAAAAATCAAATTTCGCAACAACAAGCAGTGCTACAATTTCTGCAACAGCAGCGACAACCACTGCAATTCAAAATACCGCTATGTCAACGACCATAGCGAGTACAAAAACAACAACTTCTGTAAGTGCCAAAGCGGCCCCGGCCACACAGACCGGAATGGATCGCTACATTCAAATTAAGCGCAAGCTTAGCCCGCAGGGTAATCCGGCAGGCAATAAAACAAAAATTAACCGCGTCCAGAAGATCGACAAAGAACAAGGCAGATCCAGTAGCAACAGATTTTCCCTACTGCAGGAGGTTGAGGAAAACCAACCAGCGCAAAAAAACCAAAGCCCCCTCCAATCTACATCAGGGAGAAAAGCTCCAACACCCTAGTGAAACACATTGAGGCGTTGATCGGGAGCGGTGACAACTTTTATGTTGTCCCGCTTACCAAAGGGAACATCCATGAAACAAAGGTTCAAACTAAGACTGAAGAGCACTTCCGAACCGTGTCCAAATTTCTGGACAACGCTAATAAAAAGTATTACACGTACCAGCTGAAAAGCAGCAAGTGGTAATAAAGGGAATCGAACCCTATGTTACCGCCGCGGAAATAATAACAGCCCTTAAAGAAAAGGGCTTCGCCGCCAAGAATGCTATTAACATCTTAAATAAAGACAGAAAGCCACAACCCCTCTTCAAGGTCGAGCTCGAGCCAGAAAGCAAGTTGCTGAAGAAGAACGAAGTCCACCCGATTTACTAGCTGAAATATCTCTTGCATCGGAGAATAACTGTTGAAGAGCCACATAAACGCAACGGACCAGTGCAATGCACTAACTGCAAAGAATATGGACACACTAGGTCATACTGCATCCTCCGGGCTGTATGTGTAGTCTGCGGGGACGCCCACAACTACGCTCACTGCACTACAAACAAGGACAGTACCGTGAAGAAATGTGGAAACTGCGGAGGAAACCATACGGAAAATTATAGAGGCTGTGTGGTGTACAAGGATTTGAAGATTCGTATGCGACAAGCGACGCGCAATCAAAATCCACAGAATGCGTACAGTGCGTCAAAAACTACGCCAGACGTCTTCTTCGCCAAAGCTGCGAGGTCCTCATTCGGTCCCCTAAACACCACCAACGGCTACTCCTATGCCGATGATCTACGATCTGGAATGAAAAATCCATTCCAGCCTTACTCACAAAGCGATCAAATGGCCCCAGAACAACCACATAACAAAATAGAAACTATACTATGATGCTTACCCTCCAACAAAGTATGATGGAGCTTATGTCATTCATGAAAACGACCATGCAAACACTTGATCAAAATCAGAACATGGTAATAGAGCTGCTGGTAGCACAACAGTCTAAATAATCTATGCAGACCCTACGAATATCAATGTGGAACGCCAATGGTGTCTCACGGCATAAACTAGAATTGTCACAATTCTTAAACAAAAACCATATTGACGTTACGCTACTGGTGGAAACGCATCTAACAAGCAAATACAACTTTCAAATAAGAGGCTATACAATATACCGCACAGATCATCCGGATGGAAAAGCCCACGGCGGAACCGGAGTTCTAATCAGAGAACGCATTAAACACCATTTTCACAAAAGGTTTGCAACAAACTTCTTGCAGTCTACATCGATACAAATTCAGTCAAGTAGCGGAAGCCTTTCAATCGCTGCCGTTCACTGCCCTCGCTTCTCCATCTCGGAAGGACAATTTATGGACTTCTACAATTCACTTGGCGATCGATTTATAGCCGCAGGAGGCTACAATGCCAAACATACGCCCTGGGGATCACGTCTAGTGACTACCAAAGGAAGGCAATTGTACAATGCAATTATATATGTGAACAGGATTATGTTTCCCCTGGAAGTCCCACATGCTGGCCAACAGACCCACGCAAGCTCCCAGACCTTATTGATTTGCGGTGACAAAAAACATACCTCGCAATCTAATAAGTGCTAGAGCAGTCTCGGACTTATCATCAGACCACTCGCCTGTGCTCCTAACGCTCCTTCAAAGTCCAGAAATAACCGAACGCCGCTTCAGTCTGACGTCGCTAAGAACGAACTGGCTAAAATACAAGAAGTACGTGAGTGCCCACATAGATCTCGCCCCGGAGCTTAACATGGAATCGGACATTGACTACACTACGAGCGCCCTGGAAGAAGTACTCGTGGCGGCAGCTAAAATCTCTACTCCTCAAGGGAAGGAAGCAGACCGAAACAAATACTACAAATCCAATCAGCAAATAGAACAGCTCGTGCGAGAAAAGAGGCGCACGCGTCGTGATTGGCAAAAAAGCAGATCACCAGCTTCAAAGCAACGACTTAAGGAAGCAACCCGGTTACTCGACCAGGCCCTGCACCAACAGGAAGAAAATGCACAGCTGAGGTACATCCAGAATCTCTCGCCAACAAGCACAAAGTATTCTCTGTCGAAGGCCCACCAAAATCTTAGCGCCCCAATTGAAACAACCACCCCAATAAGAAACTCTTCGGGACGCTGGGCTCGCAGCGACAAAGACAGAGTTAAAACATTCGCTACAGATCTCCAAAGTGTCTTCCAGCCAAACCCTGCCTCGAATTCATTCGTCCTGCCACTAATTCAGTCAGAAGCTACCCCTCTGCCAACTACACCTTCTTTCCGGCCGAACGAAATTCAAAAAGTCATAAGAGGGCTAAAACCAAAAAAGGCTCCCGGCGGTGACCAACTGACGCCAAAGATGTTGATTGAACTACCAAAATGCGCTAAACTATTTAATGGGATCATTAATCTCGGCTATTTCCCAAAAACATGGAAGAAATCCATTATCATAATGATACCGAAACCTGGAAAAGACCACACAATTCCGACATCGTATAGACCAATAAGCCTTCTATCTTGTTTGTCTAAATTGTTTGAAAAATGCTTGCTAACTCGCATAATACCATATTTGGAAACTTTCAATATTATCCCAACACACCGATTTGGTTTCCGAAAAAACCATGGAACCATTGAGCAAGTGAACAGACTAACATCCGAAATACGCTCAGCCTTTGAACAGCGAGAATACTGCAGCGCTATTTTTCTTGACGTATCTCAAGCTTTCGACCGAGTTTGGCTTAAAGGACTCATGCACAAAATTAAAACTTATTTGCCAACATACACCCACAGGCTACTGGAATCATACCTCTACAATAGGGTATTCTCAGTGAGATGCAACGCAGCTAGTACGGGTGACTACATCATCGAAGCTGGAGTTCCACAAGGAAGCGCACTTGGCCCTTGTCTATATGTTTTGTATACTGCGGATATTCCTACGAACGAACAACTAACAACGTCAACGTTCGCCGACGACACCGCTAACCTCAGTCGCTCCAAATGCCCAACCCAAGCAACAAACCAACTCGGTAATCATCTCATGGCAGTGGAAAGGTGGCTGGCCGACTGGCGCATAAAAATAAACGAACAAAAGTGTAAACATGTAACGTTTACTCTTAATAGACAATCATGCCCACCGCTTTCACTAAACGGTATGCAGATCCCGCAAGCTTACAAAGTAACGTACCTTGGCGTCCACCTTGATAGACGACTACCTGGCGTAAGCTAGCAGCCTCTACTAGATCATAAACTCACGATCTCCACTGTGCCTGGACTACAAGCTACTACTCTACAGTTCAGTCCTAAAGGACGTATGGCTCCCAGCTGTGGGGGAACACGAGCATAGACATCATACAGCGCGCACAATCAAAAAACTTGCGAACTATCACTGGGGCACTTGGTATGTTCGCACCGAAAACATCCTCCTGGATCTGTGCATCCTCGCAGTGAAAGACGAAATCCAGAAGCAAAAAAGAGTCCTACAAAGAAAAGCTGTCTTCGCACCCAAATTTCCTCGCTCGGGAATTGACTCGGGTATCCAGCGGATCCCGCCAAACCCAGCAATCGATTTTTAATTCTGTACCAGTCAACATGACTGTTAGTTAAGTTAAAAATATAAGATTTTATATACCTCTTGTTAGTCTCGGAAAGAGAAGATTCAGGAAATAAAAGCAAAGATTAAAAAAAAAATTAAATTTCCCCTTAAATTTCATAATTAAGCTTGTCCGATTTTTTTGCAAAATCAAAATTTTGGTTAATCCCAAAATGTTTTGTTCCTTATAAATGACCTTTGCTTCTTCAGTAAGATTCGAAACACGTGGCTTCTTAATAAATTAAAGTTAAAAAGCATAAATTTAACATAAAGAAATAGAAACGCTGATGTCGGGATTTCTTAACAACGAAATACTATGTACGTCTCATCTTTATCAACCATTTATTTATTTTTTTTTTCAAATTCATAAAATTTTTTGCTTGTTGACATCCAATCAGCACGTGCACTGTATGAATACACGTGATAATTGTGAATACATTCATACAATTCTCTATGTATACACTTGCCGATTGTGCATACATATGTACACTTCTGTATGTATCACGTGCTGACGGATTGAAGTCTTATATATATGTTATATCCATATCTTCTATATTTATTTTCCGATCTGGGCGTAATTTTGCCTGCATGGGCTTAACGTATTCAAAATAATGTATCTAGAATTTAAAATTTCGGATATTTCGCATTTTTTGGAAATGCGAAGGCGAAAATAGGTGTGGCAAAAATTGTTAATCAGATTTTTAATTACGCAAATACATTGGCTGTGTCATTGGCTTAAACTTATAAATATGTAGAGGCCTTTAGTTAACATAAAAAAAAAACAGGTATATATGTACTAAGTAAAAAGTCGATTCATATCGTCATCATTGACGGGTTTTGCATTCGTTATCGTTTCTGTATCCATTTCCGGGCTTTTTGTTGTGTTTTGGTTTTCTATGTGTGTTTACCTCTAGCTGCAGTCTCCGTTTAGGATTTGGTGGGTGGTAACGATTTATTCTTTATGTTTCTGGATCACCCACATATCTACACGCGCACCTGTACTTAGAAATCGCTCAAAAAATTTATGATAAAAATTAACGACGTCCCAAAAATACACGTTGTGATCGACCATCTGAAGGCTTTTCCAGTATCAAAGTTCCGGCAATGCTATGATTATTGGAAGAACCGTCTCCAGCGCTGTGTGGCCAATATAATATCGTGGACGCCACAGAATTTCGCTATTGTGGATGCGATTTGGGAATCAGAATATGCTATTTTTTTTTATTTATTATAATCTTTAATATCCTTCATACGAACATGGCTACTCGGATTTTGCTTTTTGTTTTTTTTTACTGCGCTTTTTAATAACTATATAATATAAATACTACATATGATATATTCTTTATTTTCAGAGGCTTAGCAATGATCACATCTGCTACTTCTTATACCAGATTTTGCGGGGATTAAAGTACATACATTCAGCTAACGTTTTGCACCGAGATTTAAAGCCCAGCAATCTATTGTTAAACAAGACTTGCGATTTGAAAGTATGTACTATTATTTGTGTTGTTAAAATCTAAAATCGGTATTGTTTATGTTTATTTTTTATTGAAAGGTATTAAAATAAAAAACATTTTCCTATAGTTATAACTAGTAATATATACGCGGATAAGTACTAGTTTATAGCGTATAATATTTTTAATGATGTTCAGGTCAGACGAGTATAGTGACAAACCCAGCAAATTGACTTCTTGACTCTGACATAATGTTTTAACTGACCGAGCAGAATAATGGACCTGAGTGTTTGAAAACATATACAGTGATGGAAAAAATAATAGAAACGAATTTTCACTTTGGGGTTAAATACGTATATTTAATAAGTAACGTGGTAATGAGTGGAAATTTTTGTTTTTCTCTGATATATATACATCTATCTTAAATACTAGAAAACTGAAATGCATTTAACTTTATTAATTTAGCTAAAAAATGGCATTTAAGTTAAATTTTATGTTTTTGACCTGGAAAAAATAATAGAAACGAAATGACTAATATTTATCCAAATTGACTAGTTTAGCAAAATTTACCATAAAATGTTTTTAGCTTTAATATTTAGTTGCGTTACCATAGTTTTTCAAAACTGCAGACAACCTTCGAGGCATAGACTCCACCAGATTGGAGTACCACTCTTCCTGGACCTTCTCCCAAAAATACTCCTAATTTTTTGGTTGAAACCCACATAAAAGTTGTTTTTAGGATGCCCCACAAATGCTCAATAGGGTTTTAATAGGGTGACTGAGTTGGCCAATCCATAACATCGACTTTATTGTCCTGGAACCACTTTTTCGCCAGCTTGGATGTGTGTTAGGAATCGTTATCCTGCAGAAATTCCCACTTCAAGAGCATTTCCTCTTCGGCATATGGGAACATAACGTCCTTCATTATGTTTACATAGTCCTTAGCACACATATTGCCTTGTACCCAATAAAGTGGACCAACGTCTGAAGCAGAGAAACATCTTCATAGCATTATATTGCCACCTCCGTGTTTAATCTTCTTTTTGGTGTATTTAGGATCGAATGCTGTATTTTTTGGGCCTCTAACATGGGTTCTACCATCAGATCCAACCAAATCAATCCTTGTCTCATCGGACCAAAGGACATTTTTCCAGATCTGGCGGATCTCTTGGTTTCTGGAAAAGCAGAGTCGCCTATCGATATGCCTCTTGCTCATAAAAGGAACTCTCCTTGCTAAATGCGCTTTCAAACCGCGCTCAATCATTCTATTGCGAATGGTGCGACTCGTTACGGATGCCTTCATGTAGTTT
Source organism: Drosophila ironensis (assembly GCA_021223825.1). NCBI lineage: Eukaryota > Metazoa > Arthropoda > Insecta > Diptera > Drosophilidae > Drosophila > Drosophila ironensis. The sequence continues at coordinate 685,547 of JAJJHQ010011280.1, forward strand.
TTAAGATCCTTCGAAGAAAGGAATGGCTCCTTTTTCGACTTCCTTGTAAGGGTCTTGTCAAATTGTGTAGAAGTTGACCCATTTTAATGCTTTTACCAAAATTAAATTAAAAATTGTAAAACAAATTGCTGTATTAGCACTCCTTGTAATAAAAATATTCAAAACAATACCTATTATTTTAATTTAAACGAAGAATTACCGCAGATTTTGACAAAATACGACCGCGTTTCTATTATTTTTTTCCAGGTCAAAAACATAAAATTGAACCTTTTAGATAAACTAATAAAGTTAAATGCATTTCTGATTTCTAGTATGTAAGATAGATGTATATATCTCATAGAAAAACTAAAATTTCCACTCATTACCACATTACTTATTAAAAATACGTATTTAAACCCAAAGTGAAAATTCGTTTCTATTATTATTTCCATCACTGTATGTATGAAAAAATCTATTCACAATTAAAGTCATTATCAAACTTGAAAACAAATACGACAGAATCTTTGTTTAATATACTTAAATGAAACAATAAGTTGATTGACTACGGTTGCAACTACATTCTTTGATTTTTATACCCTGCTGCCACGAGTCCGATCAAATCAGTAGCTACAATCAAAAGACAACAATTTGTCGTTAAAACTAGAAGATATTTCCTATTAAATGAACTAGGAATTTTGAAAAATATCAACATTAAACCAAATGACCATTCTTTTCTGCGGCGCATGTGATTTCCATTCACTGGAACATCAGAAACCAACGGGATTGGGAAGAGTACATGTTTGGCTCTGGTATGAACTAGAACTATTAGTTTCGTCGAAAAATTAAGAAAATAACGGACCTTTGAAATAGCCACAAATCAAGTTGAAAAATAAAGAAGATCTTCGCCGATTAGATTTATCGTAGTTCATACCATAGCTATAAATGTATAGAATAACGTATTAAAATTTGGAACCGATTGGCTTAATTGTTTTTCAGTAACCTCATGCGCCAGTTTCGAGAAACTGTTATATATATCTTCGGTTATATCTTCAAAAGTTTTTGAATTTCCACTAGCAATTTTAAAGGAATAATCTTGAATAGTTATAGGTCCTTAAGGTTTTTTCCGTTTTTATACCATGTGCCTACAAATGTTAGGTACCAATGTATTTAACAGGCAGAAGGAGACGTCTCCGACCACATAAAGTAAATATATTCTTGACTGTCTGTCTGTCAGTCTATCCGTCCGTCTGTATGTATGTATGCCCACCACGTTCTCGGAGATGGTAAGTGCTAAATGTGTAAATCTTTTTGCTGTTGGTGTGTTATTATTGCAGGCACATCAAGTTTGTATCAATTTTACCACGCCCCTTTCCACCTTCGTAATTTGCATAAAACTGTATTTGCTTCGATATATTTGACCATAACTTGGACAAAATAAAAGCTAGAGACTTATTTTGCAGTAGGTCCGTTTTACTATTGTATTATGTAGATAATGTCATTCCCGGATGTTTGCAACGCCTCTTTTCGCCTATATGTTCGATATAGTAAAAGCTCGAGATGTAATTATGTGTCCGAATGCATGCAAAACTACGTCCAGATCGGACAATAAATATAGAAAATATGGCCAATTCAAGTTTTATCCACCCCTGCTCACGGCAACGGCTTGCCGCTGCAAATGCTGGATGACGTCATCCGTCTCTTCTTTGACTTCTATCCGTCCGGACGTGTATACAAACAGAAGTGTGTGTATGTATGTGTGCAATGTATGTGTGTATAATGTATGTGTGCACGGTGCTTATTGTTTGGATCTCAACGGCCAAAAAAATTTTATGAATTATTAGAAAAAAAAGAAATAAAGGAAAGATATGTATACATGTCGAGAAATCTTGACTACAGCATTTCTACTTGTTTTTTTTTTTAGATCTGTGACTTTGGTTTGGCACGAATTGCCGATCCCGAACACGACCACACAGGATTTTTAACAGAATACGTTGCCACTCGATGGTATCGGGCACCTGAAATTATGCTTAATTCCAAAGGATACACAAAATCAATTGATATTTGGTCCGTTGGTTGCATTTTGGCAGAAATGCTGAGTAATCGACCTATATTTCCGGGAAAACATTATCTAGATCAACTTAATCATATTCTTGGAGTTTTGGGATCCCCATCCCGTGAGGATCTGGAATGTATTATCAATGAAAAGGTATATTTAAAACGTTTTGTAATAAAACATAATTCATGTTTTTTTGATTTTTAGGCACGCAACTATTTAGAGTCCTTGCCTTTTAAACCAAACGTACCATGGTCGAGACTATTTCCAAATGCTGACTCTTTGGCTTTAGATCTACTCGCAAAAATGTTAACTTTTAACCCGCATAAACGAATTCCCGTTGAAGAAGCTCTTGCACATCCATATTTGGAGCAGTATTATGATCCTGGAGATGAGGTAAATACATACAAAATTGAAATCAAAGTAATATTGTTAGTATTATGTCAGTATTATTTCTCCGGTTTTGGAAGTATAACTTCAGAAAAATGCAGAACAAATTTTGAAAATGGTAATGGCTCCTACAATCTTTGTAATAAAATAAAAAAAAAATTTATTGGCTTGAAAAATAATTTGAGAATAAGGTAGAAATTTAAAATAAAATTATTTTAGAGAAGCGGTCTGAAAGGAGTTCCTCAGTATTCCTTAAAACGGCAAGACATTTTACTGCAGACGGTATTCAGCCTTTTACTTACAGAAAAAATTTAAAATTTTCTACCAGAAAATAGTAATTGAATTAGAATTGCTGTCTATTTATTTGTGTGGATTTATATTTGCCATTTAGGCGTTTTGGTTATAAATTTTGTTAATTTTGAAGGATCGATAAAAACGCGCAGAGAATTTATTTTTTTGTGGTCATGTGTCACGACTATATATACCTGGTTTTTGATTCCACCTGTTGGCACGGTCCCGTTAGTTAGCATTGAATCTGTGAATTTGCACCTTGTCTTTGGGAACCACATATTGGGAATTCAGACACAAGACCCATATTCCAGAATCGAACGAACTAGATATGTAAGGTTTTTGTAAGGTATGGTTGAACTCTTTTAAACTCATTGAACTTTTTTGACCACCTTTTGGTGGTCCAAACAGGATCTATGGTCGGTAAATGTAAGCAAGCATCCAGACGGATGCCAAGATCACCAAGGCTTCACTATTAAGGTAACAAGTAGCAATTATAGGACTACAACGACCTAAGCTCATTGTCCTGCGCTTAGAGCCATTGAGGTTTTAAAAGTTTGCAGACCACCACTTCTGGAGGTTGTTTAGATCGGATTGTAATTGGTGGTGGCAGATCGTCGGTTCATAAAACTGTGCTGGTAAAAAGATATTATTGATCTACAGTGGGTTGCAAGTGGTAATTAATTTTTCAAAAAGTTTCGGAATGGCGGTTAACTGGCGGTTAACCCCTGTATGCAGGTGCTCCCTCAGGAACAGGCGAGATTGTTGGTTTTACCCTTTGAAAATCTATTAGTCTCCCATCCTCGGATAGAAGATAAGATTTGATTTTTGTAAATTTTGGGAATAGGGCCAATTTGAGTTAACCACTGGTGAATAAGTGTTTGAAAAAACTGTGCAAAGAGATCGGTCATAGCCTAATCATTAGTTGCCGTTGTACTCTCAAAGGAGAGAAAATTTAAAATTTTTGGAGGCTTACGCTCTGGTGTTGACAAAATTATAAAACTGTTTCGAATCCTGGGGTAAACTAGACCCGACAACGTGATGTATATTCCTTATAACACCAAGCGTTTTGCACGGTACTGAGAAGCGTCCGCTTCTCAAGCTTGACATAGTAGTCTGACTGTAGTCTGATGTTATTTTCATAATGGAATGCAGCAAGATTTAAATCAATGCGTAGCATTCGTCTTGATCGAATCACTCTTGCTTAAACATTTTCTAGTTGCTTGAACATGTGTCGCAGACGAAAGAGCCTGAGCATCGCGTACTCGATAGCTTTCTTACCTTAAGGGGCCCTATTAATGTGATACTTCCAAAGAAAACAATTTTTTTCTTATTTAAATTGAATCTGTAACTATTCAAGAATTTTCCTTTAAAATTTTAAGTAAAAATTTCAAAAACTTTTGAATTCCAAACTGACATTTTATGCAGATATATTTTCAATCGAACAAGCTGAAAAAAGTTGAAAAGTTTTTTTTAGTTCTATAGGAGTTGACTGTATTTTTATTGTATTTTTATTAACACATATGCCTTGTCCCTAAATTTTAAAACCGGAACACTTTTTTATATTGATACCATAAGAATTTGGTAATAAATAAAATAATAAAATAATAAGAATTTGAGTTCTTCACCATAGTACTAAAGTATATTTAAACATGGTATTAAATATATTAATATATTAATTTATGAATTGTTTTTGAAAAACAATTATTTATTTATTAAAATGGGAAGTTAACTATACATCTACCAACTGAATTTATAAAATAAGATATAAAAATAAGATAAAAAAATAAGATAAAATTAATCTTAATGCATTGAATGGTTTCGACAATTGATTTCGTAACCTCGAATTGCCCTGTGTATGGTATTATAATTTTTCTTATTAGAAACGCGAAAGGTTCAGAATGGTAATTTTTATACATAAAAAATTTTCCTGTTATTATTTTCTATTTTAAATAAAGGGATGATCGGACTAGTTAATAATTGTTAATATATATTGATATATGCATTTCTTAAAAATAACAAAATTAACAAATAAAAAAAACTAATTTATATATTTTTTTTACATTTAGCCCGTTGCTGAAGTACCGTTTCGTATAAATATGGAAAATGATGATATATCTCGAGATGCCTTGAAATCATTAATTTTTGAAGAGACGTTAAAATTTAAGGAACGACAACCAGAGCAAACATCCTAAAAATGTTGATTAAAACTTCGTTCTATTTAATATTTTATTGTCTGAAGTAAAGCTAAAAAAATTAAAACCTTATATGTGATTTACTTACCATCTTCATTCTTTACGTATGATTTGAATGTATGATAGTTTATTAATTATTATATGTAAGATTTTAATGTTTATTGTCAAAGTCAAATAATACCGTCGGTATTATACATTTTTTAAATGTTTCGAGGTGACCATGTTTTAATATATGAAAAAGATGTATGTGGTACATATTTAATTTTATTATACACATACACATTTACGTATGTATTTAATTGGCTTATTACATATACTGCGCGGAACATAAATAGGGCACCCTTTCACTTCTGATAAAATCGATTCTTTTAATCCTTGTTTTCTAAAACCTGAGTTGACATTGAAATGGCAATGCTTTGCACGAAAAGAAGGAAATTTCTTTTTTTAAGTTTGGTTAATTCGTGACACTTGAATATGACACCTACCACAATTTTTTTTATGTTATTGTGTTAATATTATTTAAATTTTATACAAAATAATTGTTAGATGCATTAAAATTAAGTATAGGGAAACACAATTTGAACCTTTTTTATGGGCCAAATAAAAAAAGTTTATAAGTCGGGTGAAAGTAGGAACTGGGATGTACATTTTTCTTAACAATGTAAAACTATATGCGTGTTGACATCCAAACAATCAGCACATACATACGTATGTAGATTATAAATAACAATCAACACGTGTTTATTGTTTGACGGATTTTTAAGAAGAAATGAGAAATAATATGACGTCATCGGGAATTGGCAGCGGCATGGGGTTGCCGAGGCAAAGGGTGGGGTACAACTTTTATTGTCCATATCTTTATTTATTGTCCGTAATATGCTATGCATATATTAAACAATCAGCGGATTCATGAGTCTAGCTTTTACAATTTAGATGATGCAATTATTATTTGCAAATTGCAAAGGCGGAAAGGGCGGGGCAATAATAAAGAAATAACATTATCTGAGTATTAGTTAAACGGACGTAATTAAATAATATGTATTTTATAAAGCTAATTTTGTCCAAGATATGGTGAAGAAAGTTAAGGAATATGTAGTTTTATGCCAATTCCGAAGGTCGCAAAGGGGGTGGCAAATGAAACTCACAACAAAAGCAAAAATAATTACACATCCCCGAGAACGACATGTTCTCACAGACAGACGGACGGACAGACCGATATGGCTATATCGATTCGGCTGTTAATGCTGTTCAAGAATATGTATGTTACTGTGTGGGGTCGGAGACACTTCCCTCCGGCTGATACATACATTTGCACAAAATTAATATACTATTTTTTAAGCCCGAATTTATAATTTTTGACTAACTGTAAATAATAATAACAATACACTATTCGTTCCTTAAGGTACACGGTATAAAAAGAGCTTATCTATAGGAATGACGGACGTCAATATTGTCTTTGTACCTCAATGATACTTCCTTTATAAGAATTTTTATATACAGGGTTGGTCATAATTATTCACACAAGGAACATTTTTCTGCATGCCTTTCAATCGAAGCTTCGTGTTGTTGTTGTGGGAGGTGAAATTAAAAAAAGTTGTTGCTTTTGTATAGTTTGATCTATGCAGAATCACACGAAAGAGGAATGAAAAAAATAACTGTTCAGGTGCGCAAAAAAGAAGCGATTAAACTGATGCTTAGCAGTTGTCAAAAGTATTTACACACTTTTAATATGCAGCAAAATTATTTACTTAACGCAAATTCTAGATTAGTTTCTGTTGTGCACTGAGGATTGAAGCATTATTTGGTTGCAGCTCTCTTAGTTAATAAAAAATAAATTAATAAATTTATTTATTTATTATAATAATTAAGTAAAATGCCTAAAACCAAGGAGCTAACCCTTGAGCAGCGAAGCGAAATTGTAGCCAAATTTAAAACTGGTACCTTTACTGTTAAATTGTCTGAAATTTCTCAAATCTCCCGGAAAACGCTGTAAAATGTAGTAAAAAAGATGGACACAGTTGGAAGTTTGAAAAATATAAAAAGAACTGGTTTAAAGGCTGCTTTAGACGAGAAACAATGCAAGCGCTTAGTTGAAGCAGTATTAAAAAAATCCGCCTATAAGCCCAGCTAAAATGGCCGCAGCAACCAACCAATCCAAACGTCTTGCATTTGCGTTGGAGTACATTAAGAAGCCTCTCGCCTTTTGGTTCAACGTTTTATGTATGGATGAAGCTGCATTTTAATTTGAGGGATCATTTGGAAAGCGTTTTATGCATCTAAAAAAAAAACAAAAGGATTTGGCTGTCCAGCCGTTGAACAGATTTGGTGGTGGCACGGTGATGTTCTGGGGATGTTTCTGCTACTATGGATTCGGAGATTTGGTACAGATAGAGGGGACACAAAACCAAATGGAATATCTCCATATCATAAATGATCATGCCTTCACCAGGCTGCAAGCTGTCATTGATGCGAAAGGTGGTGTAACTAGATATTTATTATACTAATTGTATCATAAATAAAATATTTTGTTTAAGGTTAATATTAAACATAAATAAAATTACACAAGTGGTGGGTAAATAATTTTGACGCGAAAAAAATGTGTGTCAACTGATAAGCATCCCGTTCAGTCGCTATAATTTTGGCCCACGAACAGTTATTATTATTATTTTTTCTTTAATCTGCTTCCCCAAAGATGTAAGAATACGACAATAACTTTGATTTTGGAATCGGAGTTGAGTAGCTTCAGCAATAAGCAATTCAAGTTGAAAACAAAAAAAATTCTCGTTGTGTAAATACTTTTGACCACCTCTGCATATTATTAAATATTTATTTCTTTTTATTATTAAATTGTATTCAAGATATACAGAGTATGCCAAAGAAATACTTTGTAGCTGGTAAATTCTGCTTAAAGGCCGCGCCGGCTTAGCATGTCTGAGCGGGGTTGGTGAAACACGGTGGCCAGTTTCAGGTACCCAGAAGATTGGTATTGCGGACATGCCACTCAGCGCCAGTTTTGAGTCCAGTGACCCGGCTTAAAGTGACTTGAATTCTCTGGATATCGCATGCCAAGTGTAAAATATATATTTAGAAGTAAATCTAAGCCATCTAGTAAATTTGCATTGAGCATTGACTAGATTTAATATAGGTTTTTAAGATATAAATGTTTATAGGTTCTATAGATACATATATATTTAAATATGTTTCTTTAAGGGAATGTCCTATTCAAGTTTTGCGCTATGTATATGTCGAGATAAGAAATTTCAAATGATGATACAGTTGAAATGTCATTGGTATGACCTTAACAAAAATTGCATTGGTATTTTGTCGTATAATCAAAATTTAAAAATATACATTAATTCTGTTTTATATATGTCTAAATTTTAAATAATTGTGGTTTAAAAATTAAATAAAAAAATTACCTAAATTACCTATATTAAATAAATTTAAAAATATGGCACTGTCTTTCAATTTGTGTATTGGTAAAAATACAAGTATAAATTTACTTGCGGGCGCAACACACTTGCGTTTTCGCGGGCGTGGATTGGCTTAACTGACTGATTTTGGCAACAGAAATAGATATGAACTCTGCAAATACCATATCCATATTCAGTGTTCCTACGAGGCGCGTTCGTAAAGTAAGTTCCGCAGGCCTTATTCGCATACAAAAAAAGGTTTAATATCAATATATACGGTGCGTTCCAAAGTAAACAGGACTTTTTGAATATAGCGCTCTCTAGTGGCGCCATCTATATATTAACTGGTGCGTTACAATCTGCTATCCTTTATTGACTTTTAGTAAAAATTTCATAACATTTCATCTATTGGAAGTGAGGTTATTGCGTTTTAAGTGTCAGTATGTTTGAATCATCGGTGCGAATATGAATGAGCTTCGAACAAAGAGCCAACACTAAATTTTGTTTTAAAATTAGTAAAACTTTTACCGAACCGTTTTAATTGATGAAACATGTTTATGGCGATGGTTGCCTACCCGTAGCAGAGTGCACGAGTGGTTTCAACGTTTTCAAAGTGGTCGTGAGGACATAAAGGACGATGACGAGCTGAAACCCAAAAAATCGCGCCTGGAGAAGTCAAAAGTGAAGACAATGCTGATGATTCCAAGGGTATTGTCCACAAAGAATTTGTTCCACCCGGCCAAAACGTTAATGCAGTATTCTACCTTGGAGTTTTAAAGCGTTTGGTGCGCCGTATTCGACGTGTTCGGCCCGAATATCGCGAAGATGGAAGTTGGCGTTTGTTTCACGTTAATGTGCCGTCTCTTCGAGCGACACTTGTGACCGACTAATTGACCAAAAATCAAATTTTAACCATGAACCACTCCCCGTATTCACCTGATATGGCACCGTGGAACTACTTTCTTTTCGGAAAAATGCATTTGCCGATGAAAGGAAAGCGTTATGCAGACGTCAAGGCCATTCAAAGGGCTTGCACCGGCATACTGGAGGCCATACCGGGCAAGGAGCTAAAAAAAATGGTTCGACCTGCTTTTGAATCGTGCAAAAAGCTGTATTTACGCAGAAGGACACTATTTTAAATAAAATAAATTGATTTTGCAGAAAAAACAATTTGTTCTGTCTTTATGTTAAAAGTCCTGTTTACTTTGGAACGCACCGTTATTTATTTATTTTTTAAACGATCCAGACTTTTTTCTATTGTTCTACATAATTTCGTTTCGATCCATACACTTTTGCATCCGGGGCATAAATTTCTGTATCCCACTGTCATAGAGCTCTCCCGCCACCTGCGAATGAAGTGTTCAGGACCGCTTTTTGTACCTCCTCGTCGCACTGTGGGCGATTTGGTCTCGCTAGCGGCATTTAATTAATAACTTCTAAACTAAAATAGATGTCTTCAGTCGGTTTTTTTTCACTGGTCAGAGAAAAATCACAGAATTTTTTAAGTAAAAAAAATGTTTTTATTATTTTTTTAAATTTTATTTTTTTTAATTAAAAAAAAATTTTTTTAATATACAATTTTCCTTTACTTTTATTTTTTTTTAACTTTAACATATTTCAAAATAAACTTAATCTTAAAATGGCTAGAAGGTTAATCGGAATCATCGGAATCAGAGAGAGGCATATCTAGATGCTTTATTAGAAGCAAACTATTAAAATCATCGTCTATAATAATTGTTTTTGTTGAAGAAATTGCATACCCATTTGACAATGAAGTTATCAAAGGGTCGGAAGACACTAAAAAGGCATTTAACACATCTTCCATGGTATTTTTTTCAAATTTTTGTTTTTTTATTGGTCTCGCGTACGTTTTGGTAGTCCTGGCTTCAAGAGCTTCCTCGGACAACATACCAATTTGAAGGCAAAAATAGCTTATAATGTCTGCTCTATGAATTAAAATTCTATGAACTGACGATGGCATATAAAACCAGGGAAATGATTTCACAAACAATTCGGCAGTTTCCAAAAACAATTCCTGGTTTTTGGTTTCAAAAAAATCTTTCTTTCTGCAACACTTTCCACTTTACTATTAGCCTACTAGTAAATTTTCGCAATTTTTTTCAAATCTCGCAATGCTTTTTCAGAGTATACCTAAAGTTTTTCAAAACAGTATCAAATACAAATTTTTCTATGACAACAAACTTCTTGGTTGGGATGCCCTCTGAGTGCCATACTAAGAAAAGATCCCTTTTCGCTATGGACATTGTGCCTAAAAAGTGCCATAGTTTGAAGGCTAGCAGAGAATAGCAGCTCATATTACACATTTTGGACGCCACTGATTCACACTTTCGGCTAGTAAAAGAGTCAGACTGAATCCAGGTGAATAAAGTAAGTTCTACTCCACGAAAGACAGGTGTACGCTAAACCGGGCTCGTTGTTAATACACTGAATTACCACTACGTTTTATGAGGTACACATTTATAGACTGGCCACGAAAATTAATTTTTTTTGTAATACATACCTTGAAGACAATAAAAATCCAAAGTTTTAAAAAATTCAATAAAAATTGTAAATTTCCGAGAAACTCGAAATCAATGCGCGCAAAAAGAAAGAATTTTTTAAAGCTCTTTACAAAGTCATATGGTGTGTTTGTCCGTTCACAACAGACGATTGGCTGATCGTAGAGCTTTTAATTTACGAAAAATCTAATCAAAGTATCTATTATCGACTTGTGAAAAAATATCAGCGCTTTTTTAAATTTGAAAATTTTAATTAAATGACGTTAGCGACACCAAATCGCCCACTGTGCATCGGTTTCGAAATGGGTTCCAAATGTTCAGTTAACATTTTGTGAATTGTTCTGTTGACATCAGGATTTAATTCGGATAGTTCTTCAGGCGTCACCGATCTTCACGCATTATTGTTTCGACTGTGGCAATGGTTTCGTCAGAAACGGCCGCCCGGCGCGTTGCTCATCGTGGACTCCGGTTCGACCGTTTGCATCTTTGCACCATTCCTGACTTTATCAGTCTTCTCCGTACATTGCAAAATGTTCGGAATGAATATTCTTGGCCAACATTTGCTTCGCAGCCGAAAATCAAATGACAGACCGCAATTCGCAGAGAGCTCCATGACAGTGGGATACAAAAACTAATGCCCCAGATGCAAAAGTGGATGGATCGAAACGAAATTATGTAGAAAAATAGAAAAAAGTCTAAGCTGTCCAAAAATGTATAATTTATTGATATTAAATATGTTTTTGTATGCGAAAAAGGCTTGCGGAACTTACTTTACGAACGCGCCTCGTAAAAGGAAAATTGTACACCCCATAAAATGCTGCGGTTTGCGGGGGGCAGAGGAAAGATTTTATACCATGTTCCCTAAGGTACAAATGGTATATTAACTTCGTGCAAATATATGTAACAGGCTGAAGGAGACATCTTCGACCCCATAAAGTATATATATTCTTGATCAGCATCAACAGCTGAGTCGATCTAGCCATGTCCGTCTGTCGGTCTCTCCGTCTCTATGTCTGTATATATGAACACCTCGTTCTCAGAGATGGTAAGAGGTCTAATTCTTTTTGCTTTTGTTGTGTTAGTATTGCAGGCATAGCAAGTTATTTCAGATTTTTCTTTGATAATTTGGACAAAATAAAAGCTAGAGCCCTATTTCTTTTTTCAATATGTCCTTTTCATTATTGCGCAGATAAGTCATTCTTGAATTTTTTCCACGCCCTTTTCCGCCCTCGTATTTGCAAAAAAATCTATGTCTTAGAAATGGTAAAAGCTAGAGGCATAATTTTCAGTTACGTACCGATCGGACAATAAATATAGAAGATATGACCAATTAAAGTTTTACCCGCCCCATCCCTAGACAACGGCATGCCGCACATGCTGAGGTGACGTCATCCGTCTCTTCTTTGACTTCAATTCGTTCGCACGTATGTTACATACAGAAGTGTGTGTATGTATATAAAATACATACAGAAGTGCATGTATGTGTGCACGTTCTGACAAAAACTTATGAATTAAAAAAAAAATAAAATAAAAACAAAGAAATGGTTGGTATCTCGTCGAAAAATCTCGACTACGTTCCTATTTGTTTTAAATACAGATTGGCTATACCAATAACATTTCTAAATCTTTAAATTAGTACATTAATACATGTGAGGTATTCGGAATGTGCTTTCCTATACAGTAAATTTTAGGTGCACAACATTTTCGCTACTAGCGCGGTGACTGATTTTTGCAGCATTGGGTCTACGAATATAAAATCCGAATTTAGAGATCCTAGTTTTTATTTAAAATTTCATTATTTATTGAATCTTCTCAGGAGACTAACAATAAGTGTATCGAATCTTATAATACCTAGTAACTTAACTAATGGTTATATTGACTGGCAGATAATTAGACGGCCTTGAAGACTATTGCTGGGTTGGGAGGTCGTTTCGTTGCAGGCGGGTTCGCCTGGAAACCCTAATCAGTCCACGTGCGAGAGAGTTTAGATGCGCTGAGTTTTTCTTTTTTTTCGCCCGGTCCCGTTGCCTTAAGTGCAACTTACCACCTCCCGCCCAACCGACCGAGTGGCGCGCCGTGTAGCGTACGGGTCAAGTCGCGGGGATAGACACAAAAAAAAAATAAAATAAAAGGAAACTTGTTGGAACCCCATATTGGGACTCCAGACACAAGACCCGTATTCCAGAATCGGACGAACTAATGATATATATAAAGTTTTAGTAAGGTATGGGTCATTGAACTCTTTCGACCATCTTTTGACAAATTCCAGTACAGCCCTGGCTTTGTTAATCATCCACGAAATATGGTCGGTAAATTACAGTTTGGTATTCTGGCGGATGCCAAGCTTTAAACGATCCAGGGCATCACCATTAGGTTATAAGTAGCAAGCATGGGAATACAACGACAGAAGGTCATTGTATGGCACTTAGAGCCATTGAGGTTTAAAAAGTTAGCAGAGCACCACTTCTGGAGATTGGTTAAGTCGGATTGTAATTCCGATTGGTAGGAAGCAATGCTATATTGATAGAAAATTTGACATCGTCAGCGAACATAAGGACTGAAGAGTTTTTTATAGTGAGTGGGAGATCGTTTATAAACAATGTGAATAAAATCAGAACTGCACCGGCCTTTACAACTGCTTTGCATGCAAGTGTCGCCATCACACCCTGCTACATCAGGGTGCCCCTCCCGAGTCCGCCAATCCAAAAGCCTCGGGTGTAACCGATAAAACCAATAGAATACAGTTCACTGTCCATACTGCCGTGCACAATTACCTGGCGACAAACACCCACGGTGTTCTCTGGGAGCCGCACTTGTAGACATCCGCCACAGGGGGTGCACTTTCAAGGCCAGGGCCGTGATCGACTCCTGATCAGAGGCGTCGTTCATTTCCAAACGGATCTTCAACCTAGTCAAGCCTCACTTCCAGACCGTCCGAGCGCAAGTGGCAGGGCTGAATAAGGCAGTTTCCGCCAGACCAGAAAAACTTTGCCATTTCCGGCTAGGGTCTCCATCGTAGCGCTAGCCTTTGTGGTCTCAGGGCCCGCGAGGGAGACCGTTGTTTTTGCATTTGCGACAAGTGTCGCGGTCAACAAGACCGAACGGATAGAGCCGAGCGTCCCAAGTCCTCCTAGCGCCCGCTGTTTGACCGCCGACCAGACACATAATTTAAGATTAACCCAGTTTTTTCCCCCATGGCCCGAAGAGCTACCAATGGCCGTCCCTCCAGGAACCACCAGCCTGTCAATGACAACCGGGTGGCCAGGAACAACCGGGCTGCCAAGAACAGCCGCGCCGCAACCGACAGATGCACTCGAGGTACGCAATCCTACCGATGCCAAGTCTGTCGGGGCATCCACCCTCTCTGGAAGTGCGGAGCGGTTCCTACAGCTCAGCGCGGAGAAGCGGCTCCGAGCGCCGCTAATCAATAAGTACTTCCCGAACTGCTTGGCGCACAAGCATACAGCGGACACGTGCCAGAGCAGGGACCGCTGCAAGGTCTGCGGCGAACAGCACCACCCGCTGCTGCACCTGCGCGAGGAGCCGCTCACCACGGATCAAGGATCTCGGCGGCCTCCTACCCCTGCGAGGCAGCCAACCCCACGGGCCCAGGCTGCGGCAAGGCATCCTGCTCCGCGATCCAGGTCGACGACACGACGACAGGCCCCACGGGCCCAACCTGCGACGCAGCCAACCCCACGGGCCTGCTTCGACAGCATCCAACTGGCCGACACCCGGTTCCATCGGCCGTCTTCCGTTTCCCTTGTGTTGGGAGCGGATCTCTGTAGCGGCCTCCCGATCGCACAGCCCACCGTGTTCGGGGGGATAGTGTGACGCCTATCGGTGCTCCAGCGCTCCTTCCCCGTGCTGTTAAGCTGGACTGTTCAGTTCGGCTTAACAGCCGCTCTCTAACCGATTGTTTTCCGACATGGCAAGGACTAAAACAAGTAGAAACGCTGTAGTCGAGCTTCCTCGACAACGAGATACCATGTACCTCCTTTCTTTATGAACCATTTCTTTTATTTTTTTTTTGCAAATAATTCACCAAATTTTCGTTTGTGTGCGGCATGCCGTTGCCTAGGGAAGGGGTGGGTAAAACTTTAATTGGCCATATCTTCTATATTTATTGTCCGATCTGAACGTAATTTTGCATGCACGTGTTTGACGATCAGCAGACTTATTGGACTCAAAATTATGCCTCTAGCTTTTTTTTTTCGAAGATATTGATTTTTTTGCAAATACGAGGGCGGAAAAGGGCGTGGCAAAAATCCAAAAATGACATTATCTGCGCAATAGTTAAGCGAACATAATGCAAAAAGAAATAGGTATCTACCTCTTATTTTGTGCAAGTTATGGGCTAATGTGTCGAAGAACATTCAGTTTTATGCAAATTACGAAGGCGTAAAGGGGCGTGACAAAAATCCAATAATACCATTATCTGCGTTATTGCTAAACGAACATAATGCAAAAAGAAATAGGTCTCTAACTCTTATTTTGTCCAAGTTATAGGCAAATGTGTAGAGGAACATTCAGTTTTATGCAAATTACGAAGGCGGAAAGGGGCGTGGCAAAAATCCAATAAAACCATTACCTGCGTTATTGCTAAACAAACATAATGCAAAAAGAAATAGAGGTCTACCTCTTATTTTGTGCAAGTTATGGGCTAATGTGTCGTTATGGGCTAGAGGTACATTCAGTTTTATGCAAATTACGAAGGCGGAAAGAGGCGTGGCAAAAATTTGAAATAAACTTGATCTGCCTGCAATAATAACACACCAAAAGCAAAAAGAACTAGACCTCTAGCTCTTACCATCTCCGAGAACGAGGTGTTCATACATACAGACAGACGGACAGACGGACAGACGGACGGACGGACAGACGGACATGGCTATATCGACTCGGCTGTTGATGCTGATCAAGAATATATATACTTTATGGGGTCGGAGATGTCTCCTTCTGGCTGTTACATACATTTGCACAAAGTTAATATACCATTTGTACCTTAAGGTACATGGTATAAATAGCGCTCTCCGATGGTCAATCGGCTAGTCAGCATTCTGCTTCTTATCTGACAAGAACGTTACTGGAGAAGAAAAGCATCCGACTGCAACCCCCTACAAACACGATTGCTACGTTTGCCGGGCTTTCCACGAAGACGCCCGCTCCATCCCCTACAACAATGCCCTCAGCCGCAACAAAACAAACTCGCTAATCATCTCATAGTGGTAAAAAGGTGGTTGTCCGACTGGCGTATTAAAATAAACGAACAAAAGTGTAAACAGGTCACGGTTATTTTTAATAGACAAACATGCCCTCCGCTTTCACTAAACGATATGCAGATCCCTTAAGCTTACGAAGTAACGTACCTTGGCGTCCACCTTGATAGACGACTAACCTGGCGTAAGCTAGCAGCCTCCACTAAATCATAAACTCACGATCTCCACTGTGCCTGGACTACAAGCTACTACTCTACAGTTCAGTCCTAAACGTATGGCTCCCAGCTGTGGGGGAACACGAGCATAGACATCATACAGCGCGCACAATCAAAAATCTTGAGAACTATCACTGGGGCACTTGGTATGTTCGCACCGAAAACATCCTCCTGGATCTGTGCATCCTCGCAGTGAAAGACGAAATCCAGAAGCAAAAAGAGTCCTACAAAGAAAAACTGTCTTCGCACCCAAATTTCCTTGCTCGGAGATTGACTCGGGTTTCCAGCGCATCCCACATGCGACGCAACGACCTCCCAACCTAACAATCGATTTTTAGGGCTGTCTAAATCTGTACCAGTCAACATGACTGTTAGTTAAGTTAAAAATATAAGATTTAATACACCTCTTATTAGTTTCGGAAAGAGAAGATTCAAGAAATAAAAAGCAAAGTTAAAAAAAAAGAAAATCAAGTTTGTGAATGAAGGTCTGCAGAGACTTACTAACTAGAATTTTGCATGAATGCATCCAAAAAGGCAAATGAATCACCTATTCTAGAATAGGCACACTTTCTTTCCAGTAGAGTATATATCGGTATGATTGAGTTGGGTAGTATTCCATAGTTGTACAGCAGTACTCCATAGTTCTCCAGCAAAATTGGTATGGAGTAGTCAACGCTGTACAGTGTTTTGGTGTGCATTTAACATGCTGTACAGTGAGTGAAATTTCAGGACTGATACCTTTTATACTTCTTACCAGTACATTTTGGGCTGGCGCTCTTGCACTAAATAAAGTCATGCATACAAAGGACAATTACACACATATACAAAAACTCATAAACTTTGTTAATAAAACGAGAGTACAACCATATACTGCACTCACGAAGTGTTCAACCATTTACATATATTGTACTCACTCACGGAGAGTGAAACCATATATTGTACTCACTCGAAGTGTGTACCCTGAAAATGTGCCATTTTCTTCTGGCCTATAGAATACTGTACAGTAGTACTACTGTATAAACTGACATGCTACAAATGAATACATCCATTCAGATGTCTGTTACTAACTACGAAAATTACCGCAATAGTATTGACACAGTTGTTTATGAACTTATGCAATTTATTGAGTACATTGAAGAAATATAAATGGGCATGAAATTTTAACGTCTTGGACTTTTTAAGCCGAAGTGTTAAAAATTACTACAAACCAGAACGCATTAAAAGCCAAAATATACGAGGGGACTAACAAAAGTTCGCTTAGTTGCTGTCATTTTATAATTTTTATACAGTTTGTTATAATCTTACGATGTATCACTCAAGTTTTCAAAAGGATCGGTCAAAATGGAGACAAGAAAACGTAAAATTAATGAAGCCGTCTCAGTGGATATCCCTTACCAACGCAGCAAAAATTCGGTTTGCTTTTCTTTTTGGATTTCGAAGTAAGCTCAAGCCTGTGGAAATAGTTAGTGAGTGCCAAACAGCAGTTGGAGTGCATGCGCCATCCCTTGTGACTGTTTCTAAGTGATTCCGGAGATTTCACGCAGGAAATTAGTTTCTGTGGAGGACGAATATCGAGAAGGCCGTCCAAAATCTGCAACTGACGATGTAAATGTAGCGCTGGTGAAGTCTAAAATTGACGAAGATCAAAAATCCACCCAGGAAATGATTTCTGAATAACTGGGCTTGAATGCCATGGCTGTATCACGAATATTACAAAATAATCTTGGATACACGAAAAATTCTGCACGATGGATCCCTAAAATTTTAACTGGGGCTCAAAAAGAGGCACGAGTGCGTTTTGCTCAATATTTTCTTGAAAAATTCAAAAGTGGCAAGTGTTCCACTTTTCAGAAAATTGTGACAGGTGAGGAAGCCTGGTTTTACAAGTACGATCCTGAAACCAAACAACAAAGTTTGGTATGGAGCCCAGAAGGTGCGATTCCACCCCTTTAACGCAAAGCAACAATAGTAATGATGTCAATTTACTTCACCAGAGAGAGTTGTAGCTGCTATTCTCTTGGAAAAAAGTCAGACGGTAACTGTCAAGTGGTATACTAAAACTTGCTTACCAGAAGTATTCCAAAGTGTATTGGAAAAGAACCTCGCCGATACTTTTTGCATCGTGACAATACGCCAGCGCACACTGCTGAAAAAACAAGTGACTTTATTGCGCTGTCAGGCTTCAAAGAGATTCGACCAGCACCTTACCAGAACCGTACGTTTAATCGAAATGTCAACTTGGATTGTGCACAACTACTTATATTATATACGAGGAAATACTTATTTTACATAACTACTACTTATTTCACAACCAATGCACTATATAAATCGCAGAAGATGCTGGGGAGCACATGGGGCTTATTACCAAGACTAACACATTGGATTTTCATATCGGTTGTGCGACCCATCCTTCTATATGGGGCTCTGGTATGGTGGAAAGCAAGAGATAAGTCAACATACCTAAAGATCCTGGAAAAGCCGGGATCACCGGTGCTATGAGAAAGACGCCAACAAGGGCACTGGAAATGCTTCTGGGAATAAATCCGCGCACCTAACGGAAAAAAAATTCTCAACGCCTAAGTGCACTGTGCTGCAGAGCAAAAGGTCACTTACATCTTTACAGACGGTTCAAAGATGGATGAAGGAGTAGGGGCGGCAGTATACTGCAATAACCCACCCATATCGCTCTCTTTAAAACTAAGAGACCACTGCAGCATATTCCAGGCGGAATTCTTCGCCATAAGAAAAGCTGCAGAGGAGGATAGCCAAGAAGCTTTCAAGGCACTAGAATCGAAGCCATAAGGTCCAAAACGGTCCTGGCAAGCAGGGAAGCACTAGATCTCTTAAGCATCCGCAAAGAGGTGCAGATCTATTGGATTCCCAGCCACCAAGGATTTAGCGCTAGACCAAAATGGCGTAGTGGAGGACGTACCAATATCGCTACGCACCCAATTCTCTTATAATCTATACGGATACGTTGATAAGCTTTGTAAGGCCAGGTCCCCTTTTTATATTCGTTATCATTCGCATTGTAGACATCGCTCGCCTCAAATCGCCCTTCCGTTACGCTTCGCCTCCTTTTCGTTTTGCTTCTCTCTTTTTGGGATTTTTTGGTTGGCGCGAAAAAATTTAAAAAAAAATTACAATTATGAATAAGTTAAATAATAATAAACAATCTGCACTGTCGTGAGAATAGACATACATATCGCGCAAAATGCAAATTAAAAATATAATCAAATAAATAAAACTTGAAAATAAATCGCATTTTTACTCGCTTAAAATAGTCGACGAAGAGCTTGTTGACTCAACATATTGGAGGCCCCGAGGTCATAAATATTTTCAATTAATTTCCAAACCAAAATTAAACAATTGGCAATTGTGACTTTTTTGCTGGAAGAAATAGGAAAACTGGACCCGAGCAGGCTTCTGGCATTCGCAAAAACCCCATTTCCCACCTACTGAATTCCTGTCCACAGCTACTTCCCATTAAAAACACAATTTTCCAAAACCTAAACCCAACCAATCTCCTAGGCAACCTAAACCGTAATACCCTAGAGCCTAGGGCCTAGGTGGGCAAGCCCATGGCTCTTCGGGCTCTCGCGGCTCCCCCCGTTATTCGTAATTTTTGGCGCCAGCAAATCCGCGCAGACGATCGAGTCGCGCGATCAGTTAGGCGTGAAGATTTACAAAAACAATGCTACACAAATTTGACGGAATTTGACGGTGAAAAGGGAATGTGTGAAGCAAAGATCTCGATCAAAAGGGAACCACCGTGAGCAAGTGCTCGGAATTTGACGGTGAAAAGGGAATGTGTGAAATTACACAAACAAAATATATAGAACCAAAAAATCGGACGGAGACCTTTTTTTATTTTTTTGGACGGCTCCCAAGTTGCGGCTGCGGCTCCGACCGTTAGATTTCGTGCCCACCTATGTTTTACACATATGTCACTTATTTCACAAATTCTTTTATGTATTAAGTACGACACATGTGCAGCAAGTGCATTGCACTTGCATTGTAGCACCACTCTCAAATAATGTAAACAACGACATCCAAAGCGGGCGATCTCGCACCCAAACCTTTTTAAACAAAGGGAAGCACAAATAAGATTTTTGTCACTAGAAATTAGTCCTAAGCTGTGATCCAATAAATAAAGATCACTCGTGTTCTCTTTAACCGTTAGACTCAATTTGTTAGACTCAATTAATAAATAATAAAAATTTTTCTATATAAATACTATTTGTTAATCCTCAACTTTTTCATAAAAATTGTTAAGTATTTTATTTATTATTGTTCCTTAAATAACTGATATCTCTAAAAGTGTAGATTTTATGTAAAAATATTTGAATTATAAAAGCATACAGAGGACTTTTTAAAATCGTACTCGAAAGAAAGCTTTTAAGCTTGTTTAAAATTTTGAGAATACTTGCGCACAAGGTTTGCGCACACTCTCGATTCATCGAACTTTAAAAGCTCTCATTTTGCCAGTCACCACTCTGTACTTGTTATAGTCGCTTTATTAAAATCAGACTACTTAATAACTAGTTAACAAACCAAAAATGTATACATTATACATATGCATATTAAACCTACGATAAGTTAAAGAACGATTAGTTAATCTTAGAATAACCCAGTGAAGTGAAACTACCACTAATTCATTTGGAAATAACTTTAATGAATGCACTTTACTGTTAGGAGGCGCAAGGTTCCGGTAAAACTATTGTCTGCGGAATATTCGAACGGTTTTGTAAAAAGAAAGTACTAGTGACAACTAAACAATACAGTCCATCTTTAGTTGTGTTGTTTTCATATAAAAATGTGGTATATTAAAATCCTGCAAAAAATGTATATAACTGTGTAAGGAAAAGGAAACATAAAGGTATGTAACCTTTAAGAAAATATGGTTGATCAGTATCAGTAGTCGATCCACAGGGTCTGTCTGGAGAGTAATTGGACTAAACCGATTTAAAGAAATGAATTGGCCCAATCGTTCAAATTATTTAAAACTTTGAAAGTATGTTCCTTCTGCATACTTTAGTGGCTGGGTCAATTGCCTCTGAGCACCTGGAGAGTCAGGACAGACATTTTCCTCGCGACATGTTTTTGTAAGCGGTGCCAGCCGAAAACGCCTGCGTCTCTTCGTATATAATATTGGTTAATTACATGTCTATTTGTTTTGCCAATTTGCGTCAGTTACGAAGGTCAACGCTCATGCAAATGGCGAAGATGTGCTGCGGCCATATGACCAAACCCACATACTCCGAATATCTCTTACGTTACAGGAACCAAATTTAATTATGTTATTATTTCCAATATTTATGTATGCAAATATAGATGACGCAGTCACTCTTCTTTGCACCCCCGCTACCGTGTATCTGCCCGCATGCACGCCTTGATCTTGGAGACTATAATAAATGGACAACAAATATTTGGTGTATGGTTCAGTCCAAGCTACAGAATTAGATCGCACGCAATTCTCTTATATTCTATTCGGATTCGTTGATATGCTTTGTAAGGCCAGGCCCCCTTTTTATATTCATTATCATTCGCATTGTAGACATCGCTCGCCTCAAATCGCCCTTCCATTACGCTTCGCCTCCTTTTCGTTTTGCTTCCCTCTTTTTGGGATTTTTTGGTTGGCCTGAAAAATTGTTAAAAAAATTTACAATTATGAATAAGTTAAATAATAATAAACAATCTGCACTGTCGTAAGAATAGACATGCATATGGCGCAAAATGGAAATTAAAAATATAATCAAATAAATAAAACTTGAAAATTAATCGCATTTTTACTCGCTTAAAATAGTCGACGAAGAGCTCGTTGACTCAACATATTGGAGGCCCCGAGGTCATAAATATTTTCAATTAATTTCCAAGCCAAAATTAAACAATTGGCAATTGTGACTTTTTGCACTCTACCGCAAGGCATAACCGCTTGTCTTTACCGTGGTTGCTACGTTGACGAAACTTTGCCTTTTGCAAAACAGGCAACTTTTTCTGAACTTAAAACCAATCCCATACGTGATTGCATTTAAATTTTTGGGGGAATACGAGCTTTATCTTCAAGAAGAGCAAATTAATAACCTGAATCTCTAAATTTGGCACAAGATAGCTTGGAGAGAGAAGAGTTCAGCCAAATCGGTAGCTCGTTAAGTGGTTCGACTCCCTAACTCTTCGAATCCCTGTGGAATATTTTCAAATGCTCGTGTTAATTCATGTCAATCAAAGGTCAAGATTGCCCGAACTTAGGCGGCCCATATTCAGTGGCATCTGCACTGAATATGGGTGGATTGTAATGCCATGTTTTTTACGATTAACATTAAGAAGATGCAGTACCTACGATCCTGTCGAAAGAATGCCGCCATCGACACCATAAAAAATGATTGGAAATTTGTGACACCAAATATAGTATCGCTCTTGGACTTCTTAATAACAGATTTAATAACTAACGCATTGTATTTCAGGGCTTGAGATAGAATGAAGGTGGGTCAGTTGGCAAGGTGCGAGAGCTTTTTGATAAGCTCATTATTCACATGGGAGTGCTTCAGGCCTTAGAAAATAAGGAACAAATTGCCAACAGTTTCATCGACCACGCTCTACCCCAGATTGTATCCTCCGACCGCATGAATTTCTTAATAGATGGCCATCAAAGGCGCTCGTGTAACTATTGTGGAGAAACAAGGACTTTTATCGCATCTACATTGTATTATTATTGGTATTCCTGAGTTCTACAACAAGGCTTTGGGCAAGGGATTCAAGCGTCTACCTGCCAAACACAATGTCACCGGTCAGGCAATCAATAGCACTAAAGATCTGCGAACCGGAGCCTGCTTCCTGGCCAAGTGGTGGAATTGCAACCGCGAGATTTATAGCCCCAGCCTGTCCTCGAGAAACCACGTGACCATTTTCGAGCACGCTGGTCTGCCGGTGAAGCGCTATCGTTACTACAACCAAGCCTCCTGGGATCTGGACTTTAACGGACTTATCTGAAGAAAATGCCCGAGAAGAGCATTTTGTTGCTGCACGTCTGTGATCAAGAAGCGCAAACTGCTCCCATTCATCGACATGGCTTAACAGGGATAGCGATGCCCAGACTGTGCGCACCTTTGAAGCAGATGACCATGACTTTATCCTGGCCTAGAGCTTTGCCAAGAATATAGGTCTATATAGTGAGCGGGCCGGTGTCATCAGCGTCCTATGCTCCAGTGAGGAGAAGGCCGCCCGCATGATGTCCCATGTGAAGACCCTGATCCGTGGCCTCTACTCCAATCTTCATGGCGCTGGCATTCTTGAAATCTTGAACACCACTGATCTGCGCGACCTGTGGCTGAGGATGTCAAGCTGACGACCGATCGCACTATTGTTGTGCGCTGCCAATAGCGCGAGAACCCTAAGAATCTGCAGCTGTTGATGCTGATCAAGAATATATATACCTTGTTGGGTCGAAGTCGTCTCCTTCTGCCTGTTACATACATTTGTACAAAGTTAATTTACCATTTGTACCTTAAGGTGGTATAATGGTATAATGATTACCAACTATGGGAACATCGCATCTGGGAATTGCGTGTCAAAGGCTACTGTGCTCAAGCGAAGTGCAGAGGCGGACATAAAAGCATTGCAACGGCTGCAAGTAGTGGGAAGGATACACTGGGTGAATTTTGTGCGGCCGAACTAAATGAATGCCTGAAGATGATTAGCGAATTGAATGCGACCGCAGTTAGCTGCAAGTGCATGTCTACCAATTGGTGACGGAGTTTCGCCTTTGTATCGAGATGTAACTTGACATCATGCACCGCTGTTCTGCGCTATTATTAGGTATTATAAGGTGGAGTTGGCTGATTCTTCCGGAATGTATGCTATCCGCGCCCATCGCCCCTGCTTGCCGGAGCTAAAGTTGTCGCTTTGTATACGACTTCATATCCGTGCTTAACTCTATCATTGAAAAGGATCCTGATCTGAGCCCGGTCGAAGTTTCTGCATTTGCGATAGTCCCTATCTGGCGAGACTTTAGAGGTGGTTCGCTCATAGGAAATTTGGAAATTTCCAGCCCCAATTATCAAGTAGTGTTAGACATTTTATGGCAATGATTTAATAACAAACGTCTTGTTTTCCAGGGACACATCGCAAAAATATTTGGGCGCAAGAGAATGGATGTGCGATCAGCAGCAAATTTTTTGGGAAGTAGTGGACAGCATCAACGGCCGTATGCCGCTGATATTTTTATACCATGTATTTTAAGGTACAAATGGTATATTAAGTTTCTGATCAGCATTAATAGCCGAGTCGACTTAGCTAGATGATGCGGATTTTCCGCCCTCGCAATAGCAAAGAAATCTACTAGTATGTCTCCGAAACGCTAAAAGCGTTTAATTATGAGTTTGCTGAGACCACTGATCGTCAAACACGTGTGTGTCCAGATTGGACAATAAATATATAGTAGAAGATATGGAATTAAAATTTTACCCACCCCCTTTCCTTGGCAACGGCATGACGCTGAAAGTGCCGGGTGACGTCATCCGTCTCTTTGACTTCGATCCGTCAGCCCATGTATACATTCAGAAGTGTCTGTATGTATGCACAACCAGCAAGGGTAACATACAGAAATGTACATATGTATGTAAGTATTAGCACGTATATACATACATACACGTGCTGACATATCCTTGCTGATTGTTTGAAAGTCAACAAAAAAAAAAATTGTTTAATTATTTGAGAATAAAGAAAAACAAGTAGGAACGCTGTAGTCGAGATTTCTCGACAACGAGATACCATGTACCTCTTTTCTTTATGAACCATTTCTTTGATTTTATTTTTTTTTTTCAAATAATTCACTAAATTTTCGTTTGTTGACATCCAAAAAATCAGCAGGTGCACACATACACACACTACTGTATGTATACACGTGCGAACGAATTGAAGTCAAAGAAGAGACGGATGACGTCACCACAGCGTGTGCGACCTGCCGTTTAATTGGCCATATCTTCTATATTTATTGTCCGATCCGTACGTAATTTTGCACGTACGTGTTTGACGATCAGTGGACTTATTGAAAATTATTAAATCTCTAGCTTTTACCATTTCGAAGATATACATTTTTTTGCAAATACGAGGGCGGAAAGGGGCGTGGCAAAAAACCAAGAATGACATTATCTGCGCAATAGTTAAACGGACATATTGCAAAAAGAAGTAGGTCTCTAACTCTTATTTTCTCCAAGTTATAGGCAAATGTGTCGAAGAAAATACAGTTTTATGCAAATTACGAAGGCGGAAAGAGGCGTGGCAAAAATTTGAAATAAACTTGCTATGCCTGCAATAATAACACACCAAAAGCAAAAAGAATGAGACCTCTAGCTCTTACTTTCTCCGAGAACAAGGTGTTCATACATACAGACGGACGGACGGACATGGCTATATCGACTCGGCTGTTGATGCTGATGAAGAATATATATACTTTATGGGGTCGGAGATGTCTCCTTCTGCCTGTTACATACATTTGCACAAAGTTAATATACCATTTGTTCCTTAAGGTACATGGTATAAAAATAATAATAAATTGTTAATAAAGAAAATAGGGACAGGGTATCTCGTTATTGAGAAATCTCTACTACAGCGTTTCTACTTGTTTAATTATTTAGTTTTTGTAGACAAGTCAAATCAAAATATTTTGTGTCTAACAAGGGCTGATAACGGAAAGTCTCGAAAGCACATGACAACAATGAAGGGACAGCCTGAAAAGATAAAACAAAAAGATAACCAAATGATCAAATTTTATAAAACAATGGTCAAACTAACCATTCTATGCCACACATATAAAGTGGGCTAATTTAACATTCTCCGACATTTACATGTCGAAGGCCGAGGTATAGGTTGATCAACCATCTTAATTTGCTTATGCGCAGCGAGTCGCAATGATTTCTTGTGCGTCCGATCGCTTCGGAGGGCTCAACTCTATTCCTTTCCTTTGCTCTTCCCTTCTTTCCCATCATTGCGCCACACTCTGCAGGGCTTTTGCTCTCCTTCCACACCGCGCTCTTATTCCAAAAGCTTCTTTCTGTCTCATTCATAAGGCTCATTTGTTCTTGGACTTACAATTAATGTGCGTTTGGGTCCCAAGTAGGGAAATGTTGACCGTACCAAATTAAACATATCTCCGACTCGGCCTTCCTGACTATGACACGTCCTCGTGTTGTGTCTCTTAACACATAACAAAAACACATAACTAACATAACAAAAATATTCTTTCACCATTCTCTCATCTTTATTTCTTATACAGCAAATCAAGTCAATCTCTCTTTTAAATCATCAAATGTTAGCTCGGCAGGATAACTTCAATTTTTTTACTAGACTCTTCTGCGCAAGCATTTTCACCAGGTCACGAAGACTTCCATCATAACACTGTTCGACCCTGCGAGACAGCGGCTATACTGCGGTCAACATTTCCCTACTTGGGACACAGACGCACATTATTTTGTACCATTCATACACATTCAAGTGCACCTCTTGTGCCTTCAAATTCATCGCACCTCTTGTGACTTCAATACAAATTTATCTGCACGTCTTGTGCCTTCAAAACAAATTCATCTGCATCTCTTGTGCCTTCAAGCGTTAGTTTGACGGGATAACAATTCTCAAATTCTTTTAGAGTACAAGCTCTGTTCCGTACAAACTCAAACACTTGTATATCCATGAGAGATTGGCTTAGCAGTATAACCTTCCACACAACACTTCAGAGTACTAGCTCTCTTCCGCTCAAGCTCAATCCTCTAGCTATCAATTCACTTTTCATCAAATGCCTGTTTGGCAGGATAACTCTCCTTTCTCTAGTAGCTGGTACTCTTCTGCGCAAACCCGACCATTTGGCTATCTCTTCCTATCATACCACAGTTATTCCAGGCTCTTGCCGCCATGTTCCCCTCACCTCACTTGGTCACAGGGATACTCTTCCGATCCACGTTTCTTTCACCGTGATCAGGCTCTTGCTGCACACCTTGCAACGCTCACAAGCACCTCCTGAGTCACGGTCCCTCTGGACCTACATACATAGCCCCGGGCATGCAGTTACTGCGCAGTGCGGCTCTAGCCTCATGATGCATCTTGTGCGCACAAGTGCCTCAGTTGGCGATCTCTCGCATTCATCTGCAACTACCTCATCAGTCATTGCACGCATCTATTCGCGGGCATACTTGTAAGTTCTCTTACTAGTTAACGATTTATTGTACAAGCCAGACAGCGAACTCCAAAAACAGACTTACGTTACACCTTGACAGCCCAACCGCTCACCGCCATACCAATCACCAGACATCTAATAAGTCAACACATTAACTCGTGTACCCATTAGCACTGGCAACCCGCTATGCAGCTCGCTGAGTATGGGGCCCCAAAGTCCTCGTTGAAATCCATCAACGCCACTTATTCGTTTGAATCCTCAACCGGTTCTGTGACGTCTTAGCCCTCATTGGAATCCACCAATGAATCTCTAAAGTCTCCACCAATGAATCTATAACGTCTTTCTCAACGTTGTCAGGTACATCCACATATCTAGCTCTTTGGGTATTTCTTCTGTCGGCATACTTCGGCATACTACTTCTAGTTCAACAATCTCAAATGGTCCCTTACATTTTGGATCCAACTTCGTTCGATGCCGCTCTTCCTTTTTCAATGATACGTGCTAGCCAATTTCATGCCTTACTACCTGAGCATGCTTTTAATTTATTCTTGCTTTATCATACTGGTCGTTCTTACTCATACTTTCCTTAGCTTCCTCTCTAGCCCTATTCAAATCCACTCTTACTTCCTAATTTACAGTGAGCATTCGCAATGGCCTCGCTTCTTTGCCAATCATCAACTCCAAAACAATATGCCTTGTTACTCGGTTCGTGGTACTATTTATTGCCAATTGTACTTTGCCCGATTCCTCCTGCAATGATCGTTCGCTCGTCTCTACAGCCGTCAGCATATCCTTTGGAACACCATAACATGCTCGACCTGACCATTTTCTCTACTTGCACCCGTCGCTACTACATGGAGGTCAATTTTATTCATGGAACAAAATCTGCGAGATCCGCTACATCCGCTACATGTAAAGCATCTGCCTTGGTCCGCTATAATTCTGTTAGGGACACCAAATATAGATATTGCTGAATTTACTAACTGTATGCAGTTCACCGTGTCCAAATTCCAGGTGTGGTATAGATAGACAAATTTGGTGTAAGCATCAATTTGAACAATAACATACTTCTTCTCGCCCTTTTTACTGCTCAATTTCCCATTGTCTAAGTGTGTGCCACGGTATCTCTACCTTGGGAATGGGGTGTAGCTCCGATTGTATTTTACCCGACGCTGATTTTAACAATTTACATGTCACACAATTTTCTACAAATTTTGACATTGCATCAAACCAATATTGCTTATAAATCTTATCTATGGTTTTTTTTGCCATCCCAGGTGCATTATATCCACATGAACGTGATTAACAACTAACCACCTAAATTCCATTTCTTTGTATTTTACGACGCAGCAAATTATTCCTGATCTCAAAAGAACTTGCTATTCCTTTCTGCATTTCATCATAATTTAAATCGGTCATAATTTATGATATTTCATGATCATGCTTCTGTTCGTATATAAGCCAGTTGTGAGTTATAGTTGCCAAGTCAACTCGTACTTTCACTACCTTATTTGATCTTTCCAGCGCTACTACAGGAACGGGGTTTCTATATAAGCAGTCAACATGAGCCATTTGACTCCCCTTCTTGTATTCTATCTGGAATTTGTTTGCGAATTTGCTCATGCTCTTCTTTCCAGTCAAATTCGTTTAGTTTTGATTTATCACTACCAGTAGAAGCCATCTTTACATTACTTTTGTAATCTATCATGTTTCCATTTTTATCGTTATTTAAAGATAATACATTTTCAGTTCTGTAGATATTGAATCTATCTCTTTCTAACATTACCCTAAAACCAAGTTCAATATGTCTTGCCAATTATCATATCATAGTTAAGGTACTTATTATCTACTACGTGAAATTAAAAATCAAGATTACATTCAGAAATTTGTATGGTGGACAGAATTTGCATATTGCTTTTGACAATTTTTACGCCTATGCCTCTTAAAATTACTAATTCATGGAATCTTTTTCCCGCTAGCTTCAACCGCACACAAGTTCACTCGTCTTTCGATGCTGCTTCGGCTTGCTGTTGCTGGTCCCTTCGTACACACTGACGCGATATGTCCCGTGAATAGGACAATGTTTGCGCGGAGTTAAAATTATAAATCATATTCGCGGGAGTTAATACAAGGATACAAAGGTCTCCCTCACGGGCCCGGAAACGACCCATCCGAAGTTCGTGTCTTTGCCCAGTAGGGAGCCACAAACATTATTATTATTAAACCAAAAATACCAAGAGGCAGCCTTAGCTAGCCGTGTTGATCTGGGAGAATCTCAACGCCGTTAAGCACTTAGTCTCTTCGAACTCGTGAGCGATCGGCTTCAAGCCAAACAGCTGTTTGATTTGGCCGTTGACCAGCATTTTCGAAGATTTTCGAAGCGTTAACTCCTCCCAAGCGGCTTGAAACCCGTCGTTGGTGAGAGGAAAACGCGAGACAATGTCGTGCGCCTCACCCGTAGTCTTGGCGTTGAGATGGAATAGCTTTTCCACCTCTGTCAGCCGCGGATTATTGCGGTCGATTGTCGTGAAGAGATCGCGGAACGTTGGCCATCGGTTATATTCCCCTTGGAATACTTTAGTGTTGCACGGAGGCAGCCTGCACCCCCTAGAAATCATCGCTGGCTGCTGTGCGGAAGGAGATTTTTCGTGGCCGGGACGGTCAAACTGGCCTTTTTTGGTCTCGCTGGCATAATATGCTAAGAGCGGTTTCGACACACGGTATAGAGCACGTGAGGACTTTAGGATCCTTTAAACGAGTCGATGGCAGTGAGGGAGAATTCTCTTTCGTATATTGAAGTCTGGTCGCAAATATTTTACTTAAATCCCATAAGCGAGCTGGCATAAGCGAGTGTCCGATGTTGGGGCGACGGGTCGTTAACGCCGAACGGCGGGCAGCCCCAGAATTAATTTAGAAAGCGTCAATCTGGATTTGTTAGACAATAAAGAAAAAAAAACAATCTGCGTGTATGATATTCTATGTCTGCATGCGTAGCTTTATATGTTCCTGACTATGACACGTCCTCGTGTTGTGTCTCTTAACACATAACAAAAATACATAACTAACATAACAAAAATATTCTTTCACCATTCTCTCATCTTTATTTCTTATACAGCAAATCAAGTCAATCTCTCTTTCAAATCATCAAATGTTAGCTCGGCAGGATAACTTCAATTTTTTTACTAGACTCTTCTGCGCAAGCATTTTCACCAGGTCACGAAGACTTCCATCATAACACTGTTCGACCCTGCGAGACAGCGGCTATACTGCGGTCAACATTTCCCTACTTGGGACACAGACGCACATTATTTTGTACCATTCATACACATTCAAGTGCACCTCTTGTGCCTTCAAATTCATCGCACCTCTTGTGACTTCAATACAAATTTATCTGCACGTCTTGTGCCTTCAAAACAAATTCATCTGCATCTCTTGTGCCTTCAAGCGTTAGTTTGACGGGATAACAATTCTCAAATTCTTTTAGAGTACAAGCTCTGTTCCGTACAAACTCAAACACTTGTATATCCATGAGAGATTGGCTTAGCAGTATAACCTTCCACACAACACTTCAGAGTACTAGCTCTCTTCCGCTCAAGCTCAATCCTCTAGCTATCAATTCACTTTTCATCAAATGCCTGTTTGGCAGGATAACTCTCCTTTCTCTAGTAGCTGGTACTCTTCTGCGCAAACCCGACCATTTGGCTATCTCTTCCTATCATACCACAGTTATTCCAGGCTCTTGCCGCCATGTTCCCCTCACCTCACTTGGTCACAGGGATACTCTTCCGATCCACGTTTCTTTCACCGTGATCAGGCTCTTGCTGCACACCTTGCAACGCTCACAAGCACCTCCTGAGTCACGGTCCCTCTGGACCTACATACATAGCCCCGGGCATGCAGTTACTGCGCAGTGCGGCTCTAGCCTCATGATGCATCTTGTGCGCACAAGTGCCTCAGTTGGCGATCTCTCGCATTCATCTGCAACTACCTCATCAGTCATTGCACGCATCTATTCGCGGGCATACTTGTAAGTTCTCTTACTAGTTAACGATTTATTGTACAAGCCAGACAGCGAACTCCAAAAACAGACTTACGTTACACCTTGACAGCCCAACCGCTCACCGCCATACCAATCACCAGACATCTAATAAGTCAACACATTAACTCGTGTACCCATTAGCACTGGCAACCCGCTATGCAGCTCGCTGAGTATGGGGCCCCAAAGTCCTCGTTGAAATCCATCAACGCCACTTATTCGTTTGAATCCTCAACCGGTTCTGTGACGTCTTAGCCCTCATTGGAATCCACCAATGAATCTCTAAAGTCTCCACCAATGAATCTATAACGTCTTTCTCAACGTTGTCAGGTACATCCACATATCTAGCTCTTTGGGTATTTCTTCTGTCGGCATACTTCGGCATACTACTTCTAGTTCAACAATCTCAAATGGTCCCTTACATTTTGGATCCAACTTCGTTCGATGCCGCTCTTCCTTTTTCAATGATACGTGCTAGCCAATTTCATGCCTTACTACCTGAGCATGCTTTTAATTTATTCTTGCTTTATCATACTGGTCGTTCTTACTCATACTTTCCTTAGCTTCCTCTCTAGCCCTATTCAAATCCACTCTTACTTCCTAATTTACAGTGAGCATTCGCAATGGCCTCGCTTCTTTGCCAATCATCAACTCCAAAACAATATGCCTTGTTACTCGGTTCGTGGTACTATTTATTGCCAATTGTACTTTGCCCGATTCCTCCTGCAATGATCGTTCGCTCGTCTCTACAGCCGTCAGCATATCCTTTGGAACACCATAACATGCTCGACCTGACCATTTTCTCTACTTGCACCCGTCGCTACTACATGGAGGTCAATTTTATTCATGGAACAAAATCTGCGAGATCCGCTACATCCGCTACATGTAAAGCATCTGCCTTGGTCCGCTATAATTCTGTTAGGGACACCAAATATAGATATTGCTGAATTTACTAACTGTATGCAGTTCACCGTGTCCAAATTCCAGGTGTGGTATAGATAGACAAATTTGGTGTAAGCATCAATTTGAACAATAACATACTTCTTCTCGCCCTTTTTACTGCTCAATTTCCCATTGTCTAAGTGTGTGCCACGGTATCTCTACCTTGGGAATGGGGTGTAGCTCCGATTGTATTTTACCCGACGCTGATTTTAACAATTTACATGTCACACAATTTTCTACAAATTTTGACATTGCATCAAACCAATATTGCTTATAAATCTTATCTATGGTTTTTTTTGCCATCCCAGGTGCATTATATCCACATGAACGTGATTAACAACTAACCACCTAAATTCCATTTCTTTGTATTTTACGACGCAGCAAATTATTCCTGATCTCAAAAGAACTTGCTATTCCTTTCTGCATTTCATCATAATTTAAATCGGTCATAATTTATGATATTTCATGATCATGCTTCTGTTCGTATATAAGCCAGTTGTGAGTTATAGTTGCCAAGTCAACTCGTACTTTCACTACCTTATTTGATCTTTCCAGCGCTACTACAGGAACGGGGTTTCTATATAAGCAGTCAACATGAGCCATTTGACTCCCCTTCTTGTATTCTATCTGGAATTTGTTTGCGAATTTGCTCATGCTCTTCTTTCCAGTCAAATTCGTTTAGTTTTGATTTATCACTACCAGTAGAAGCCATCTTTACATTACTTTTGTAATCTATCATGTTTCCATTTTTATCGTTATTTAAAGATAATACATTTTCAGTTCTGTAGATATTGAATCTATCTCTTTCTAACATTACCCTAAAACCAAGTTCAATATGTCTTGCCAATTATCATATCATAGTTAAGGTACTTATTATCTACTACGTGAAATTAAAAATCAAGATTACATTCAGAAATTTGTATGGTGGACAGAATTTGCATATTGCTTTTGACAATTTTTACGCCTATGCCTCTTAAAATTACTAATTCATGGAATCTTTTTCCCGCTAGCTTCAACCGCACACAAGTTCACTCGTCTTTCGATGCTGCTTCGGCTTGCTGTTGCTGGTCCCTTCGTACACACTGACGCGATATGT
Source organism: Drosophila ironensis (assembly GCA_021223825.1). NCBI lineage: Eukaryota > Metazoa > Arthropoda > Insecta > Diptera > Drosophilidae > Drosophila > Drosophila ironensis. The sequence continues at coordinate 719,056 of JAJJHQ010011280.1, forward strand.
CCCGTGAATAGGACAATGTTTGCGCGGAGTTAAAATTATAAATCATATTCGCGGGAGTTAATACAAGGATACAAAGGTCTCCCTCACGGGCCCGGAAACGACCCATCCGAAGTTCGTGTCTTTGCCCAGTAGGGAGCCACAAACATTATTATTATTAAACCAAAAATACCAAGAGGCAGCCTTAGCTAGCCGTGTTGATCTGGGAGAATCTCAACGCCGTTAAGCACTTAGTCTCTTCGAACTCGTGAGCGATCGGCTTCAAGCCAAACAGCTGTTTGATTTGGCCGTTGACCAGCATTTTCGAAGATTTTCGAAGCGTTAACTCCTCCCAAGCGGCTTGAAACCCGTCGTTGGTGAGAGGAAAACGCGAGACAATGTCGTGCGCCTCACCCGTAGTCTTGGCGTTGAGATGGAATAGCTTTTCCACCTCTGTCAGCCGCGGATTATTGCGGTCGATTGTCGTGAAGAGATCGCGGAACGTTGGCCATCGGTTATATTCCCCTTGGAATACTTTAGTGTTGCACGGAGGCAGCCTGCACCCCCTAGAAATCATCGCTGGCTGCTGTGCGGAAGGAGATTTTTCGTGGCCGGGACGGTCAAACTGGCCTTTTTTGGTCTCGCTGGCATAATATGCTAAGAGCGGTTTCGACACACGGTATAGAGCACGTGAGGACTTTAGGATCCTTTAAACGAGTCGATGGCAGTGAGGGAGAATTCTCTTTCGTATATTGAAGTCTGGTCGCAAATATTTTACTTAAATCCCATAAGCGAGCTGGCATAAGCGAGTGTCCGATGTTGGGGCGACGGGTCGTTAACGCCGAACGGCGGGCAGCCCCAGAATTAATTTAGAAAGCGTCAATCTGGATTTGTTAGACAATAAAGAAAAAAAAACAATCTGCGTGTATGATATTCTATGTCTGCATGCGTAGCTTTATATGTTGCATGTGATTTATTATACCATGTACCTTAAGGTACAAATGGTATATTAAGTTTGTGCAAAGTATGTAACAGGGAGAAGGAAGCGTTTCCGACCCTATAAAGTATATATATTCTTGATCAGCATCAACAGCCGAGTCGATCTAGCCATGTCCGTCTGTCCGTCTGTCTGTCCGTCTGTCTGTCCGTCTGTCCGTCCGTCTGTCCGTCCGTCTGTATGTATGAACACGTCGTTCTCGGAGACGGTAAGAGCTAGAGGTGTAATTCTTTTTGCTTTAGGTCCGTTATATGTGTACGCAGGTCGAGTTTATTTCAAATTTTTGCCACGCCCCTTTCCGCCTTCGTAATTTGCATAAAACTGTATTTTATTCGATAACTTGAACAAAATAGGAGCTAGAGACCTGTTTCTTTTTGCATTAAGACCGTTTAACTATTGCGCAGATAATGTCGTTTCCAGATTTTTGCCACGCCCCTTTCCGCCCTCGTATTCGCAAAAAATCGATATCTCCAAAATGATGAAAGCTAGAGACTTAAGTCTGTTTAGTCTGCTGATCGTTTAAGACGTGCATGCAAAATTACGTTCAGATCGGACAATAAATATAGAAGATATGACCAATTAAAGTTTTACCCACCCCTTCCCACGGCAACGGCAAGAGAGGTACATGGTATCTCGTTGTCGAGGAATCTCGACTACAGCGGTTCTACTTGTTTTTTCTAAATTTATAGGAATTGTGAAATTATGCCTTTATTGGGATTCGATTTAAAATAAATGAAGTGAGTAATCTTTCTGTTTTTGTTTTTAGTTTATTATAAGGTGTAGAATCTGTACAGCATATTTAATGTACTATAACAACACAGGTATAGCAAATATTTAAAATTAACCAAACCTCAATAAAAATATGAGGATTACGTAACTTATTTATATATTAGCGTTATTGGCGCCTAATAATTTTGGCAAAACCTTGTCGTTAAGGACGCCTCGCAAGCTACGGTGTCTTCCCAGTCTATCAATATAACGGCTTGTGTGTCTCCCAATCTGCTTTTCTACAGTATGCAGCTTCAAGTCTCTTTGGAGACAGTCTGTTATGTTACATAGTCTCCGGTTCTGCAACACCTGAATCCTTTTATAGTTGGATTTGGCTGCGATCCCCCAAATCTGAGTACAATAAAGCCAGATTGGCAAAATGCAATGCAATAATGTTCTCGAAATATATTCTGTATCAGAACTCGATAGGAACTATTTATGTTTAAAACAAGTAAGAACGATTTTAGTTAAGTGTCTCCACTATAAATACCCTGTTCTCAGTTTCACCTGGTTTTTGACACATTACAATAGCATTGAAATTTGGGGCGCAACAAATTTTCGTAATTTTGTGTTTGGAGGTGTGTGTAAGAGAAGTGCGCGCCATGTTTCTATGAAGAAGCTTGTGGGCGCAACTAATTTTTGTCATTTTTGCAAACAAAAGTGCGCGAAACCGGTTGATTTTAGCAACACAGATAGATATTGCCCCTACCAATGTACTATTCAAAAACAGTGGAAGCTCGCAGTAGCTGGCAAGCCGGAAAAGGACACTGCGTCGTACCGGCCGATCAGTCATATTCCTTTGATCTCAGAGGTGTTTGAGAGATTGATTGCCGCCAGGATTGTTACGATTGTCGAGTCTTGGGGAGTCGTTCCTGATCACCAGTTCGGTTTTCGCTCTGGCCACTGCACTATTGAACAACTGCATAGTGTTGTTGAACAAATACTGGCTGCATTCGACAAGAAGGCATATTGAATTTATTTAAATTATTTGTAGCCGAAGACGTCATAGTTATTGAATGCGGCGGGGTGCGCGGCCGCAAGTTTCTAAGGAGAAGCTTGTGGGCGCAATACATTTTTGTCATTTGCGCAAAAAAAAAAAAGTGGGCTTAATTGGATGATTTTCGTAACAAAGTTAGAGAATGGCCCTACCTATGTACTATCCAAATGTAGTGCCTATAGAGCCATTTGTTAAGCTACATGTTATAAAAATTGTGCAAAACTACTGCTTGTGCACAACTACTGCACCGAAAAAGGTGTTTCGTATTACAATGTTAATGTTAATAGAAACATTGTAAATAAGTTTAGGAATACATGTTTCATAAAATATTTGCCAAAAAGTTGCAGAAAGAATAACCCCAGTAATAAAAATATTGAAAAAAATGTATTGGCCTTAATCAATAAAGATTGCAGTTCGAAGTTTGGCATAAAAGACGGGAACAGCGCACTATGCCCGTTCAACACTGTCGTTACTTGATTCAAAAGGTATTAATTTTGTATCAAAAGAGGAGAATCCTCCAAACGGTCCAGAGCTTCGTCCCAAGGAAAGATATTGGGCTATAGTTAAAGGAAATTTATAAAGGGACGGTAAAGTCTCCAAAAACATTGATGAGATGAAAAAAAACTGGATGCGTGCAACTTGAAACGTTACCAAAAAGTCTGTGCAGAACCTAATGAGAGGAGTTCCGCTTAAAAATAAAAGGATAAATTTTAAAATTTTGTTTCTATTTAATTAAATAAATTAAATAAATAATACATTAATTTCCCTAAAATTCAAAAATTAATAATATTGGTTAGAAAACATCCAAGTTATTGGAGTTACAAAGTGTGCAGTTTCTTTTTGGTACATTCCTTAATATTGTTGTGTTCATCATCTTCGACGTCCTGGAGTTTGTCCTTTTTGGTGGCCACTGACCCCTACTAGGGTTCCACAAATCGCACTTTAGAGATGAGGCCTGCGAACGGACACTACAAGCCGACACATTACGTAATTCTTATGTTGCGTTTTGATTGTTTTTGGTGTACTTAAACGAAGTCAGGAGTCTTTACACTGATTACTAAAAGTTGCTTTGCCTTGTTAAACAATTTTCTTTCACGAAGAAATGTTTTATTCTTACGTTCGCACCCTACTAGAACACTTATAATCAGTTATGTTCTATCGTGGCTAGTGCCAGAACGTTTTATTTTATTGTCCCGTCGGTTCCTTCTTGGGCTTCAATTAAATTCGTGGTTATTTTTGTACGAAATAATATTGATTTAGAGCAGTCATAGACTGTCTCTTCTTTTGGAAATTTTTAGATTGAAATAACAATTTTGATTCTTCTCTGGCGGCGGACTGGCGGCATAGTTGGCGCCAGAGCTGGCAGAGGATCGACTGCTGGTGTGCCCATGTTTATGGTGTCAGCAAATTTTGGCTAAGCATGACGGAAGCCAGCTTGCATGCAACGTTTCTAAGTAAACATTGTAGTGTCGATGAATTCGTCAAGCGTAAATATCATTAACGTACATGCCAACGACAGACAGATAACGCTGAGTTAAAATGTTAATGCTTATGGAGAATATTTATATAACATATACACATTTTTTTTTTTTAACTTCAATTGAGTTTATTTAATATCTGCCCTTGATGTGGGCAATAATTAAGTTACATGACAGACATTGACAGGGGATAAACATATACACATAGTATAGGTACTAATTAATGTCGGAGATATCTCCTTCTGTTTGTTACATACATTTTAAAAACTTAATAATCATTTTTACCTTACGCTATATGTCGACTGGCGTATGTAAAAAGTTAAATTAAAAAATAATGTATTATTTTCTTTGTTTTTACAGGTTACAGAATTTTTAAATGAGTAAAAATGGGTTGGATATGGACAGCTATATATCTTTTAGGGGTCTTTATAACTGCGTTGGGCTCTAATATACGTGGTATGTAAATATGTGTTAAAACACAATTTTTTTCATATATTTATTTATTAATTTTTAACAGTTGCCTTATACAAATTGAATAAGCTAACATAAATAAAAGCTATAGCAACGTTAAGTTTTGTTTTGGTTGTATTTCACATTAGAATTTTGATTTTGATTTCTTTTATCAGTGAATGAATTCTTTGGGTTTTCCACGGAATGATGTTATGTCTTACATCATATTTAAAATTGTTTTGTTGGATTAACGGTTTAGAACGCGTATATCCTTTAGCGGATAAAATTTTATTTAAATATCACTTTAAGTAAGACACTTGAATAGGACTGACTCTGCCAGAGTGGCTGAGTTAATAGTTTCGGCTTGGCTTAACAGCTGATCGTCGATGGTTTGGAGTTTCAATTCTCTTTGCCGCTCTTTAGGCTGCGCTCTTTAATTGGTTCCGTTATGTCGGCAGCTATTGCATCAGCCGATGTTTCTGTTTACATTTGGTGCGGCGGTCGCAGCTAGGCTCAAGGAGTTGAATTGCTTGGGCATCAAATCTGGCTGTGACCTGATTGGCCGTTTAGATTGTGGGGTTCAGTTTGTTTAGATAAATATTTTGGACTTTGAACTTAACGCAAGTTTATGTCGAAGTGATTGGAATAAGTGAATAATGGAAATTTTGGGTTATTCGGATAAGTGAAATGTTCATTAGGATTTGTTTACGGCCAGCAATAAACTCTTTCTGGTGTTCGTGAATATAATTATCAAGAACTTAATAATGAAGTATTGTGTAATACATCGTATGTACTTTGGTTTAGGTTAGACATATTGGAAGATGTGGGTGTGGATATGCCACTATATATATAACTAATTGTTTGGCTTTAAATATTAAACAAAATTTTTTTTTTTTTTTAATATCACTTCAAGTAAAGCACTCAAGTGGCATTGTGAGTCGAAGTGAGTAGACGTGCCTCCAGAGCACTCCGTGTGAACACCGTGTAAAACCTGAAAAACGGTACCGATAGAGACGGAAACTTGTATCCCCTGCGCGGGAACCCTAACTGAACAAAGTTATAGTGTGGTGCATATACCTCCACCAGATCCGTGGAAAATCGTTTTTCACCAAGTGCTGTGAAAAATCATATGCAGCTCCAAAATAAAAAAGTGCCACGCAATGAGCTCTTCGAGCAACGATAAAAAGAACGAACGTAGAAGCTCAGTGAACCAAAGAAACGGCTTCTACTCTTTCTTTTCAACCCGCGATATCGAAATGGATAAAATTGCGCTTAAGAGCAACGCGGTTCTACTAACCGCTGAAAACCAAAGAGCACGGTCTTGCTCACCCGATCTGCTCACTCCGACTCCCGCATCATGGAGTTCGCAGTATAAAACCCCCCCTTCAATGGAGGAACCAAATTTCGCAACAACAAAAAGCAGTGCTACAATTTCTGCAACAGCAGCGACAACCACTGCAATTCAAAATACCGCGACGTCAACGACCATAGCGAGTAAAAAAACAACAACTTCTGCAAGTGCCAAAGCGGCCCCGGCCACACAGACCGGAATGGTTCGCTACATTCAAATTAAGCGCAAGCTTAGCCCGCAGGGTAATCCGGCAGGCAATAAAACAAGAATTAACCGTGTCCAGAAGATCGACAAAGAACCAGGCAGATCCAGTAGCAAAAGATTTTCCCTACTGCAGGAGGTTGAGGAAAACCAACCAGCGCAAGACACCGCCAAAAAACCAAAGCCCCCTCCAATCTATATCAGGGAGAAAAGCTCCAACACCCCAGTCAACCATATTGAGGCGTTGATCGGGAGCGGTGACAACTTTTATGTTGTCCTGCTTATCAAAGGGAACATCCATGAAACAAAGATACAAACTAAGACTGAAGAAAAAGGGCTTCGCCGCCAAGAAGGTTATTAACATCTTAAATAAAGACAGAAAGCCACAACCCCTCTTCAAGGTCGAGCTCGAACCAGAAAGCAAGTTGCTGAAGAAGAACAAAGACCACCCGATTTACAAGCTGCAATATCTCTTGCATCGGAGAATCACTGTTGAAGAGCCACATAAACGCAACGGACCAGTGCAATGCACTAACTGCCAAGAGTATGGACACACTAGGTCATACTGCACCCTACGGGCTGTATGTGTAGTCCTGTCACTAAAGTCCAGGGTGTAGCCGTAGGGTGTTTTAAAATTTCCGTCCAAGCGACGTTTTCCCGACGTTTTTTGTGATTTTAAACACTTTTATGTGGCCACGATTGTCCTCGCGAACAGTCACCAATTATTTTAATTTTAACGACGAGTTTTAATAACCGAAATCCTGCTCGGGCGCCAAATGATAGAACCAAATCGTTTTTTGGATTCGAAAACGAAACAAAACAAATGAAATCGCGACTATTTTGTGTATTAAAATAATTGGGTTTATTCGGTGCCTGTTGCGCGCTCGAGACACTTCCAAACAATAACTCATACAATCGGCAGAAGGCCAAAGCGGAAGACATCGAAGACGACAGAAAAAGGATAGAGCGAAAAGATAGAAAAGAGAGGGCTGGCGATTGTTAACCCTATAGCGCCCCAACAACATCTAACACCCCATCCTGCATGTCATGTGATTCTGTCGTTCACTTCATAACAAAATGCCAACAAATATTAGCGCTTTGTCCCGCCTCTCGATACAGGGAAGCTAAGAGGCTGAAGCTGTGCCTGAACTGTCTGCATACAGGGCATAGCGTTCAGAATTGCAAGGTTAGAACAAGCCGGCAATTCAGTTCGAAGCATAATTCGCTGCTTCACATGGGCGCAAGCCCAAACATGCCTGAAACATCGCAGGCAGTTGATTTTTCAAGGCGCTTCCATTAGGATCTTTCTCAGGATAGTTATGCTGACAGTTGGGGTAATACTACCGCTTTGTTGTCGCCTCTATCCCCTCCATCCGCACCTGAAAAAAAACAACCCGACTATGTGTTGCTTGCTACTGCTGTAGTAAACATAGCAAGTCGATCCGGCGCCCTTGTGCCATGCAGAGTCCTAACTAACTTGACTCATGCGCGCAGATAATTATTGTCACCTCTCGCTTGGTGAAGCAGCTTCAGCTCAATCTAATACTTCCTGTGTCTCGGTGTCAGGCATATGCAGTTTATCGCAGTCAGTCGACAAAGCGATTGACCTCACTCTGCATTCACGGGATAACCATTACAAGCCATCAGCCGCACTTCGATTTAGATGTTGCTGATTTATTAATTCTCAAGCACCTCGTCATGGCGGATCAGATGTTTTATAAAAGTCAGACAATTGATCTTCTTTTGGGACCCTACATTTTCTATGACTTACTTTCTGTGGAGCAGGTACGTCTGTGATGTGAAGTTGCCACTCCTGCAAAAAACCAGACTGGGCTAGATCGTATCTGGATGCATACCCGCTGCAAGAGCCCGGCATGCAGCTTCCGATGAGCAGATCATTCCATCGGAGACGGATTCACTGCCAGAACTAGTAAAAAAATTTTGGGAGGTTGACAGTTGTTGTGGATTCCCAATCGTCTCTAATGATGACGACGCTCTATGCGAGGATAATGACATATGTCCCAGATCGATATATTCCAAAGCACGTATTCTCGTATAAATTCTGGTCAGTATTGCATTCGTCTGCCTTCCAGGACAAGCGTTGACATGCTTGGGGATTCGGGCAGCCTTACTCTTCGTCGTCTCAAAGGCTTGGAGAGAAAATTTGCAAGAAATCTAGTGATCGAGTCGCAATATGTTGCCTTCATGAAGGAATATATCGATCTGGGATATATGTCATAATCCTCTCGTCAGACATCCATGCCGCAATATTTCTTACGCCATCATTGTGTGCACAAGCTTGACAGCACAACTACAAAGCTGAGAGTAGATTTTGACGGTTCGGCGAAATCGACCTCCGGAAACTCTCTGAATGATTTGTTATTCACAGGACCATCAATTCAGCCGAAAATTTTCAGCACATTGCTTCGCTTTCGATCCTTCAGAGTTGTTTTATGCGGGGATATCTGTAAGATGTATCGCTGCGTACTCATCCGGACCATTACCTTCAGAGTATCATGTGGAGAGAGAACACCAACGAGGAAATCAAAGGGTACCCGCTCAACACGGTGACTTATGGTACCAAGCCCGCGGCCTTTCTGGCTATTCGTACTCTTTTAGGAAGAGTACATTTTCCTATTCGAAAATGGTGTTCCAATGAGGCAGCGGCACTTGAATGAGAACCGGAAATGGATCGGAAAAAACCGCCTAGCTTTCATGATTGTACCGATATTCTAAAGACATTGGTATTATATTGGGACACCACATCATACGAAAGCCGCATTTAAGACCCCGGAAGTGGTAACAAAGACAGCAATTTTATCAACAACTGCAAGATTTTACGACCCGCTTGCTTTAATAGCACCATGATCACCAGGTTAAAAATCCTTACGCAAGTTTTATGGACTGATAAGTTTGGCTGGGATGAGTCTCTTCCGCAGTCTTTGCACTCCGCATGGATAGAGCACATGGAGCAGATGTCATCGGTCAGCCATTTGAGATTTCGTCGCTTCGTCACTCGTGCGACCTGTCTTGTCGAAATACATGGATTTTGCGACCTAAGTTTGACTGCTTATGGCGCACGCATTTACGTTTGTTCAACCAGCACTGGCACCTCCTCTTCGCATCTGCTGTGTTCCAAGTGTCACCTTTAAAAACTCTCACGATTCCCAAATTGGAACTTTGCGAGGCCTTCTTGTTGTCGGAGCTAATCTCTAACGTCGCCAAAATCCTCCCTGGTAATAGCACCTTTCATTGTTGTCCGATTCAACAATCATGCTGTTATGGATTCGGCAGGCTCCATCTGAATTTAACGTTTTCGTTTCCAACAGAATCACGCAGATACAGGACCGTATTGAGAGCATGTGAAGGGCATTATGTTCCTACGAGTTTGAATTCCACAGATTTGCTATCGTATCTGGATGCATACCCGCTGCAAGAGCCCGGCATGCAACTCTAGCGGATGTACTCCGCTAGAGTTTCTTGAGTCGAATCTTTGTCGCAAAGGTCCTTCATTCTTGCTTTCTGATCCAGGCCGCTCTCGTGCCGAACCTACAGGAATTGGATCCCATTCTTGATAGCGCAGGCGTTGGAGGGTGCCTTCAAAATTCGTTATTGGATTATGAGGGAAAGCATCCCATGTTGCTGGCAAAGGATCCCATCACATCCTCTATCACCACGCACTTTTACAAAATTTTCCTGCATGCAGGTCAAAAAAATTTGTTAGCCACGGCGATTTTGGCCGGTTGGGGACGAAAAACTGTCGCGGCTGCAATCAGCAAGTGCATATGTTGCTTTCGCTTGAAGACGGTTTTAATGGAACACGTAAACTTACGACCACTTTGTCCACTTTCAGAGAGCCCAAGTGACCTGGATATTCTCACACTCGGGCACTTTTTGATCGGTGCGGCCGTCGCATCGATTGAGGAGCCCGATCTGACACACCTCAGGATGGATCGACTGAGCAGATGGCAGCGGGTCTGCCAAATGCAGAAAGCGTTTTGGAGAAAGTGAAGTTCGTTATACCTGTGCTTGCTCCAGGAACGCGGAAAATGAAAATAATCCAATGCAGGCCTGCAAGCAAACGCCGTGGTGATCCTCAAGGATGAGAATCTTCCACCTCTTCATTAGCGCATGGGCAGGGTGGAGAGCTTCACAAGAAAAAACAAGGTGGAATAAATTAATTCCTCCTCAAAACATATACTGCTTAAAATTTAGCTTCGTAAACTTATTGTTAGTCTCAAAATGAAGAGAAAATTCAATAAATAAAAACAAAGTTCTATAAAAAAAAAAAATACGGACTTTGAAATGAACTTTACAATGGAGAAATGCAATAAAGTAATTGCCGCCAATCAGCCTAGCGCTCTCTGCTGGCTGTGTGACAATCTGACACACGCTAAATGTGCCGGTTTTAATGCTGCAGTCTCAGACGCTATGGCTCGATCCGGTTCCGGTCTGCACTATTGCTGCAAAAATTGTAGAGGGGTTCAGAACGAAATGAGCCCGTTCATGCGGCAGACAAAAACCGAGTTTAAGGAGGTTATTGGCCCATTTAAAAAGACCGATGCAGCTTTCTTGGCAGTGAATACTCGTTTCAATAACCGTCAGTTATGTACCCACCATCAGTTCGATGGTTAACATTCTTATTACAAAAAAAACACCCACACCTAAAGAGACCCGAGCCTCCGGACTACCGGTTTCAGAGAAAAACTAATTACACATTCTAATTCAAGGGTTACCAGTTCAGCACAAGTTTATTTTAAAAATCGGCTACCTCCCTCCGCACCCCCGACAACCGCGAATCCACAATTTTAGGTCTAGGTTTAGGACCTACCTATTGTGCCGAAAACCAGGTGAAACTGAGAACCGGGTATTTATAGTCGAGAAACTCGACTATAATCGTTCTTACTTCTTTTTTTTTTAATTATTATTTTTTTTTTGTAATTTATTTATTAGAAGGCATACGGGGCCCTGCGCCCCTTTGTGTCCTTATTGTCTGTAATGTTTCCCGCATGGGCGCGCCGGCTACCTAATGCGGTTAGCTTTAATATAAACTAAAAAATCAATTTACTACCGTCTGGTTACTGAGCGATAAATAAGATCTCTTGGATGTCTTCTAAGAAGTCGCTGTAACGGGATTGGTCTGGAAAGGCCAGCTGCAAAACGATTCCGATGCCGTTGCAGCCTTTCATTGTGTGCAAAATGACATTGCGAACATACAACTCGCAGCCCGTGATTACCCTTGTGATACGGTTCTGTGCTGCATGTATACCTCTGATTTGGGTGTCGCAAGCGAGTCCCCAAATTTGTCACCCTGGTTGTGACAGCTTATTGCCAAGTGAAAGGTTGCTACGCGGCCCGATGAGCCAAATATGCTTGGTCACTGCAGATATAATTCTGATACGTAGCTCCTTTACCTGCTCCTTAAAGGTTAGCCAGTATAATGCCCAGGTATCTGGCAGACATGGGTTGTTGGACCGGCGTCCCCTCAATCTGAACTCTTGGTGGTCTGTTCCTTCGCAAGGTAAAGCACACATTGGATGACTTGCTGCCGTTAATGCCAATGTTCCAGCACCTCGCCCATTCCTCAAAAGTTGAGGCATACTGCTCTATACAATCAGCCGCATCATGCTCACAGTTAGAGCGGTATGTGACACAAACGTCCTTCGCAAACGTTGCCACCATCGCTTTATCTCCCAGTCCATCAGGCTGCGGCATGTCGTAGGTGTACAGACAGTACAGCAATGGGCCAAGAACACTTACTTATGGAACGTCAGCTCCTAATGCACATTGCCTCGATGTGGCGGAATGGGAGCGGACAGCAAATTTTCTATCCTCTACAAGCTCGCTACTGCGAGCTTCCACTGTTTTTGAATAGTACATTGGTAGGGGCAATATCTATCTGTGTTGCGAAAATCAGCCGGTTTCGGCCACTTTTGTTTGCGAAAATGACAAAAATGAGTTGCGTTGAATAAAAAAAATTACAAGTTTCCCCATAGAAACACTTCTCATACACATACACACCTACAAACAAATTACGAAAATTTGTTGCTCCCAAAATTTCAATGGCAGGTATTATGTGTCAGAAACCAAGTGCAACTGAGAACCGGGTATTTATAGTCGAGACACTTGACTATAATCATTCTTACTTGTTTTAATTCCCACACTGATAGCTTTCACCCTTTGCCTTAAACCTGCGGTGGGCACAGATATTCAACTTGGGAGCCGGCCAAAAAATAAAAAAAAGGGTCTCCGTCCGATTTTTTTTCATATTTTTCTACATTTTTCTACATATTTTGTTTGTGTAATTTCACACATTCCCTTTTCATCGTCAGCTTCGGATGACGTGCACATTTCGATTCCCTTTTGATCGAGACCTTCTCTTCACACATTCCCTTTTCACCGTCAAATTTCGAGCACTTGCTCACGGTGGTTCCCTTTTGATCGAGGTCTTCGCTTCACACACTCCCTTTTCACCGTCAAATTCCGAGCACTTTATCCCCTTTTAATCCCCCTTTGTTCGAGACATTCACAGCTTTTTGTTTTTGGGAGCACTGGGAGCCGAAAAAGCCAAGGGCTGCCCATGGATGCCTTAAACAATTAGCACTCTTTTAATATATACCAGTAAATATGAAACTATTATGCTGTAAACTTTTCACCCCGACTATCGCACTAACACGCTCGAAAAAATTAGCCAACATTAACCGCTAATCACTTTTAATTTTTATACCATGTACCTTAAGGTACAAATAGTATATTAAGTTTGTGCAATGTATGTAGCAGGAAGAAGGAAGCGTTTCCGACCCTATAAAGTATATATATTCTTGATCAGCATCAACAGCCGAGTCGATCTAACCCTGTCCGTCTGTCCGTCCGTCTGTCTGTCTGTCCGTCTGTATGTATGAAAACGTCGTTCTCGGAGATGATAAGAAGTAGAGGTGTAATTCTTTTTGCTTTAGGTCCGTTATATTTGTACGCAGGTCGAGTTTATTTCAAATTTTTGCCCACCCCTTTCCGCCTTCGTAACTTGCATAAAACTGTATTTTCTTCGATAACTAAGACAAAATAAGAGCTAGAGACCTGTTTCTTTTAGCATTAGGACCGTTTAACTATTATGCAGATAATGCCATTTCCAGATTTTTGCCACGTCCCTTTCCGCCCTCGTATTCGCAAAAAATATAACCAATATCTCCAAAATGGTAAAAGCTAGAGACTTAATTTTAAGCATGCAAAATTTCGTACAGATCGGACAATAAATATAGAAGATATGACCAATTAAAATTTTACACATCCCTTTCCACGGCAACGACAAGAGAGGTACATGGTATCTCGTTGTCGAGGAATCTACAGCGTTTCTACTTGTTTAATATTGATTTTAACAAATTTGTGTACGAGTATTTTGCTTCAAAGGTTGCGCTTTAATTGTGGTAATTTTAATTTAATGTGCATGCGTGTTACAGTATGAATATGAAATGCCAATTATTGGGTCGGCTGGGAGCATACCATACACTTGCACAAGTTGCAATAGCCTTGGCTCAAATTTTGGCACTAAGAGGCTTTCAAAGAAATCGACTAAAACTTCCCTAGAATTGGATCGGCGCGAAAACTCCATGAGATCCAGCGGTGCGTCTAAAGCGTCGATATCAAGGGTGTAGCCGTAGTCCGCCTTTCAAAAATGAATCCGCGAAAATCCGTCCCAGTGACGTTTTCCAAGTATATTTTATATGTCTGTCTGTATTCACACTTTCGATTTGATTGTCTTTGCGCATAGCCACACACAACCAATATTAATTATTTAAACGAGATGAAATAGCCGAACTTCCCTCTCGGGCACCAATGTAAAGATCCAAATGCTTTTATTTGGACGAAGCGAAATTGTTACTAAACAAGAAATAGAAATGCGGCTATTTTGTTTTTAATGTTTGGTTTATTGCGTGGCTATTGCGCGCTCGAAAAACTAAAGGACAATGACGGCTAAAGGCCAAAGCAGAAGACATCGAAGAGAAGAGAAGGACAGAGCGAAAAAAGATAGAAAGGAGAGGGCGGCTCGTTAACTCTATGCTTGGCGTTGTATTTATTAACAGATTAATACGTGGTGAAATTAAATGTTTAGACTTGTTCTGTCAGCTAAATTTCACAGAAAAAGGCCATATCCCCTTTGCCTTACTAATAAAATTAAAAAAAAAAAAATAAATTTCACTGTGCCCCGTAGACTAACTCGCAATTTCGTCCCCCTTTATTTACCACATTGTAGAAGGAACTACGCCCTACATGATCCTTTTAGGGTGTTATGTAGGGACTATAATGCACTTTTTTTCATTATCTCCAACTCTAATTCTAATACCCTTAAAACCCTCATACTAATTCACATATCATAACTAGTTTCCTTGTATTTTTCTTTCTAATAGGTTTCCTCGTATTTTCTTTCGGGTCTATCCCCGCGACTCGAGCCGTACGACCACGGCGCGCCCCTCGGTCGTTGAGCGAGAGGTGGGAAGTTGCACGTTAGGCAACGGGACGGCGCGAAATTTCCACAATGCGATCGCTAATTGCCTTTTTTATACCCGGTTCTTATACTAACGAAAATATTATATGTAACAGGAAGAAGTAATGGTCTTTGACCCCCGAAAATGGATATATGCTTGGTCAGCAGCTAGCGGGAGAGTTCCATGACAGTGGCATAAAAAAATAATGCCCCGGATGCAATAGTGTATGGATCGAAACGGAAATTATGTCGAAAAATATAAAAAAGTCGAAGCTTTCCAAAAATGTATAATTTATTGATATTAAACCTGTTTCTGTATGCGAAAAAGGCTTGCGGAACTTATTTTACGAACGCGCCTCGTATACGCCTCATATATAAAACAAGTAAGAACGATTATAGTCGAGTGTCTCGACTATAAATATCCTGTTCTCAGTTTCTCCTGGTTTCTGACACAATTTTGGGAGCAACAAATTTTCGTAATTTATGGTTGTAGGTGTGTGTTCGTATGAAAAGTGTTTCTATTGAGAAACCTGTCATTTTTTCATTCAACGCAACTCATTTTTGCGAACAAAAGTGATTGACACAAAAGAGGACAGATTTTTAATTAATGTTGAGAGAAAAAAAAAACCTCTCATTTACCCTGAAGATCCTTACCATCCCTCATTAGAGATGGCTCAGAGATGCACTCTGCGAAGAAGGAAGGTGTTGGTTTGCATTCCAGTTAAGGCCACGAACAAGACCCGTATTCCAGAATCGGACGAACTAATGATAAAGTTTTTGTAAGGTATGGGTCATTGAAGTCTGTCGACCATCTTTTGACAAATCCAAATACACCCCTGGCCTTGCTAACCATACACTTGTAAATATATGTCTATGATGCCAAGATCGTCACTAAGTTTCCTTTGCAATTTTGGCAAAATAGACGAATTTTCTATTTCCTAATTTGACCGCATTTCTTGTTCGGAGGTTGGGTCCTTGAAGGGAAAGTGTCGGGCACAGACCATTATGGACCAGTAGCGATACCGGTTGTTGAAGGCGTTGATTGCAACTTTTAGTAAAACAGACCACGAATGCCAAAAGTCTGCTCGGGTCTAGTTTTCCTATATCTTTCAGCGATGTGAAGATCGGTACCTTCAAGTAGCGCTGTCGTTTCGTGGAAAGGGCTGGGCAGAGAAAGAGGATATGCTCTAGCGATTCTTTCACGCCTGGCTCCTTGCATTGTAAGCAGACCGATTAGCAATCTGCAGTCTTGCCTCTGTAGCTTCAGTAGGAACGATGCCCACCTACTGTTTGCTTCCATTAGCTCTTAAGCCTCCATTTAGGAGTTTAGGGCGCGTAGCGAGATTGGTACGTCCCTTACTCTGCCATTTTGGTCTAGCGAACTCGTTTTGCTAGTTCGTCTGCCATTTCGTTGCCCTCAAATCCTTGGTGGCTGGGAATCCAGATAGTTTCAACGAGAGCGATATGGGAGGGTTATTGCAGTATACTGCCGCACCTACTCCTTCGTCCATCTTTGAACCGTCCATGTATATGTTAATGACCTTTTTCTCTGCCGCAGAGCGCCAGTTATCCTTTCCCAGCAGTGCAGACATGTTTGTTAAATTTGGTTTGGGGGTTATGTAGTCCATGCCTACATGAATCCCCTTGCCAAAAGAACAGTGTCCGTTGTTCTGCTCTGCTAGTTGGCCCTGTGCATAAAGGCGTAGGCCCGTCTTTTTAGGTGCGCTTGGATATTAAGTGGGTTTATTCCCAGAAGCATTTCCAGTGCCCTTGTTGGTGTCGTTCTGGTATGGACCAGAGCCGCATAGAGAAGGAAGGGTTGCACAACCGATATGAAAATCCAATGTGTAAGTCTTGGTGATAGGCCCCTTGTGCTATCCAGTATCTTCTGGTTGCCTTTTTAGCCCTTTTTTCCACATTTGGCTTCCAACTCAGCTTGCTGTCAATGATTGTTCCCAGGTACTTTATTCGTTCCTTGGGGATCAATGGCGTGGCATTAATGTTGGCGGAGTCCAACGAGGTACCTTGTATCTCTTTGTAAAGATAATGAGGCCTGTCTTGTCCATATTAATGCTAAAACCGGCTTCTTTCGCTTCTTTGAGGGTGTTTTCCATGAACGTGCTGATTTTCGGTGGGCATTTATACACGATAATTATGTCATTTGCGTAGGCGGTTTTCTTGTGGCATTCCGTTTTAGTTTTGTCAGGAGATCATTAACCACGATCACCTCCTTTGTGTGCTCCTCTTTTCGCTGCCATGGTTCTGTAAGTGGTATCCTATTCCGGCTGTGTCCGTCCGCAGCTCCGCAGATTTAGTATCCAGGTGTTTACGGATACTTAGGGTTCTACGGCTCTTAGGCTCTGCATTATGTTTTCCATTTCCAAGGCTTTAAGAAGCAACGAAGAACATGCCCAGTAATGCTACATTGAGCAACTTTCCCCAACAAGCAACAAGTACCCACTATGGAAAGCGCATCCCAACTTAAGGCCGCCAATAGAAGTTGATTTGCCCCTTCGAAAATCAGACGAAAAATGGGCGCGCAGCGAGAAAGAAAAAACAAAATTCGCTATCCATTTACTTAATGTTTTTACTTTATATCAAGTAGCTTCTAACTTAAGTCTTCCAGAAATACAAACTGCAGAGCCAATTGCAGCTGTTATATCCCGAACAAAGCTGTTATATTCCATCTCAAGTCAAATAAGTCTTCGGGCTATGATCTCATCTCGCCAAATATGATTTTGGAACTACCAGTCTGTGCGGTCGACTACATCAGGAAACTATTCAATGCAATAACAAAGTTAGGTCACTTTTTGAACGATGAAAAAAATCAATTATAATAATGATTCCGAAACCTGGGAAAGACAAAACGCTGTCCTTATCATACAGACCGATAAGCTTACTTTCGTGTTTATCAAAGCTATTCGAAAAACTTTTACTGAAACACATTTTGCCATATATGTATGACAACTAATAATCTTATCCATATGCATCAATTCGGCTTTAGAGAAAAACATGGCACCATAGAGCAGGTGAACCGAATCACCTCGGAAATTCGCACTGCCTATGAACACCGCGAATACTTTTCTGCGATATTTCTGGATATTTCCCAGGGATTCCACCGAGTTTGGCTGCAAGGAATGATCTACAAAATAAAACTCTTACTCCCACAAAATGTCAATCAGCTGCTTGAAACATACCTTTTAATACGGGTGCTT
This sequence comes from Drosophila ironensis, assembly GCA_021223825.1. Taxonomy (NCBI): domain Eukaryota; kingdom Metazoa; phylum Arthropoda; class Insecta; order Diptera; family Drosophilidae; genus Drosophila; species Drosophila ironensis. The sequence goes on from JAJJHQ010011280.1 coordinate 736,971, forward strand.
ACTGTTAAGCACAACACAAGAGTTTGAAATAGGGGCGGGGAAGGGAAGCGTCCCACAGTCTCTATCTCTTGAACACGGCAGACATTCCGACAGACCAACGATTAACGACATCAACATTTGCTGATGACACAGCAATACTTAGCCGATCGAAATGTCCTCTAGAAGCATCTAAAACCCTAGCCGCCCATCTTCTTCTGATAGAAAAGTGGATGGCAGACTGGCGTATAAAGGTTAACGAGCAAAAATGTAAGCACATCACCTTTACTCTCAACAGGCAAAATTGCCCTGCACCAACACCAAATAATATAATATAGAATATAAAGTCCTGCTTTTCAATTCTATTATAAATCCTGTTTGGAAATACGGTTCCGAGCTTTGGGGCAATGCAAGCTGTAGCAACATAGACGTTGTTCAAAGAGCACATGGTACATCCAAAATAAAGACACTCACAGAGACCTGAACATACCACTTGAAAAAAGCGAAATTGACAAACAGCAGCACGAGTATAAACAAAAACTATCGACACATCCAAATTAACTGGCCAGATGCCTTTCCCATGTCAGCAGCCAAACCCGTCTCAGAAGAAACGACTTACCAGCTCGATGACAACAGAGGCCTAACATAATAAAGGTTGCGCATTAATGGGTACCTAAAGCGTATTAGTTTAAGATTTTAAAACTTGTTGTTAGTCTTTTAATAGAAAAGATCCAGCAAATAAAATAATCAAATAAAAAGTATTAAAAAATAAAATGTTTTCCATTGATACGTTGTTAAATGCTTCGAATATATGTCTTATGTGCTAGGGCATAATATCGATTGAGCAGTGATTTCTCAATGATCGCTACTAGTTAGTGTAGCGCTGTTTCCACAGATTTACTTTTCGTGTGGGCATTTTGGTTCGCCTCCATCAGCGTGCGAGTTGCGGTTCTGATATTGAGTTTCAACAGCTTTTGTAGTGTTCCAGAAGTGTTTTGACAGCGTCTTCGCTGTCCTCCGTCCATCCGTCCTTAAGTGGCTTTGAACCATCTGTTTCCAGGCTAGTAGCTTTCCTAACCTTGCGGTTTCTAAAGTCTTCTCTACTACGGAACAGAAGATTTTCTACGAGCTTCTTTAAGCTGTTAATCTTGTTTTCAATCCATACATGATCATATTCTGCATGTTTGTCAAGACTCTCTTGTATTTTTTAAGCTTTGGGTCCACTATGCTACCCTGAACTTTTTTACTCAAGATACTTTATAAGATTTCTGGAACGCTTGTACATGGGTCATGTTGAGATTTTCTAAAGACCTCTCAATGTCTTCGGGGAACTTTATTTAATGTACTCCGTCCATCGACCCTCTTCCATTGGTTGGGTAGCTTTCGGTTCTAGTAACTTTCTGTTTACTATGTCGCCCGACAGTAAATTCTGAATATGCAATTAGTTTTTACCAATCTATTATAGTACCCAAAATCTAAGCAGACGGGCGGAAAGACGGACGCACTGATCAAGAATGTATTTACTTTATGGGCCCGGAAAGCTTATTTCTCCTTGTTACATACATTTGTCCAAATTGTTCTTTTTAAGAACCAGGTATAAAATTATGCGCTTCTTATCTAACCAATAATATAGCTTAATTCTAAAGGTATCAGGATTTCGGGCATACTCAGTTTTTGGCAAATTGAACATCGCAGTGTCAAGCTCAGTAAACAAAAAAAAAACACATCGGTTGCTGTCGACTAAACGGATACCCCGTCGGGAACTATTCAACAGCAACTGAAACCCCTAAGCCCGTGGAACATTGTTCTTAACAACGTTAAGTCAATCACAAAGTACCTGTGTATGATGTTGGGCAGGCGTCTCACCTGGTGGACCCAGCCCGCAAGCTTAAACAAGCAGATTCCAAACTACGTTTGCAATTTTTTTTTTTTTACTTTCGTGTTTTTGCTGGATCTACGCTTTTAAAAGACAAATAATAATTTCCCTACTCCTAAAATCTGGCAAATGATTTTGGATAGCCACTTGGGTTTCTTTGTGGTGCTTCTACTTACTGAGCTGGAGAGTAATGTTTTCTTTGACTGGATTATAAAAAAGATGTATGTTTTTTCCAAAATATTCAACAGCACAGACGGGGAATTCCATAATCATTTTTGGATTGTTGTGACGATATCCTGGAGACCTGTTTATCTTGGCGTTTTGAGATGTTTTTACATATCTCGTTTTATGGAACGATATAGCTGGGACTTTATTCTGGATGTACGAATTGGGATTTTGCGTCATTTTGAGTGAAAAAATTCACGAGATAGCAGGAAAAAACGCTGGTTATCTCTTGCACACTGCGAGTCCAGATTTCGTTTAGATGTCTTAGAGGCATATCGCCTAATATTGGGGGGCTAAAGTTTGGTTCAGCTTCCTGCCCTTGAAAGGAGATTGTTGCGCATAGACCATTGTCGTCCTTCGCGATACCACTTCTTGGAGACGTTGCTTGCTATGGACTTGCAGAATGCAGTTCTCTTGTACTAGACCGACTAGCAATCCAAAGTCTTGCCTCCGTAGCCTCAGTATGAACGATGACGGATTTTGGCAATGTCTTCTGCAAATGATTCTGGATATTCTTCAGTTCCTGGTGTGTTTACTCCTGCTTACTACTGTTTACTTCCATTAAAGCTTTAGTTATTCTGGAGTTTAAGTTACGTAGCGAGATTGGTACGTACTCCACTCTGTCGTTTTCCAGGTCGTCTGCCATTTCGTTGCCCTCAAATCCTTGGTGCTTCCCTGCTTGCCGTTGACCTTAGTCGTTCCCATCTTCTGAGCCTCCTGTGCAGCTTTCCTTATGGTGAAAATTTCCGCATGGAATATGCTGCAGTAGTGTGTTAATTTCAAAGAAAGCGATATTGTAGAGTTACTGCAATATACTGCCGCCCCTACTCCTTCGTAATTCAGACATATTCGAGAAGACCCCATTTGTCATTTTGGGTTTGACCTTGCATGAGGCCTTTCAGGGAAATACCTTCCTTGCATTTTAGCCTTCCTGGCAAGGACCTCAGACTATAGCTTCTCCTAGGCTCACGCAGTAATTGTGTTGGTATGCAAGTAGTGCAGGGCAAGCCTTGTCGTAGCACCTCCTCTTGCCCAGTAGCCCAGTACCCTCGGTGGCTTTGAGGAAGTTTGGTGTCCATTGCCCAGGCGGCACCCAAATGGAGGGTTTAGTCGAGCAAACCAAATACTTTTTATAATAACAATTGATAATACCATTAAATGCGAGTAACTCTCGGTGGCTTTGAGGAAGTTTGGTCCATTGCCCAGGCGGCACCCAAGTGGAGGGTTTAGTCGAGGATTTTGCAAGCCAAATACTTTTTATAATAACAATTGATAATACCATTGAATGCGAGTAGGTTTTTTTAAATGAACATTTATACTTAAGTAAAAACCGCCCTAATTTAGTTATATACCATCTGAACTTAGCATATACATTTTCAGAAATTATAACTAATGAACATAAATAATTTTGAATTTTTTTTAAGAATTGTCCAATACAGTCGATGCAAACGGACCAGCTTTCATAAATGAACCTTCAAATCGAGTTGAATTTATAAACTCTGCGGGAATCACTATCGATTGTTTAGCAAATGGAAATCCGTCACCAAACATACAATGGTTAGATAAAAAAAATAATCCGGTAACATCAGTTTTCAAGGTATGAAGACATTTCTTTAGTAATATATCCTTACTTAAATATATATTGGATGGCAAAAATTAGTAGGAACTAAACCCTCCACGACGGCGCGATGGTTAATGGTTACACCGTACCCTTCGAAGCAACCGAAGGGTACCTGGTTCCTGTCGCACTGAAGGCTATATAGACATGAAGCTGAGAGGCCTCAGTTCAGGAACTTTAGATCGCGTCATACAACAAGGCCTTAGGACTCCGGTCACCTGCCTAAAACACATACTACATAACGACAGAGAGTAGAGCCAGAACAGCCATCCTGGTCAGGAAAGGCATCAACGCTTACCTCTTGTTTATTTACTGCTCTGATGAGCTTACAGTGGTGGCACTGGAGAGTAGCGGAAAGGAGCGAATACCCATGGCATCCTGCTACATGGCCGATGACACGGAGGGACCACCAATGGCTGAAATGGTGGTGAAGGAGGCAGAACTTCGCAGGAAGCCCCTTATAATCAGCTCCAATGCAAATGCGCATCACACCGTGTGGGGCAGCATGACCCAACGGGAAAGGTGAGACATTTCTAGGCTTCATTTTGGGAAAAGGCCTCATCACAAGAAATGAGGGGGAGGAGCCAACGTAAGTTTTTTTTTAATATTATTATTTAGAAGTTAGCTTAGAACTAAATTACAAGCTAACTTTGGAAGATGAGCAATGGCATCATGGGCCTTCAGCTCGATAGAATTTAATTTTGCAGCTTATTGTTATTTTGTATCATGTTATTGAGTGGAATATGTACATGTGGTTTCTTATGTATAAAGGTTTTTTTTTTTTTTAAATTTCGTGGTACAATTTTGTGTTTTTGAGATATTTTAGGGTTTTGTTTAAATTTTCAGTAGTGGGTTGTGAAAGTGATTTTAATGCATTGTTATTTTGGAATATTGTTCGTTTATGTGTGTTAAGGCGACTGCAAGAGGAAAGTATATGTTCTATGGATAGAGTGTTATTGCAGAAGGGACAAGTGTTAGGGCTGTTGTCAATATAGTGTTGATGTGTGATTTTGGTATGTCCGAGTCTAAGTCTTGTGATTTTTGTTTGGTCTGCTCGTGAGTAGGATTCTTTTCCTGTTTTGAAGAGATGATAGCAGTTGAGTTTGTTAGAGTTTATTGATTGGTACCAATTGGATGTTTTGCTTAAGTTAGTCTGTATTTTTGTTTTGTGGCTGTTTTTTATGTATCTGCAGATGTCTTGAATGTTGATGTTTTCACTTATTACTAGTGGTTGTTTTGTTGCGTTTTTAGCCGTTGTGTCGGCTAGTTCGTTTCCCTTTATTCCTATATGGGCAGGGATCCATAATATTTTAAATTTTGGGGAGGTTTTAATTAAAGTGTTGCGTATGGACGAGGTGTAGTAATCCGTATGGTTAACATTGTTTATAGCATCTAATGCGGAGGGGAGTCTGTGCAAATGCAATATTTGCCGCTTTTGTTTTTATGGAATTGTATTGCTGTCGCTATGTCAATTAATTCTGCCGAGAATACGGTGGAGTAGTGGGGTAACAAGCATGTTTTAATGTGTTCTCTGTCAGTGGTTATTGCAAAGGTAGTGATTTTGTTTATTTGTGATCATTATACCATGTACCTTAAGGTACAAATGGTATATTAACTTTGTGCAAATGTATGTAACAGCCAGAAGGAGACATCTCCGACCCCATAAAGTATATATATTCTTGATCAGCATCAACAGCCGNCAGGGTGGTGTGTTTTGTTTGACTAGATTAATCGCTTGGAATGGTAAATTATGTTCTATGCTGTATTTAATGGTTCGGTCTATTGTTGATTTGAATTGTGGCTTATTTGGTGGATGGTATGATTTTAGTATTTTTATGATGGGTGAGTCTTTTGCTGTTATTAGGGTTTTAATGAGAAGTGCGGTAGGAGTTCGCGTCTGTCTTCAATAGTTGTCGCTCCTGATTCATATAGAACATTTTGGATAGGATTTGTTCTCATCGCACCGAGTGCTATTTTGATGGCTTCATTAAGGATTTTATTGGGCGGAGTGTGGAGTTAGGGCAGTACCCATAGATGGGGAGGCCGTAGTCTATTTTAGATATTATTATAGCTTTTACTACGTTAATGAGACTAGCTGTATTACAGTTGAAATTTTGGTTTGAGAGGCATTTAACTATGTTAAGTGTTTGTTTGAGTTTTTGAGAAAGGTTGTCAATGTGTGTTTTCCATCTATATTTGTTGTTGAAGTGTAGGTCTAATATTTAGTGAAGTGACGTTTTGTATTTGTAGGTTGTTGTTTGATATTTTACAAACGCAGTTTTGTTTTCTGCATATACATACAGTGGCTCACAGCTTATTTGACCCACCTTGTATTCTCGAATTTAAGTGCGAATAACTTTTTAACTAAAGCAGATATTAAAAAAATAAAAACGCAGCTTTTTCTGTGGTTATTTAAGGAATAACAAAGAACTTAAACTTTATTAAAATAAAAAAGCGTTTTATTATTATACAACCTCAAAGAAAAATACTGCAGTTTTCTATGTCACAGCTTATTTGACCCAGTGCTTAAAATAATTGATACTAAAAAAATAACGAAAGATTATAGATATTTTAATATTAAGTATGGCCCCCCTTCTGGTTTATGACCATTTAGAGGCGTTTTTGCATTGACTCCACTTGCTTTTTGGTGGTTTCTGGAGGTATTTTGGCCCACTCCTCCACCAAGGCAACTTTTAGATCATTTTTGTTCGATATCTTCTTTTTGCGGATATTCGATTCGAAAATAGTCTACAGGTCTTCAATGACGTTTAAGTCTGGTGATTCTGACGGTGGTTTCATCACGTTGGAGCATTTATATATGAGCCAAGTTTGAACGATCCCCGAGGTATGCTTGGGATCGTTGTCGTGGTAATAGCGAAATGTTTCCTTTATACCCAAATCCTCGGCGCTTTGGATCAAATTATCCTTCAGGATATCGAGATAAACCATTTTGTCAATGGATGACTCAATAAATTGTATCCTTCCAACACCTGCAGCCGACATACAGGCCCAAACTATTACATGGACGCAGCGGAAACCGCCCGGCTACTAGCTGAGCCTCTCGGGGATGCTGACCCGATTCGTTCAGTCACAACTGAAGAAACAGCCGAGCTCATCTCCATCATGAGCAACACCAAGGCCCCGGGCGATGATGGTATCAATGCGATTGCATTAAAGCTACTACCACCTCCAAGCATTCTACTCATCCCCAGGATCTACAACAGATGCATGGAAATAGGGTACTTCCCGTCCTCATGGAAACGTGCCCAAGTAGTCAAGATACCTAAGCCTGGTAAACCAGAAGCCAATCTCGCCTCATACCGTCCAATAAGCCTACTTCCAATGCTCTCCAAAATGCTCGAACGAGTATTCTTGAGCAGAGCATTGCCTGTACTCGACGAGGCTGGACTGATCCCTGATCACCAGTTTGGCTTCAGGAGGCGACATGGAACTCCTGAGCAGTGCCATAGGGTCGTACAGTACATTCTGGACGCTTTTGAAACCAGAAAGTACTGCATGGCCGTCATGCTGGACGTCAAGCAAGCCTTCGACCGGGTCTGGCATCCCGGACTCCTCTACAAGCTCAAGATAGCTCTGCCTCAACCATACTTCCTATTCCTAAAGTCATTTTTGGAACACCGTAAATTTGCGGTAAGATGCGGCGAGGCCATCTCAGAGTTAAGAGAGGTTCACGCCGGAGTTCCCCAAGGCAGCGTTCTTGGTCCACTGCTCTACAACCTTTACACGGCTGACCTCCCCGTTCTACAGAACCGGGACTTGATGGCCGCAACCTACGCTGACGACTCCGCATTCCTGACCGTTTCGGACAGCGCCATAGAGGCAGCTGCCGTCATGCAAAGACAGCTTGACTTGCTAAACACATGGCAAAAGCGGTGGAATATTGAAGTCAGCAATGAGAAGTCCACCACCACCACATTCTCTCTCCGCCCAGGCAACTGCCCAACAGTCCACCTAAATGGCTCCCCAATCCCGCAAGTGGACACTCCCAATTACCTGGGGTTTACACTTGATAGGAGACTCACCTGGAGGCCGCACCTGGAGAAGAAACGTAAGCAGGCCTTGGAAAGACTTCGTTCCTTCTACTGGCTCATGGGGAAAAAATCGAAGCTCCGAACGTCCTCGAAGCTCCTCGTTTATAAGGCCATAATACGTCCAATCTGGACATATGGCATCCAACTCTGGGGCACTGCGAAGTCATCGAATGTGCGAATCATTCAAACATTTGAAAACAGAGCCCTGAGGATCGCCACTGGGGCCCACCCTTTCCATGACAACAACACCATCCACAAAGTACTAAAGTTCCCATGGGTGAGCGATGAAATCAAGAAGAGCAGTGTGCGCTACAAGCAGAGACTCCACGACCACCCAAACCGGGCGGCCATCGCCTTGCTGGACAGCAGGGATCAGCCCAGAAGATTGAAAAGGACGCACCCATTAGACCTCGCATCTAATTTATAACATAGTCTGTATCACTTGGTATCACTTGTCCCACATGTTTTCTAATTATTGGTGAAGTTCAAGTTAGAACATTTAATGGTTGTCCGCAAAGGACAGTTTTAAATAAATATGTACCCTGCTAAAAAAAAAAAAAAAAAAAAAAAAAAAAATTTTGTAGTGGATAGCTGAGCCCCAGAGTATTCGGTCCAGTTGGATATTGTTTGCATGATAGGTTCGATGTTGATGTTGGTATTTTTCCTGTTTTTTAATTTTATAATAAGATTAAAGTCGTCGGCTTAAGCGCTTATGTTGATGTTTGGGTGTTGGATGAGCATGTTAGTAAGTTTATTATATGCTATTGTGAATAGGATGACTGAGAGGGGGGACCCTTGTGGAATGCCATTATGGATTGGATGAAAAGTTGAGTGTACTGAGTTTATGCGGACAACTATTTTTCTATTAGCCATAAAGTTTTTAACGTAGTTTATTATTTTTGGACCTGTTTTCCATTCTGCGAATTGATCTAGTATTGGATGTATTCCAATTCTGTCAAAAGCTTTTGTGAAGTCTAGTGATAATATTGATATATGGTTTCTTCTGGAGACGGCTCTTGCTATTAGGTGATCTAAGAGCAATAAGCTATCAATGGTGGATTTCCCTTTTCTGAAGCCCGTTTGGCTGGTATAAATAAGTTTGTCATTAATGACAAACCACCACAAACGATTTGCTATGATCTTGTCTAGTACTTTTGATAGGCAAGGGTTAAGTGCTATTGGTCGGTAGGAGTTTAGTGTCGATTTATCTGTGTTGGGTTCTAGAATTGGAACAGTAATGCTGTTTTTGTAGGCTTGGGGTATGTAATTATGTAAGATGGCATTTTGGAGATTTATTATTCTCGTTTTTGTTTTTTTGTCTAAATTTTTTATCATGGCGTAATTGACTCTGTCTAGGCCGGGGGTGTGTCCTTTTAGTGTGTTTAGAGCTGCTGTAAATTCTAAAAATGTTGTCTTTTTCTATTTCTAATGCTTTTTTTCTGGGTATGTAGGTGTGGTTATGTATGTTATGTATGTTGGCTATTGATGTGGTTTTTGAATGTACATATGTAGGTTGTGGAGAAGTTTGAATCTTCTGAGATAGTAGAGAAGTTATTGCAAAAGAGTTCTGCTATTTCTGTAGCGTTAGTGGTGTTCTGGTTGGTTTCTGGGTTATGTATGCAGTGGATATGTTTTGGTGGGTTGAGGCCGCAGAATTGTCTTATATTGTGCCAAATGTTTTTTGAGGAAGTGGTTGGAGCTACTTCTGATGTAAATTTAAGGATGCTAAGTTTTTTGGATTCTTTTAGGGTTCTTCTAAAAATGGCATTTGCTTTTTTAAATTTTATTATATTTTCGTTGGATATATGTCTTTTTAGTGTGTGCCACATTTTTGTTTTGTCATTTCTCAGTTTTTGTAGGTCTTTGTTCCAGCAAGGAACGTTATGTGTTTTGGATTGGAAGTGGGTTTGTGGTATTGTGTGATGTGCGCTAGTGAGAATTATTTTGCGTATGGTGGCTGCTTCTTTGTTTATATTGTTGCTTGTTTGAAGTTGAGTGAATAATGTTCTGTTAGTTGTGCAAATAGTGGCCAGTTGGCCTTATCCAGTATGAATCGTGGTTTGGGTTTGGGGTTTAGTGTGGTGTTGGGTGTGTTTGTTGTGAATAGGTGAATTATAATTGGGAAGTGGTCGCTTCCATGTAGATCTTGGTCAGTGTGCCAAGTGCTCTGCATCTGTAATGTTGGGGTGTTAAAAGAGATGTCGATGTGTGTTAGTGTATTGTGAGTGCTAAGGTGTGTTGGTGATCCGTCATTGAGTAATATGTAATTTGATTGATTTATAAATTTTTCAAGTATTTTTCCTTTGGAATTGTTCGTCCTTGAGCCCCAGCTATGGTGCCAACTATTGAAGTCTTCTGTGACCAGTGTGGCGCCAATTGATGGTTCCAGTACTGATTCGAGGTTTTTTCTTGAAAAAGGTTTGTTGGGAGCAATGTATGCGGATATCAATCTAAATTTAACTTTAGAAGTGATCTCCGCGCACACCGTATCGAAGTCATTGTTGAGATGTATTTCTTTGGATAGAATAGATTTGTGTATTAAGAGGGCTACGCCTCCGTAGGTGGGTGATGTGTTTTTTGTTAATAGAGTGAAATTTATAGGTATGGGTATGTGTAGGTTGGTGTGAATGATGTGAGTTTCTTGTAGGGAAATTATATGTGGCAGGTGTTTTTTTATTATAAGTTGGAGTTCACAGTAGTTGTTGAGATATCCATTTATATTCCACTGAATAATTCTAAGAGTCATTATTGTTAAATAGGAGTGTTTTAAATAAGAGTGTATGTTTAATAATAGTTGTTTGTTTTGGTTTGGTGTCTGCTGAGCGTCCCCGTCAGCCGGCACCAGCTACTGTGAAGAGAAAGTATTCGGTGCGGCCGCCCGGCCCGGCGAGCCCGGAGCCTCTCGCTGTTGGGTGGTAGGCGCCGGACTCCCCAGCCCAGACGGCCACAACATGTGCGTTACTGTAATTTTATGTTATGTCTTCGCACATGTGTTCTTCCTCTGTTTCTGAATTTTGTTTGTTGCGGTTTTTAATATTTTGAGCTTCCTCTTTTTTGGCTTTTGCTTTGAGTTTGGTTTGTAGCCTTTTTGAAATGGTTTTAGGAAATATTTTGGTTACTGTTTTGGATTTTTGATTTTGAGTGTCTTTAGTTGGTGTAGTTAGTAATAGCGGATTTAGGTCGTCATAATTTCGAATTTCTCGGTTGATGGTGGGGTTTGCTTCCTTCTGTTCGGTGGTTTGCGGAGGTTGTTTGACAATGGTGGTGAAGAGGGGGCGAGTTGATTGGTGTCGCTCGTAGTAAATTGATGTAGCTGTCTTAGCATCCACTTTTTCGATGGTTTTTATTGCTTGTATTTCCTGCTGTTGTATGAAGATAGGGCATGTGCGGTCCATTGATGAGTGATCGCTAGGTGTCAGCTTTTTGTCTAGGCAGTTGATGCAGTTTTTGTTGTTGTGGCATGTGTTGTTTTCTCCTTCTGCGATGTGGTGTTCTTTGCCGCAGTTGCCGCAGGTTTTTTTTCCGCGACATAGCTTAGTTGAGTGACCAAATCGGAAACAATTGAAGCAGCGAAGAGGCCTTGGTATGTAGGTTCGAACGTTTATTCTTTCGTAGCCAACCATGACGTGGTTTGGTGGAGAGATAGAGTCGAATGTCAGAATGATCAGTCCGCTTTATTTGTATTCCCCTTCTGTTTTCTTCATTATTTTTTTGGCTTCTTTGACATTCTGATCCTCTATTTCTTTGGCAATTGTTTCTTCACTTATCATTCTCAAATCATTGCAGTAGATTATACCTTTAGATGAGTTTAGGGATGTGTGTAGGGTCACTGCCACTGATAGGTCTCCAATTTGGGTCAGCTTGAGGAGTTTGTCTTTTTGTTGGCAATTTTTGGTTTGTACGAGTACTTTACCATTTCTGATTTTTTTTACTGAATTAACTTGACCATTACATGTATAGTCAATAACTTTTTTTATGATAAATGGTGAAGTGTTTTCGAAAGTGTCGTTGTCGGTCCGCGAGATTATAAGGAATTTTGGTTCGCTCGAATTAATTTTTTTGTCGGGTGGGTCACCCATGGTGACGCCGATTTTTTGTTTTTGCTTATGTCTTATTCTACTTTTGCTTTGAATTGTTTATGTGTCTGTTTTATATGTAGATTTTTCTTATTTTTTTGAACGGTAAATGCGATAAGAGTACTTGTTTTTGTGTTTGCTTGTTTTCGATCCGCGGCGAACTGCTTGCGATGAGAGCTAAACGAAGACTGAGCCAACGTAAATAGACCCAACCTCTACAAACGTTTTACGTTTCAAAACGGAGGGAAATAACGAGGTCATAGAATGGAGAGTCCTGAGTAGAATCTCCCTCTAGGACCACCAGTAACTTAAATGTTGGGTACAGCAAAAGGTTCCAGAATATGTTATTACTATTAATAATAGTAGGGACACACACCAGTATTAGTTATAGTAAGGACTGCATATTATTGACCCTAAGCAAACTGAGTTGATGTGCGTTCCATTCATCTGTATGACGCTATGGTATACATAGCATACTTTAAAACATACTTCAAGATCCAAGAAAAACCACAGAACAACGCCACAATCCACTAGACATTCAAGGGCAGCTATAGACAAAGGATACGGTCCTGCACCTATGTAAAACAAGAAGAAACGCTGTAGTCGAGACTCCTCGACAACGAGATACCATGTACCTCTCTTGCCGTTGCCGTGGGAAGGGGTGGGTAAAACTTTAATTGGTCATATCTTCTATATTTATTGTCCGATCTGAACGTAATTTTGCATGCACGTCTTAAACGATCAGCAGACTTAGCAGACTTAAAATTAAGTTTCTAGCTTTTATCATTTTGGAGATATCGATTTTTTTTCGAATACGAGGGCGGAAAGGGGCGTGGCAAAAATCTGGAAACGACATTATCTGCATAATAGTTAAACGGTCCTAATGCAAAAAGAAACAGGTCTCTAGCTCTTATTTTGTCCAAGTTATCGAAGAAAATACAGTTTTATGCAAATTACGGAGGCGGAAAGGGGCGTGGCAAAAATTTGAAATAAACTCGACCTGCGTACACATATAACGGACCTAAAGCAAAAATTACACCTCTAGCTCTTACCATCTCCGAGAACGACGTGTTCATACATACAGACGGACGGACAGACAGACGGACATGGCTAGATCGACTCGGCTGTTGATGCTGATCAAGAATATATATACTTTATAGGGTCGGAAACGCTTCCTTCTCCATGTTACATACTTTGCACAAACTTAATATACCATTTGTACCTTAAGGTACTAGGTTTAAAAATACAGAGCCAGCTGGTTATGCAGAACTACAGATACACTGCTTTTAATACTATTAATGCAGGAGCATATGACCTTCAAACCAAACTTCACAAACTTGTCGAGTGTCTCGACTATAAGTAACCGGTTCTCAGTTATGTTTTAATGTTTATGATACATGTGTATATGAAAAAGTCGCCGCTCGAATGAGCTCCCGATTAGTTGACAATCGGTACCCAGGGAGCACCACGGGGAGGCCATTGTATAACAATGGGACTACGAGCCTTGTTCCCTGAAAAATGCATAATAATGGAATCCACCAATGAGTCAGGTACATCCACGGTTGCCAGATTTGGCTCTTTTGAGCCAAAACTGGCTCTTTTTTTTCTCGTTGGCTCTTTGGCCCATTTTTATAGAGTTTGGCTCTTTTTTTTGCTAATAGCGATACAAAATATTTAAAGTTTCAAAAAAAATGAATTCATTTTTTTATTAATGCAATATTGCAATTCTAAAAATTATTAATGTCTGAAATTTAAAAGTGCCAGATCGAAAAACTTAATACGTTTGTTCTCAGAGTGACTTAAGCTCCCAAGAAAGCCTTAGCTGTTAACTGTTTCATTGAAGAACAATTTTTTGTTGTTTTTTTTATTAAGATAAAAGTAAAAAAAAAATCAAAATAAATAATACAAAAAAATTTGGCTCCTCTTTATTCAAATTGGCTCTTTATAATATTTTTTTGGCTCATTAAAAATTTTTGAAATGGCAACCGTGGGTACATCCCACATATTAACTCTTTGGGAATCTCTTCTGTCGGCATACATACTTCTTAAAGCTTCATGCGAATACTTATACGTATGTCCGCCTATTAGCCAAAGACTTCAATATATATCTATCTCCCCCCAGCACCTCTCTCTCTCTCTCTTTTTGAGTAAAACGTAATCACCAACTTAAATTTTTTAATTTAGCTTTGTTCTTATCGAAACCTATCTTTGTCATGCAATGCGCTCTTTTTTTATATTTTCTTTTGCCATATTTCTTAGAAACTTAACATCAACTTTATTTTTTTGTTCACATATTGGTAACCTGTTGAAAGGTCTTGCTTTTTTTCCAATTAATAATTCAAGAGGGCTAGCTTTTGCTATGCGATTTGTCGCACAATTTATAGACAATTGTATGTCTCCTAGAGCATCTTGCCAAGAACGCTGGCTACTTTCAATAGCAGTTAATCGGTGATTAAGGTGATTCCTATTTTACTAACAAGGAACCCAAAATATTCGTTGCATTATTTAAGAAATGAGCATTTGGAAATATTATAAGAAAATACTAATAGGGATTTTGTTTTGTTAATAGGGATTTTGTAAACCCGCTGGCCATATCAAAGCAACTATAATATCTTGCTTCACATAGTCTAGGTATTTTATCGCTAATTAGTGGTAAGGGATATTTTTTGGCAACTATGTTAGCATTTAGTTCGCGGTAATCTATACAAAGACGATCTGACCCATTTTTCTTTTCAACGAGTAACCCAGGACTGGCGAATGGAGAGCTACTAGGACGAATAATGTTAGCTAATAACAAATCTTTAATTTTGATTATAACAATTTCCGTTTCCTCTATACTATTCTGAGCCTGTATGGTCGTTTGCGTACAGTCTTGTGGGGTCAACTAAACGTATTTCTAATTCGCCAGTTGTGATTCGCCAGTCGGACATCCGCCGATAAACAATTTTAAGAAATCGAATAAAATATCTAATAAATTTTTCTTATCTACACCACGCAATTCGGTGTCAACATTGGTTTTTTTTTTTTACTTTGATAGATATTTGAGATATTTATTCAAAATCTGTCCTAAGTGGACAATAATTAAATGATTTGACAGTGACGTTGGGTGGGTGTTATTACATTGGTGGGGAATTTAGGTAGAATTACCTAAATTACATTGAAATGAATAAATTGGGCTGAATGAATGAATCTAAGGTCCGGTAGGTCCAACGGGTGGCCGCGTTGTAGCCATCTAAACGTACGACTGTTGTTCAGGAGGTTGACAGCTAGTGAGTTTGGGTGGATGTTTAGCCTTTCCAGGTACCTTCGGCTAAATCTGGCGATTTCGTCGTTGACCCAGGGGACTCCGAGCTATATCGTGGATGGTCGCATTGTCGTGAAAGGGGTGGGCACTCGATAGCAGCCTTAGGACTTTGTTTTGAGTCCGTTGGATGGATTTGCGGTTGGTGCTGCTGGCTGTGCCTCATAGCTGAATGCCGTAGGTCCAGATCGGTTTGATTATGGATTTATAAAGTAGGCGGAGTGCCAGCTTGGAGTGTTTTCCAAGTAGCCAGTGGAGTTGCTTGACCGTCGCGTCCACTTGTGCACGTTTCCGCTGCAGGTGCTTCTTCCAGGTCAGGCGTCTGTCCAGGGTCAGACCGAGGTATCTGGGGTGTGGGAACTCAGGGATGGTCACGCCGTTTAGAGTGACCGGTGGACAGGAACCTTGTCGGAGGGTGAAGGTGGTAGCGGTGGATTTTTCGCTGTTTATGGCGATGTTAAGTTGTTCGTGCCATGTGTTCAGCGTGTCCAGGTGTCTCTGCATGGCGCGAGCGGCCTCAGCTGGCGTATCAGCTCTTGCCAGGAGCGTCGTATCGTCAGCATAGGTTGCGACAATAAAATTGACGTTGGTCGGGCTGGGAGGTCGGCGGTGTAGGCGTTGTAGAGGATTGGGCCGAGGACGCTGCCTTGAGGGACTCCCGCGCTGATGCCTTTGGGGGGCGATGTGGCCTCCCCGCATACAACGGCGAATCTGCGTTCTGTCGTGAACGACTTGAGAAAAGAGTAGTAGTTGTGCGGGAGGCTGCACCTCAGCTTGAGCAGGAGACCAGGGTGCCAGACACGGTCGAAGGCCTGCTTGACGTCTAGCATGACCGCCAGACAGTATTTACTCTGCTCGAAGGAGTCCACAATGAACATAATTTCATATCATCAATTGTTATCGTAGATTTAAGATTTCGCAACCAATTATTATATTGAAATTTATGTAATTATTAAGAACTACGTGGAAAAGTACTTCGAGACAGTATACGCTTACAATTACATTTGAAAAAATTGGCAGTGTACTAGTAACAGTATTATTTCTAATACCCTTTAACGTAACGATGTTATTAATTCGCGTGACCGAGATTTTCATAGACACAGTTTGCCTTATTAATGAAAATTCCGCTCCAGAGTCGAATCAAAATGGGTACGACTCACCGGATGCAATCAACGTTCCAATTGTCTCAGCTAAATAACACAATTTAATGCGTTTCTATTCTGGCTTACGATTAGGGAAGGCTGATGCTATATGCCCCTTGTTTACACATCTGTAGCACCTTTTGATTCAGCTGTACGTGCATCAGTCGAAATAGATCCCTGCTAAGTCTTTGAACTTTTTCTTTTGTAGCGGCAGACGGCTATTTTATGACCTATTTTCCCGCAGTAGTGACATTTAACATGTGTCTGCAGGCACACTTTCTTGTTAAAAGAATTTTCGGGATAAGGATGATTTTTTGCTTGCCGAAAATGCTCTTAGCTCAGTTTACAACATTTTGCCGGAGTGTCATTGTCTTCAAACTGTTGCAGAAACATTTTTTTTTTGGTCCCATGTCATTCTTACGAAGCAAATCTGTGAGAGCCAGTTAGAAGCAATGATTTCCAATGATTTGCTCAGTGCTATGAGCAGGGTACTGCTATCCAGAGGATTTTCTCCTACTATGAGGACCACCGTAGCGCACCAGGTAGCTGCACTGGAACCAGCGGAGTCAGGATTGAACTTGGGCAACGCAACCAGTATGCGTTCCCTTGCCGCCGTTTGCCCATTTTTCACGGCACCCACTACTTCCATCAAACTACGATGCTGCATTTCTAGTAGAGCGCAAAAAACGATCATCAGAGTTAACTTGAGGCTGAGGCGATCCCACTTCTGATGTAGGATTGGTAAAGACATAATCCGTTGAGGGCTCCTCTGCATTTGCCACGAGTCGTGCGTTTCCTCGGCTGTGACATTTTATGCGTCCGTTCGTGTCGATCGTTTCTAAAACTCTGATTGTCTCTTGTCTCTCCATCTACTCTGATTGTCTCTCCATCTACTCTGAGTTCGCGCGAATCAAGTTCACCGTTAAAGCTCTTTTCTTCCTAACACGCTGTTACACCGGAGCTACGCGCAGCATAGAAATTTGAAATTTGGCCGAGCATTTTATTATATCTTGCACATTTATTTGATATTTGTAGCAAATATGAAATACATCATATGTACTTATAGGTTAGGTGAAAATTCCAAATAGTTTTTGGATTCGAAAACGAAACAAGTCGAAACAAATGAAATTGCGGTTATTTGAATAATTAAACAATTGGCTTTATTAGGCTGGCTGTTGCGCGCTTGAGATAATTCCGAAAAATAATCATACAAATCGGCAGAAGGCCAAAGCGGAAGACATCGAAGACGAGAGAAAAAGGATAGAGCGAAAATATAGAAAAGAGAGGGCGGGCGATTAACCCTATAGCGCCCCAACATTCCGGCCCCGTTAAAGGGCTACGGTCTTTAAACTACTGGCAGTCGAGCCAGCTCGTGGATAGGGCGCCTGGTTTCTCCTGCCGCCGTCCTAATGTCCACCACGCGGACCTTCCCATCGTCTCCGACGATGGTGCGAACTACGCGCCCAGTGACCCATTTCTGGGGTGGGGCGTTGTCCTCGTGAATGAGGACGAGCGTGCCTTCCGCCAAATTGCCTTCCTCCTTGGTCCATTGGTGCCGCTCCTGAAGGCTGTGCAGGTAGTCCCTGGACCAGCTGTGCCAAAACTGCTGTTTGAGTTCTGACAGCTGCCGCCTCCGCCTCAAAATCCCGGATTCGCCCTTGCTCCTGGGTACGCCTGGCATGGATCCTTGAGGCGGCGCCACCAGGGCCTGCCCGATGAGAAGATGCCCAGGAGTGAGCACTTCTCCGTCGCTGGGATCCTCTCCGCCTGCCACCAGCGGTCTCGAGTTGAGGATCGCTTCCACGTCGACCAGATGCGTGGCGAGCTCGTCGTGAGTCAGGTTGGCGCAGCCTGCGCCCCTGACCAGCCGGTGCTTCGCTGCCTTCACCGCTGCCTCCCAGAGACTGCCGAAGTGCGGTGCCCTGGGGGGAATGAATTCCCAGACCACGCCTCTCTCGGCTGCCATCTCCTGCAGGGCTCCCTTCTGCCGCTCGAACTCCTGCGACAGCTCCGCCAGAACTCTGCTCGCTCCCACGAAGTTGGTCGCGTTGTCGCTCACCACCTTCTATGGGAGGCCGCACCTCCCGGTGAACCTTCGAAAAAGGTTCAAAAATGAATCGGTGGATAAATCAACTACGAGCTCTAAATGTACAGCCTTTGAAGCAAAACAAACGAATACGGCGACGTAAGCCTTTACGGTGGCCTTCCTCTTATGCGATAGCTTATATAAAGGTGTTGGTTTGCATCCCAGTTAAGGCCACGAAGTGCGAAAATAAGAAAGTTTTTTTGCACCGATTCAATGCTGTCTTTGTGAACCTCGTATTGGGGATTCCAGACACAAGACCCGTATTCCAGAATCGAACGAACTAGGGACATATATAAAGTTTTTGTAAGATATGGGTCGTTAAATTCTTTCGACCATCTTTTTACAAATCCCAGTACACCCCTGGGTTTGTTAACCATACACGATATATGGTCGGTAAATTTAAGTTTAGGATCTAAGCGGATGCCAAGATCGTCAATAAGCTTTAAACGATC
Source organism: Drosophila ironensis (assembly GCA_021223825.1). NCBI lineage: Eukaryota > Metazoa > Arthropoda > Insecta > Diptera > Drosophilidae > Drosophila > Drosophila ironensis. The sequence continues at coordinate 755,775 of JAJJHQ010011280.1, forward strand.
CAGGGCGTCCCCATTTAGGTAATAAGTCGCAAGCATGGGATTACAACGACAGAAGTGCATTGTCTTGCACTTAGAGCCATTAAGATTTAAAAAGTTAGTAGAGCACCACTTCTGGAGATTGGTTAAGTCGGATTGTAATTCCGATTGGTAGGACGCAACGCCTTCCTCGTACCATAGTAGATTACTTTTAATAAACCTACCTACCCTTACTAACCGTAGAACGATGCTTGGCGTCATATTTATTAATAAACTAATACAAGGTGAAATTGACTGTACAAAGTTACTCGGCCAGTTAAATTTCACCGTACCCTGTAGACTAACTCGCAATTTCAACCCCCTTAAATTACCACACTGTAGAACGAACTACGCCCTGCATGATCCTTTTAGGGTGTTATGTTCGGACTACAATGCACTTTTTACCATTACCTCTAACTCTAATCCTAACAACCTTAAAACCCTAATACTAATTTACCTATCACAACAACATCTAAACTAGTTTCCTCGTATTCTTTCTTTCTATCAAGTTTTCCTCGTATTTTCTTTCGAGTCTATCCCCGCGGCTCGAGCCGTACGACACACGGCGCGCGGTTGGGTGGGAGGTGGGAAGTTGCACGTTAAGCAACGGGACCGCGCGAAAAAAAAAAAAAAAAGGGACCACAGAAATCAACCCCACAAACACTAAAGGGACGTCTTTCCCGAAGCCGATCAGCTGGCAGATTACCCATTATCGGACCAAGCAACTTCGGTTTATATCGGAAACAGTGCACGCAACTCTTAACAGTTGACGTGCATACTTTCCGCGCATTAACCACCCATATCTGCTGTCGCAGGAGCCCCATCAACACCTTCGCGCCGGCATGGTAATGCTTAAGGTGCAAATACCGAGCGAACAGTTTTACAAAGGGTGCGTCCTTGGGCACCAGCAAGGGAAACTTTGCGTCGTATGGGATTGGGCTGCGTAGCAAGCGGCCCCCTACTCGCAAGACGCGGAACTTTATGGCTTCCTCCGTACAATCATGCACAAAGGGATTCAGGGACTGAAGGCTCGGGGGTAATGCCTCAGATTTTTCCAAAGCAGCAAACTCCCGCCGATACGAATCAGCCTGAATCAATTCCACTATTTTTAAAAATGCCAATTTCCTATTTTTAAAAATGCCAATTTCCTCTGACAACTCCTGAATCTCAGCCACCCGGTTCGCCACGAATGTTCCTAGAGTTGATGGGTCTCTTTTAACCAGTACAGTACTACTTGGGAATCTGACCAAAAGTTCACGCTGTCAATGGAGAACTTGCCTACCAAGCCAGACACTTGCTGCCAGAGCTGACCCAACAATAGTGCAGCACACAACTCAAATCGCGGGATCGTCTTGACCTTTAGCGGTGCCACTCGCGACTTAGCAGTGAGCAGGCGCGTGAATGTGCGAAGATAAATGCAACAGCCATACGCCAGACTAGAGGCGTCTGCAAACCCATGTATCTGCACTGATTGACAGTGACCCGAAGAAACATATCGAGGAATCTGTACATTTCCTAGGTCGCGTAACGTACTAACGTACGCCGCCTAGGAAGTGTGCAGACCAAGTGGGATGGTTTCATCCCAATCCAGCTTTATACGCCACAACTCTTGCAGCAGTATTTTTGCTCTTGTCACAATTGGACAGAGTAAACCAAGAGGGTCGAATAATCTGGACGCCACAGACAGGATATTCCGCTTTGTTGGCTTCAAATCCGAAAAGCTATCCACATCCATGTGGTATCGGAACATGTCAACCTGTGGGGCCCATCGCATTCCAAGCGTTTTAACTGAGCTTGAGCAGTCGAAGTTTAAAGGCTTCTCTCTATCAGCCCTTTCCCTGAATAGGGTCTTGCAATTTGTTGCCCATTTGGCCAATGGGAACCCACCTGATTCCTAAGCCTCTTTTACTTGCGGGCAAATTTCTCGCAGTTCTTCCAAGGAGTCTGCGCCTGCCAGCATGTCATCGACATAAAAACAATTTTTAATTACTCTCGAAGCAACAGGATGCGACTCAGCACACACATTAGCTAGTTCGAACAAACATCGAACAGCTTGAAAGGGTGCTGATGCTGTGCCATATGTGACAGTGTTCAAACTGTACGTCATCAGCTTTTGTGAAACGCTCTCACGCCACAGAATTAGCTGGAAGTTTCTGTCTTTTTCAGAAACCATGACTTGCCGGTACATTTTCGAAATGTCGGCAGTCTCTGCAAATTTATTTAATCGAAAATTAATAAGCGTTGAATAAAGCTCCCTCTGAATAGTCGGCCCGACCATTAATACATCGTTTAATGATCGCGCCGTTGACGTCCTGCTAGAGGCATCAAACACAACCCGCAATTTGGTTGTCGTACTCTCAGGTCTCAGAACACACTGATGTGGAATGTAGTAGTGCTGTCCTGGAGAAGCGGACTCGAGGGCCGACATGTGCCCGAGATCCCGATACTCTCTCATAAAATCATGATACATATCATGGAGAGGTTTGTCTTTCGAAATTTTACGCTCAAGTTGCAGAAATCTTCTTTCAGCAGACTGAAAGGATAGGCCAAGGACTTGTGGATCTATTTTGAACGGAAGTTCAACTTGGAACCTACCCGAAGGTAACCTCCGAACGGACTTTGTGAAGTGGGCTTCACAGGCCTCTTGCTCAGCTATTCTGTGCACAGCCTTCGACTCATCTGGGGTTCGATCCAGTTCCCAGAAGCGTTGAACAAGGGAGTCGAGCGAACAAGAATCAACTTGAGCGGCAACATTGACACTAAGATGATGTCGAGGAACTTTCCCAGTATACTTGCCAGCTACTATCCACCCTATCAACGTTTTTTGGATTAGCGGAAGGTCAGCACCAAGTTTAATCTGACCCACACAAAGCAAGCCATAAAAGAATTCAGCTCCCAAGAGCATGTCTATTTTTCCTGGCCTGTTAAATTCCGGATCCCCTAACTTAATGTTCTTTGGGACCTTCCAAGTGGATGTGGACAAATACTGAGACGGCTGACACGATGAGATGGCCTTTAGGACCCAAAAATCGCTCGAAAACTTATACGCCGTTACTCGCGACTGTATGGACGCATGTAATTTGTGCTGGCTATCCGTTACTGTTCCACCAGCCATCATAATGCTGACGGTGTTGCTTTCGCGGATTAGCCTTAGATGCTGCGCTAAACTTTCAGTCATTAAATTTAACTGAGACCCGCCATCGAGTGGCACCCTTGCAGGATGGAAAATTCCAAAGCGATCCTGCACCTCTACCAAGGCTGTTCCCAGAATTACATGGTCAGTACTCAATACATGACCCAAATAGGCCTCGTTGGGTGCATTAGGTGACGGGGAGGTAACGGCTGGAGCAGGCACACCATATCTATGCAATAAAGAATGGTGCGGTTTCTGGCACATCCGACACTTGGATGCCTTACAGCTTGACACTGTGTGTCCCACTATTAAGCAATTGAGACACAAGTTTTGCGCTTTTGCAAATTCAAACCGCTCAATAACGCTTATGGCAGCAAATGATGGACAAGAATAAATTATGTGCCCGTCGTTACTACAAAAGAAACACTTGGCCGCAGCTCCTTTTGTGTTTTTCGTGCACCCAAATGACGATTTTCGCTGCTTGGCGACCTCGACTATTGGCTTCGCCTTGCTCCGTGTAGCCTCTTCGGCCGACAGGAACTGATACCGTCTATTTAATTGCCTTGCGCAATCTTCCCAAGACGGCAGCTTGTCGTAGTCTAGCTGCTCCTCAAACTTGGCTTTGGTTGTATGATCAACCTTTGACATCACCATGTGAATGATCATGGCATTAGCAATGTCCTTGTCGTTCCCTATTGAAGAAAGCGACGCATATAGCGCCGACACTGTGTCGATCATGGACCTCAGCCCAGACGCGGATGGCTTACTCATGCTCGGAACATAAAACAATTGTGAGATTGTATCGAAAAATATTAGACATTTAATGTCATAAACTGCTTTTAGGCTAGCCATGGCCTTTGGATAATTAAAATCCGTCATTTGGAATGGCTTTACCACTCCTAATGCCTCATCCGACAAACAAGAAACTAAGTGGTTGAACTTTTCCACATTAGTCAATGAAGGATCATCATGAACCAAACTTTCAAATAGGCAAACAAAATTCCTAAAGTCAGCATGCTTGCCACTGAATTTAGGCAATCGCATTTTAGGCAACTGTGACCGCTGACTTCCACCCATGGTGCAATCTAACGAAGACTGCGCCACAACCTTGGGCTTTGATGCACAGGCAATGCTTCAAATATAAGGCCTTTGTTGTGATGCACAGGTCTTCAAGCGGCCCTCGATTTTCATTGATTGGATTCATTGAATTGATTGGGGGTGAGTTAGGCAAATAGAGGCAAAAATCCCGATTTTTTATGTTTAACCAATTATTAACTCAGCCAACAATATGGCGCAAATTGCTTTTTATTTATTTTTGAGACTTTAAATTTTGCTTCAAAAGGTGTATCTAGTGCATGCGATAGTGTACAAATTAAATGCCAATTATTAAGTTGGCCGGGAGCATACCCTTGCACAAACTGCAAAGGCCTTTTTCTCAATTTTTGGCGTTGAATACCTGGCTCTCCAGCGAATAAATGGAGACTTCCCTGGCGGATCGGGGCGAAAATTCCATCAAGTCCAGCGATGCGTCCAAAGCGTCCAAAGAGTCCAGGGTGTAGCCGTAGGTTTTTCACAAATTTCCGTCCAAGCGACGTTTTCCAATCGACGTGACAATTTTAAAAAAATTGATTTTAAACACCACGAACACTCGCGAACAGCCACCAATTATTTAATTTTACGAGTTTTAATAACCGAAATCCCGCTCGGGCGCCAAAATGAAAATTCCAAATAGTTTTTTGGATTCGAAAACGAAACAAGTCGAAACAAATGAAATCGCGGTTATTTGAATAATTAAACAATTGGCTTTATTAGGCTGGCTGTTGCGCGCTTGAGATAATTCCGAACAATAATCATACAAATCGGCAGAAGGCCAAAGCGGAAGACATCGAAGACGAGAGAAAAAGGATAGAGCGAAAATATAGAAAAGAGAGGGCGGGCGATTAACCCTATAGCGCCCCAACAGGTTAGGCATAGTGGAATGTGTGGGTGTGGTTATGTCACTCTATACATGTTGTATCGGGCGAAAGCTGACGGGGGCAGCGGCCGGAACGAGGAAGTATCGTAGAGGCGTAGCACGAGGATCCGTTGGTTGAGTCCCACGGCGGGTTGCTCCAGCGGCGTTCCTTCGGGTAGTGACTCCCTCGGAGTCTGCTGGTCGTGGTACTGGAGCTGGTCGTCGGGGCGATGGGTGACGGTTGGTCGTGGTATCGTCGGGTTGGGGTTGTGATCGGCGCCTTTCTTCCTTCGGAGCGAGTGTGGTGCACAGAAGTGTATATTCACATACGAAGTGTATCGAAAGATAATGACTTTTCTAATTGCCTTCGCCGCCGCCCACTGCTGTGGACCGCAGATCGAACGCCCTGGCAAGCGACGCGTCGATGCAGCTGACGGAAATGCAGGGGTCGATCAGCGCCACGGTGGTGAACCGCTGTTGTCCGGAGTCAACCACCACCTCGGCGGTCGGCAGGATGTGCAGGCGTCCATGCTCCAGGATCGCCTCCAGCGACGGCCCCTCCGCCTGGGGTCGGGAGGGATGCCGTGACGCGGTCTAAGCCCGTGGGGCCTGTTGCATTGCCGATGCTCTGGATCGTGGCGGCCTTGATGCAGCTGCGCCCGTGCATCGTCGGAGAAGGTGGCCGCGGGTCATGGAGCAGCTCCTCGCGGGAAGGCGGGGCCCCTTGGGGTGTCCTTCGTGACGCTGCTCGCGCTCGTGGAGCCGATCGCCGTGGGGTCGCTGGAGGTCGCAATGCCTGAGACCCGGACGCAGCCCGAGCCTTTCGCGACGCTGTTCTTCGTGACGTTGCTCAGGTCCGTGTGGTCGATCGCCGTGGCGTTGCTGGAGGTCGCGATGCATGAGTTCCGGATGCCGCCCGAGGCCTTCGCGACGCTGTCCTTTGTGACGTTGCTCGGGTCCGTGTGGTCGATCGCCATGGCGTTGCTGGAGGTCGCGATGCAGGAGTTGACGGCGAGGGAGACCGCTGTGTTCCTTGGCCCCGTTTAGGGATCGGCTCCCCGCGTTGGTGCAGCAGCATGTGGTGCTGTTCGCCGCAGACCCTGCAGCGGCCTCCACTCGGGCACGCGTCCGCCGAGTCCTCGTGCGCCAAGCAGTTGGAGCAGTAGCTATTGATGAGGGCTGCCCGGAGCCGCTTCGCCACGTCTAGCTGCAGAAACCGGCCGCATGTCCGGAGAGGGTGCATGCCCCGATAGACTGTGTCCCTCGAACACATATATAGCGGTAGCGGCGCGGCGGCTCTTGGCAGCCCGGTCGGTCTTGGTTGCCCGATTGTCGTCGACAGCAAATAATTCAATAATTCCAAAACAAGGTGCTACGTATGGTCTCCAACGCCCACCTGCTGCATGACAATTCCAATTCGGCCAGCTGGATATCCGGCAGCGATCCCAATATTTCAGGGGGCACCGGATGGAGCTCACCCGCCAGTTGCGGCAGCACGAAGGCGCTTCAATCTGTAGGCGGGGCTTTAAGGGAGACCCTATCCGGAAATGGAAGAGCTTCTCTGGTCTGGCGGAAACTTCCTTATTCAGCCCTGCGCTCGGACGGTCTGGAAATGAGGCCTCACGATATTACAGATTCGTTCAGAAATAAACGAGGCCTCTGATCCGGAGTCGACCCCCTGTGGTGGATGTCTACAAGTGCGGTTCCCAGGAGAACACCGTGGGTGTTCGTCGCCAGGTAATTCTGCACAGCAGTATGGACAGTGGACTGTATTTCATCGGTTTTATCGGTTACACCCGAGACTTACACCCGAGACTATATGGACAAGTCCACTCCAGTGGCAAATATTTCAGTGCCTCTGTTATACGCGAAAACAAGTAACTCGGAAAGTGCAGTTTTTGCGTTCACATCCCGGGTTCATCTGAGTTCATCTGAGTTCACATCCCGGGGTCAATTTAAGTTTGAGATTAAGCTAGTCTCAAATAAAAGAAAATAAATTCTCATAAAAGTTCGATCCGGCCCTTGGTGGATTCGAGCCGGGTGCCGCTGGACCGCGAGGCTTGCGCTTGCCCACTAGGCCACGATCACCTTTTCGGAAATCGGGCGAAGTTTCTACAAGGTTCTAAAAGTCGGTAAAGCAGTGCACATCGCTATCCAATTCCGAAACCATGCCTTCTGACTCCGATGAAGACTTCGACATTAGCAAAATTGTGGCGCGGCATCAACAAAGAGTACAGGCCTTTAAGTCAATGGAACCTAGCCAACCAATCGCCTCAAGCCACGCACCGGATCCAGCAGTAGCAGCCATAAACGGAGATGATGAGGACTGGTGGTCCCCAAGATCGGCAAACAAACGCCGTCTTGACTCTGGTTCATCAAATTCGGCCGCCAAAATTCTGAGAAGCTGCAATAGCCCTAAAATCAGTGACTCTGCCAACCGTTTTGCAGAACTGCAGGACCTGGATACGGACACCGAGCACGTCAAAGATCCACAAGCGGTGGGTCCTGATAAGCCCAGTACCAGCCTAAGACAGGGTAGCAACAACACCGTAGGAAAAAACAACAATACAAGTCGACCGTCTGGTAGCCAAGAACAACTACACTCCCACAAACCACCCCCAATTGTAGTTGACCATTGTGAAGATATTAACGGACTTATCAGATCCACAGACAAAATTGTTCACCCGTCAAAATACTCCCTAAAATGTCATTCTAACAACTCTGTTTCGATTCTTGCTAAAGATTCGGATACATATAGAGCCATTACTAAATCTCTGAACCTTAAAAAAGTTCCGTACCATTCCTGGCAATTGAAAGAAGACAGATCCTATCGTGTCGTCATCCGTGGTGTCCATCATTCCGTCCCGGATGTTGACATTAAGGAAAGCCTTACCTCAGCGGGTCACTCGGTTCGGTTCCTTAACAGACCAAGAAGCCGCTTCGACAAAACCAAGCTCATAAACTTGGTTTTTGTTGAACTAGAACCAGCTGCAAACAACAAAGAAATCCACGAGATCAAATCGCTTTGCCGGCAACGGGTTCAAGTGGAACTGCCTTACAAAAAGGATGATGTCGCCCAATGCCATCGTTGTCAAGCGTTCGGGCACACAAAAAACCATTGCCAAAAGCCGTACAACTGCGTCAGATGTGGCCTGCAACACGGCCTCGAGGCCTGCTTAAAGGATGTACATCCAGTCAAATGTGCAAACTGTGGCGGTGGACACACAGCTAGCTACAAAGGCTGTGTCGTCTATCAGCAAGTTGCTAATCGTAGGAAAAGCGCTCCATCCCAACGCAGCACCGTCCCCCAGCAGCTTGCTGGTACTGTACAGCCAAAATCAGCGGCCCCCAACTCCTACGCTAGCGCTGCCCGTGGTCTTGGTGGACACTCCCAGCTACAACAAGCCCCTGCGACCTTTCCGCAGAGTCACCAGTTTCCTCCACTAGGCCAGCCACGTAACCAAAAAATACCGCCTCGACAGCAGCAGCAGCCATCACTCCAACAAGTAAGGCCCCAACAACAACAACAACAGCCAGAACTCCAAAGGGCTCTCCCACAACAGCAGCGACGCAGTCCACAACAATTGGTCAACGACCAGCAATGGCAGCGCCAAGAGCAAATGTTTTTGCAATCGAATGAAAGACTGTCGGTCCTTGTTGCCCAGTTTGATAAACTTTTTCAAATGATGGTGTCGATGATGGGCCTTGTATCAAGACTTTTACCCCAAAATACTCCAGGGTCAGCTCAAGCAATCCCGGGTATCCCAGTCAACGTAGCACAGCCATGAGCCAAATCGGCCTGAACATTGGTGTGTGGAACGCCGACGGACTTTCCAACAAAGCCATTGAGCTGGAGCTCTTTGTGCAAAGTCACAATATTGACATTATGTTGGTTAGTGAAACACACTTTTGCTCAAGGTCGTACTACAAGTTGCATGGGTACGATATCCATCAAGCAACTCATCCTGCCGATCGTAAACGCGGTGGCTCCGCAATCATAATAAAATCTGGTCTTAAATGCTACCAATGCTATTGTCTACAAAGTCCGAATGTTCAATGTGTCTCTGTGAAAGTTAAAACTGACCTTGGTGAAATAAGTATTGCGTCTATTTATTGTCCACCAAACTTCCAATGTACTGCTGACGACTTCGAGAAGCTCTTTGACGATCTGGGAACGAATTTTCTGATCGCAGGTGATTGGAATGCCCACCACCGCCTCTGGGGATCCCGAATCGCAACCACCCGAGGAAGCGCCCTTGCGGACGTCGTACAAAAATCAAACGTCCAGATCCTTGCAACTGGCGGTCCTACGCATTATCCATACAGCCAGAGAACTCCAACAGCGATTGACTTTGCAGCCTACAGAGGGATACGGGCCGAGTGTCTGTCCATCACAGAAAGCCTGGAGCTTAGCTCGGACCACATCCCACTAATAATAAAGCTAAGAGTAGCTGCGCAAACAACCTGTAATAGGCCTCGCATCCTCCCTCGAAATGCGAGCATCCCGCGCTTCCAAGCAGCAGTCAACCGGCTTGTTAGCCTTAATCTGGTGTTAAGCTCTCCTGAGGACATCAACGATGCTGTAGAGATGTTTGTGCGGAGCATTCATATCGCTGCCGAATCCTCAACCTGTGGGCAAGTCTCGCACCGCCCCAATCCACCTCAGGCACTTTCAAAACCTGAAGTTATGGACTTGGTAAGGTTGAAAAGATCCTTACGTCGCAGATACATGAGATCGCAAGACCCAGTCGACAAAAGGGCATACCGCCGGGCTGAGGACGATCTTAAAAAACTTCTGCACCAAACCAAGCGCGAATATTTCGATGAAATGCTCCTCAAGGCGGACCCCATGAAACCGTATGGCTTCAACCTATGGAAATCCACACGGAACATTAAAAGACAGCCTCTCCGAAAGATTCCGATACGGAAAACTGACAATACATGGTGCAGGTCTGACTCCGAGATTGCTATAGCTTTTGCAGACGAACTGGAGAAACGCTTCCAGCCATTTGACCTCGCGAGCTCAGAAGAGGTTGAAGAAACAATGGCCTTCATAAATGCACCTTCCCCGGATGCCCTTCCGATCCAACATGTCAGCCCAGAAGAAGTTTGCCTGCAAATTCGGAAGCTACATCCCAACAAAGCGCCGGGATTCGATGGCATCGATACCAGAGTTGCCAGGGCTTTACCAAAAAAGGGAATCTTGTTCCTCGTTCTCCTATTTAACGCGATGTTACGTATCCACCACTTTCCCTCCCAATGGAAGTGCGCTGTGATTACGATGATACCAAAGCCTGGAAAACCGGAGAATCTTGTAGAGTCTTACCGTCCTATAAGCTTGCTACCCACTTTCTCTAAAATATTCGAGAGAATATTTTTAAGTAGAATTATGGGAGTAACAAGAGTGCAAATCGCAATCCCCGACCACCAGTTTGGTTTTAGACATCGCCATGGGACCCCAGAGCAAGCGCATCGAGTTGTTAAGCATATTTTAACTGCCTTTGAAAACAAGCAATACAGCTCTGCGATTTTCCTCGACGTTAAGGAAGCCTTTGACCGCGTATGGCATTACGGCCTACTTCACAAGCTCAAGTCACTCCTCCCGACTGGCCAATTTTTCCTACTAAAATCATACCTTCTTGATCGAAGCTTTATGGTCGAGGTGAGAGGGGAACGGTCAAGCATCAGAACTGTCCGTGCTGGCGTCCCGCAGGGAAGCGTTTTGGGTCCCGTTCTGTACACTCTGTACACATCAGACTTGCCAAATCCTACTCAACCGGGCACACTTTTGGCCACCTACGCTGACGATACTGCCTTCCTTGCGAACTCATCCTGCTGCATTGAAGCATCAAGGATCACCCAGGAATACCTCAAGTCGTACGGCAAGTGGGCTAACAGATGGAATGTTGCCATAAATGGGAGTAAGTCGCAACATTGTTGCTTCACTCTGAGAGGAAAGGCCCTTCCTAGAGTCGAACTCCACGACGTCGCCATCCCCCAATCACCCCAGGCGCAGTACCTTGGTCTGATCCTAGACAAGCGGCTTACTTGGAAACAGCACACCCAAAAGATAGCAGCTACGTGCCGGACAAAGCTAAAGAAGCTAAACTGGTTGCTTAAACCAACGAGCAAGCTCAGCCTTGGCAACAAGGTTTTGCTTTTTAAAACTATAGTGGTGCCATCAATTACGTACTGCATCCAACTATGGGGCACAGCCTCAGACACTAATGTTATGAGGGTACAAAGGATACAAAACCGGGCGCTGCGCATGATGACAAATGCGCCTTGGTACGTTAGGAACAACGCCCTAGCAGAAGATCTTCACATTCCCTCCGTCAGAGAGCAGATTAACCGGCACTCGAGTCGTTACAACGAACGCCTGACAGCTCACCCAAACCACCTAGCAGCGTCTCTAGCCGAGCAAACAACTAGAAGAAGACTGAAGCGTAGACACCCCGCCGATCTCTGGACAAGAGGACGCAATGTTTCTCGAGTCCTGAAACAATAACCTTAACTGTATCATAAACGTATCATAAAAATTTGTTAATCTCTTGTTATTATTATCATGTTATTATCTGTTATCTGTATCATTTGTTATTATTATTACGCCCAACGTTTTATAGTCATTGGTTTGGCTGATCAACGTTACTAAAATTAAATGTTACACCAAAAAAAAAAAAAAAAACACCCGAGACTTTTGGAATGGCGGACTCGGGAGTAGCACCCTGATGCAGCAGGGTCTGATGGCGATCCCTACATGTAAAGCAGTTGTAAAGGCTGGTGCAGTTCTGGGCTTGGTGTTGCCGCGCAAAAAATTTCAAGCACAACTTGTGCTTGTTAGGTTGATTAGGTTGAGCCGCTACCGAAACGGGCTGCTTAGGTTGAGTCGCCACCGAGACACCCAGGATAAGGTCCTCAATTGCCTCTAGCGTGCGGTGGCGCCCAAGGAGGAACGTGTCTAGTACCGCCCATGTATCAATCTCCGTCTTGCTCTGTATCGACTGCTCCCTTAGGGACAAGGTGAGTTTTGGCAACCTGGAGGAAACCAAAAACACTTAGAGGTATTCCAAGCTATTCATGTTGATCTGGGAGAATCTCAACGCCGTTAAGCACCAATGAACCGTGCTATGTAACTTTTTAATGGAGTCTCCGGACTCGTGGGCGATCGGCTTCAAGCCGAAGAGCTGTTTGTGAGGGCCGTTGACCAATAATAGACGATTTTCGAACCAGCTCGGCCCAAGCGGCTTGAGAGGATAGCGCGATACTATGTCATGCGCCTCACCGGCAGTCTTGGCGTTGACATAGAACAGTTTCTCCAAATCAGTCAGCCTTGGATTGTGATAAATTGCCGTGAAAAGATCACGGAACGTGGGCCACCGGGTGTTATCCCTTTGAAAAACATGGAGGCAGCCTACACCCCCCAGAAATCATCGCTGCGGTTTGCTGGTGTGCGGGAGGAGATGCGGTCTCAATAAGCTCATCGAGCTCCGCAGAGCAGCGCTGGAACACTGAGTAGCAGTACTCATATTTCGCCTGTACCGTCGCCATAAATCCGGTGTCCCCATCGCGTGCGATCACGTCCGAACAGGACTCGAATTCCTGCTCTACTTTATCCCACAGCGACCTCATCTGGTTAAGCCGCACCCGACAGGCTTCGAGGCGGCTGGGGCACTCGGAGTATTAATCCGAGCTTCGAACTGGCTCAGGCGGTCTGTGACCGCTATGAACTTTAACAGGGCTGTGTCTACCAGTGATTGGGACATTTTTGAAGCAGATCGAGTTTGGACTGTAGGCCCAGAAATGCTAGGTAGAGCGGCTTTCGTGAGAGGAGCTCGTGGAAAAGCGGAGCTGAGAAGCGCTGGATTCGCTTTAGACGTGCCCTTCAGGGTTGATAGGGCTGATTCGCTCTTTGTGCGTGGTCGCGGGGACGGACTCGGGACCGGGACGGACAAGTTGAACTTTTTTGGGACACCCGGACGGAGCGCGCTAGGACGGATTTCTTGAATGGGTCGAATGACAGTGAGGGTGGTTAAATTCGATTTTTTTTTTTTTGAGGAGAATTTTGTGGTTCGTTTATTTGATGAATTTATTTTAATAATTTAAATTAGTTAATATTAAATAATTTAATTAAATAATTTTATAATTTTAATAGGTTCTGGTCGAATTATCTTATTTAAGAATTTGAATGATTTTGGTGCGCATGTGTGTTGTGCTTAAATTTTTTCTTTCTAATCGGTAACCGAATGCCGAGATTTTCGTGTGGCTGTGCGACCGAGTTGGCTAGACTCGTTTTTCCACGGAACCGTGGGCCGATTTCGCGCACACGGGAGAAAACCCACAACGGACGCATTTTGCTCGGAGCCAACAAATATGGAGGGGCACGATAAGTGCTTCGTACTTATCTTGAATTCGATATCCGGATCTAAGAACCAAAAGTGGAACTCGGCACGATGATTTGCTTATTCGAAGTGAGAGAGCGTCTTCTTTTCCGGCCTTGCCATATCGGACCACCATCGGTTCAAGAGCGGCTTAAGACAGTCGCTCTGAAGCACCTATAGGCACCAGCTGGTGTGAATAGCTTTAAAAAATATTCGGATCTTTTTTTTTGGTCTACTTTAGGATACTTTGGATGAATTTACGTCTTTGTTCAGCTTGAGGAGGACATTCTAGGAATAAGTGGGATAGGTTTAAGTTGTGATTGCATTGTTGTAAAGTAAGATGTCGGTTCTTATACCACGTACCTTAAGGTACAAATGGTAAATTAACTTTGTGCAAATAAATGTAACATGCAGAAGGAGACATCTCCGACCCAATAAAGTATATATATTCTTGATCAGCATCAACAGACAAGTCAATATAGCCATGTTCTTCTGTCCGTCTGTCCGTCCGTCCGTCCGTCCGTCCGTCTGTCTGTCTGTATGTATGAAAACGTCGTTCTCGGAGATGGTAAAAGCTAGAGGTGTAATTCTTTTTTCTTTTGGTGTGTTGTTATTGCAGGCATAGCAAGTTTAATTCAAATTTTTGCCACGCCCCTTTCCGCCTTCGTAATTTGCATAAAACTGTATTTTCTTCGATAACTTGGACAATATAAAAGCTAGAAACCTATTTCTTTTTGAAATATGTCCGCTTAACTATTGCGCAGATAATGTAATTTTTGGATTTTTGCCACGCTCATTTCCGCCCTCGTAGTCGCAAAAAAATCGATATCTCCAAAATGGTAAAAGCTAGAGACTTCATTTTAGGTCTGCTAAGTCTGCTGATCGCCAAACACGTGCACGCAAAATTACGTTCAGATCGGACAATAAATATAGACGATATGATCATTTAAAGTTTTACGCACCCCTTCCCACGGCAACGGCAAGAGAGATACATGGTATCTCGTTGTCGAGGAATCTCGACTACAGCGTTTCTACTTGTTTTTTTTTCCAATGGGTATTTGTGGCTTAGCTTTATGTGTCTTTTCGATAAATTTTTTCATTCAAGAGGGCTATATTGTTCGGTTTTTAATCAAAAAGTATTCTTTTTCCAGTTATATAAACATAAACATTCCAGTTTATGTTTTTAAAAGTTAAGGTATATTGTCTTTTTTCTTTGATATTAATGAAAATTTGGTTGCTTCCTTGGCAGCTTGGTCCGCAACTTCGTTACCGGGGCTCACATCAGACAAATTTTGTTACGGTATTTCGAAATAATGTTCCTAATTTCTAATGCCCTAAGACGGCTGACAGAAGTCAGAACAAATTTCAAATTTCCTTTTTGTTTTACTGCGTATTAAATATTAATGTAATTTTATTGATTAGAGAAAAATAATATTTTTTTTACAGATTCGACATATTCTAAGCAATAGCTCATTACACTTTCCACCATTTGACGTCGAAAATTTTAGACAAGATGTTCACTGGGCAGTATACCGTTGCTCTGCTTCTAATATAGTTGGAACCATTATATCAAAGGACATTATGGTAAAAGCTGGTAAGATTAAATGATTTGTATGTTTTGTAATGGATTGAGCACTATCCGTGTTGGCTAAAGACGAGGCATCATATTCGTGTAAACTTAGAAAGATTAAAAAGCATTTACAAATTTTAGCATATAATTTTAAAATGCTGATAAGTAACGATTATTATTATTATTTCGACTGTAAATACCCATTTCTTGATTTCCGCCTGTTTGCGGGGGTGCAGCACTGTATGTTTATAATTTGCAGTCCGCTGGATCCGCTGATCAAATACATGCATGCAATATTGCGTCCAGATTAGACAATAAATTGATAAGATAATAAATTTATAATGGGCGACGTCATCCAAGCCCTCTCTTCTTTGACCAGCATCAACAGCCGAGTCCATCTAGCCTAGATTTTGGAAACTATTATGGATAGAGAAAAACTAATTGCACATTCTAATTCTAGGGATACCAGATCGGCACAAGTTTTTTTTATAAGTCGGCTACCTCCCTCCGCAGCACCGCAAACCGCGAAATTCGTCTGCCGTATGAACGCCTAGATTTTGGAAACTATAATGGATAGAGAAAAACTAATTGCACATTCTAATTCTTGGGATACCAGTTCAGCACAAGTTTATTTTAAAAATCGGCTACCTCCCTCCGCAGCCCCGCAAACCGCGAAATTCTGTGATAGCCACAATTTTAACTCCATAGGCACTCTTTTTTGGTTAATACATTGGTAGGGCTATTATCTATCTGTGTTGCGAAAATCAGCCGGTTACGCCCACTTTTGTTCGCGAAAATTGCAAAAATGAGTTGCGTTGAATGACAAAATGTCAAGTTTTTTCTTGTTACTTCTGGATTTCGTCTTTTATTGCGAGGATGCCAAGATCCCGGTGGATGTTTTCGTTGCGAACATACCAAGGTTCCCTTAGTGATAGTTCTCAGGATTTTTATACCATGTACCTTAAGGTACAAATGGTATATTAAGTTTGTGCAAAGTATGTAACAGGGAGAAGGAAGCGTTTCCGACCCTATAAAGTATATATATTCTTTATCAGCATCAACAGCCTAGTCGATCTAGCCATATACGTCTGTCCGTCCGTCCGTCTGTATGTATGAACACGTCGTTCTCGGAGACGAAGAGCTAGAGGTGTAATTCTTTTTGCTTAAGGTCCGTTATATGTGTACGCAGGTCGAGTTTATTTCAAATTTTTGCCACGCCCCTTTCTGCCTTCGTAATTTGCATAAAACTGTATTTTCTTCTATAACTTGGACAAAATAAGAGCTAGAGACCTGTTTCTTTTTGTATTAGGACCGTTTAACTATTATGCAGATAATGTCATTTTCAGATTTTTTCCACGCCCCTTTTCGCCCTCGTATTCGCAAAAAAATCGATATCTCCAAAATGGTAAAAGCTAGAGACTTAATTTTAAGTCTGCTAAGTCTGCTGATCGTCAAACACGTGCAGGCAAAATTACATATCTTCAATTAATATAGAAGATATGACCAATTAAAGTTTTACCCACCCCTTCCCACGGCAACGGCAAGAGAGGTACATGGTATCTCGTTGTCGAGGAATCTCGACTACAGCGTTTCTACTTGTTGATTGTTCGCGCTGAATGATGTCTATGTTGCTGCAGTTCGCGTTCCCCCACAGCTGAGAGCCATACGTCCAGATTGGCCTTAGGACTGAGTTGTAGAGTAGTAACTTGTAGTCCAGGCACAGTAGTGATCGTGAGCTTATGATCCAGTGGAGGCTGTTAGCTTTTAGTTTTAGGTGCATCTTCTTGCATTCGATGTGCTTACGCCAGGTTAGTCGTCTATCAAGGTGGACGCCTAGGTACGTTACTTTGTTAGCTTGAGGGATCTGCATGCCGTTTAGTTAGCGAGTTGGTTTGTTTCTTGGTTTGGGCATCTGGAGCGACTGAGGATTGCGGTGTCGTCGGCGAAGGTTGACGTTGTTAGTTGATCGTTCGTAGGAATATCCGCAAAATACAAAACATATAGACAAGGACCGAGTGCGCTTCCTAATGGAACTCCAGCTTCGATGATGTAGTCACCCAAAGTATCTGCGTTGCATCTCACTGAGAATACCCTATTGTGGAGGTATGATTTCAGTAGCGAGTGGGTGAAGGGTGTATGTTTTAATTTTGCCATTGCCTTCCTTTGGGAGTCACTAGACGTGATCTCAGTCGTAAGTTTGGCATTGTAGTCTCCAGCGCCAAGTGAATTGTAGAAATCCATAAATTGTCCTTCCGAGATGGAGAAGCGAGGAGGGCAGTAAACGGCAGCGATTGAAAGGCTTCCGTTACTTGACTGAATTTGTATCGATGTGGCCTGCAAGAAGTTTGTTTCAAACCTTTTGTGAAAATGGTGTTTGACGCATTCTCTGATTAGAACTCCGGTTCCGCCGGATGATCTGTGCGGTAGATTGTAAAGCCTCTTATTTGGAAGTTGTATTTGCTTGTAAGATGCGTTTCCACCAAAGCATAACGTCAAAATGGTTTTCGTTCAAGAATTGTGACGATTCTAGTTTATGCCGTGAGAAACCATTGGCGTTCCACATCGATATTCGTAGGGTCGACATAGATTATTTAGACTGTTGTGCTACGAGCAGCTGTATTTCCATGTTCTGCTTTTAAACAAGTGTTTGCACGGTCGTTTTCATGAATGACATAAGCTCCATCATACTTTGTTGGAGGGTAAGCATCATAGTTTCCGTTTTGCTATGTGGCTGTTCTGGGGCCATTTGAGCGCTTTGTGAGTTAGGCTGAAATGGATTATCCATTCCAGATCGTAGAGCATCGGCATAGGAGAAGCCGTTGGTGGTGTTTAGTGGACCGAATAAGGACCTCGCAGCTTTGGTAGTAGTTTTTGACGCAATGTACACATTCTGTGGATTTTGATTGCGCGTTGCGGTCGCTCGAAGCTCCTCGTTTATAAGGCAATAATACGTCCAATCTGGACATATGGCATCCAACTCTGGGGCACTGCGAAGTCATCGAATGTGCGAATCATTCAAACTTTTGAAAACAGAGCCCTGAGGATCGCCACTGGGGCCCACCCTTTCCATGACAACAACACCATCCACAAAGTACTAAAGTTCCCATGGGTGAGCGATGAAATCAAGAAGAGCAGTGTGCGCTACAAGCAGAGACTCCACAACCACCCAAACCGGGCGGCCATCGCCTTGCTGGACAGCAGGGATCAGCCCAGAAGATTGAAAAGGACGCACCCATTAGACCTCGCATCTAATTTATAACATAGTCTGTATCACTTGGTATCACTTGTCCCACATGTTTTCTAATTATTGGTGAAGTTCAAGTTAGAACATTTAATGGTTGTCCGCAAAGGACAGTTTTAAATAAATATGTACCCTGCTAAAAAAAAAAAAANAAAAAAAAAAAAATTTTGTCGTATGGTTGCCTCCGCAGTTTCCACATTTCTTCACGGTACTGTCCTCGTTTGTAGTGCAGTGAGCGGAGTTGTGGGGGTTCCCGCAGACTACACATAGAGCCCGGAGTGTGCAGTATGACCTAGTGTGTCCATACTCTTAGTGTGTCCATACCAGTGCATTGCACTGGTCCGTTGCGTTTATGTGGCTCTTCAACAGTGATTCTCCGATGCAAAAGATATGAATTCTAAGTTCTGATATCTAAAATTTTTATACCATGTACCCTAAGGTACAAATGGTATATTAAGTTTGTGCAAAAGTATGTAACAGGGAAAAGGAAGTGTTTCCGACCCTATAAAGTATATATATTCTTTATCAGCATCAACAGCCGAGTCGATCTAGCCATATACGTCTGTCCGTCCGTCCTTCCGTCCGTCTGTATGTATGAACACGCCGTTCTCGGAGATGGTAAAGCTAGAGGTGTAATTCTTATTGCTTTAGATCCGTTATATGTGTACGCAGGTCGAGTTTATTTCAATTTTTATTTTGCCACACCCCTTTCCGCCTTCCTAATTTGCATATAACTGTATTTTCTTTGATAACTTAGACAAAATAAGAGCTAGAGACCTATTTCTTTTTGCAATATGTCCGTTTAACTTTTGCGCCGATAATGTCATTTTTGGATTTTTGCCACGCCTCTTTCCGCCTTCGTATTTGCAAAAAAATCTATATCTTCTAAATAGTAAAAGCTAGAGGCATAAATTTCTGCAAAGTCCACTTATCGTCAAATATGTACGTGCAAAATTAAGTACGGATCGGATAATAAATATAGAAGATATGAGCAATTAATGTTTTGCTCACCCCTTCCCTATGCAACGGCATGCCGCACATGCTGGGGTGACGTCATCCGTCTCTTCTTTGACTTCAATTCGTTCGCACGTGTGTAGATACAGAAGTGTGTGTATGTATGCACCATACATACAGAAGTGCATGTAGTGTGCACGTTCTGACAAAAATTGGTTAATTATTTTACAAAAAATAATAAAAACAAATAAATGGTTAATAAAGAGAAGAGGTAAATGGTATCTCCTTGTCGAGAAATTTCGACCACAGCGTTCCTACTTGTTAAGATTACATTCAAAAACCTCAAAGCAGCATCGTGCAGCTTACTTAAGGCCATAAATAGCTTTATTTAGTTTACATACTTTCTTTCCATCATACTGGCTTATTATTATTGTTATTGTTATTTGTTATTATTATTGTTATGTTGTTGTAAGGAAGATGCAAACTGCAAAATCCCACCCCGAATGTAATGTCCGAAATTTAATGATTAAGAGAGAGAAAAACAAAAAAATACTGGTTTAAACCTTTTGGAGTCTTTATATAAATTTCCTGTTTTAAAGTTCCATTTAAAAATTCTCTTTTTACAGCCATAGTTTTTTGCGTAATGAGAGTCGAGATGCCAGTCGAGACGCTCGTAAATAGCATCAACATTTTCGAAAATCTCCTTAAAGTCGGGTATTAATTGTATATTTATTGGTAGAAAATCGCTAAGGACCACAATGGTCAATGCGCGACACTTTCAAGGAGAGGTCATGCGGATTAACTTATTGGTATGTTATGTTATGTTGATCCGGATGACCTATATTTAAAAATAGAGTGTCGCGCCCCTAAGGTCCTTACCGATATCGGATAATGGAGGCGTTGATTGCTAAAATAGACCTTAAGTGCTTCTCGCGAATGCCAGAAGCCTGCGCAGGTACAGTTTTTCTATTTCTTCTTTCGGTGCATTCATGCATCGCTGTCGTTTCGGGATAAGGGCTGGTCAGAGGATATACTCAGGCCCAGTTTTGGGCATGGACTTGCAGAAGGCCGTGGCTTGTGTAGGGTGCGTAGCGAGATTGGTACGTCTTCCAGTCTGCCGTTTGTTCTAGCGTTTTGTCAATTCGACTGCCATTTCGTTGCCGTCAAACCTTGGTGGCTGGGAATCCAATGTATCTGCGAATTCTTAAGTGATATGTAGCTGTAGTCTGGTAATGTCAAAGAGAGCGATATGGGAGGGTTACTGCAGTATACTGCTGCCCCTACTTCTTCCTCCATCTTTAAACCATCCGTGTAGATGTTAATGACCTTTGCTCTACTGCGGAGCTCCAGTCACCTTTTCCCATTAGTCTGTGAAGTGTGGTTTGCGCGAGTTGCGGGTGGATATCTAGTGGAGTTATTCCCAGAAGCATTTCCAGTGCCCTGGTTGACGTCGTTCTCATAGCAGAGTAGAGCTTGTCTCTTTAGCATTTCCAGGACTTTCACGTATGTGAACTTTTCTGTTGCTTTCCCCCATACCAGAACCCTATAGAGAAGAATGGGTTCCATAACCGATATTAAAATCCAATGTGTAAGTCTTGTTGATTGCCCCATGTGCTACCCAGCATCTTCTACGATGGCTATAGTGCTTTGTTTGCCTTTTTATCCCTTTTTCCCACACTTGACTTCGAATTCAGCTTGCTGTCTATGATCGTTCCCAGCTACTTTATTCGGTCTTTGGGGATCAATGGTATAGAAATAATTTTGTCGTAGTCAAGGTACCTCACCTTGTATTTTTTTGTGAAGAGAATGAGGTCCGTCTTTGCCGCATTTTTGCTTAGCCCGGCTTCTTTCGCCCATTGTAGCACTTCTTTAAGGATCATCTTTGTAGGCAGTTATCTTTGGGGCTTTCCGTTTTTGTTTCGTCAGGAGATCATTAACCACGATGATCCTTAATAGGGGCGACAGTACACATCCTTGTGATGTTTCTCTTTTCCTCATTTTACCTGTATCCGTCTGGAGCTCATCAGATTTTGGATCTAGGTGTTATCATATTCTTGGGGTACTGCGGCTTTAAGGCTCTGCATTATTCTCTACATTGATACGTTGTGAAATGCTCCGGATTTGTCTAGGAATGCTCCTAGCGCATAATCTCGATTGAGCAGTGCTTTTTCTATGGTTGCTCCCACTGAGTGGAGCGCCGTTTCCATGTAAGGCCGTCGTGTAGGCATATTGGTGGTTCTGATGTGGAGTTCCAACAGCTTTTCTAGTGTCTTTAGGGTGAATGATCTTAAACTTATTAGCCTTCAGACCTTGGGAAGGACATAAGAGCAAGGATATGGCATCGGGTTTAGCTATATGGATGAAATTCCAGTACCCTATCGGTACATCCATGTTCTGCCACTTCAGCATCTGCAGTGCCGTGTTTTTTGTACAGCCCTAGGTAAAAGTACCTCCAACTTTGGTATGGACGCAATTATAGTTCTGTTCACTACCTTCAGCTTGGACCCTCACACAGTTTTCCCAGAGATGCAACGACAGCGGTGACCCACTTCAAGGTGATATCGTTTTTGCAGCTGAGCAGATTGACTAGTCATCCCGCGTCATCTCAAACGCGACTGCCATCCGCCTCAGAAGCTCGTCGAGCAGGTTGGACTGGGAAATAAGATTACTCACATGTATTCCTAACGCCGGAATACGCCGGATTGATTTGCTATGTAAAGTATAGCAGGGAGATGGAAGGGAGAAAGTCGAAAGCAAGGTTGCATAATTTTAAGAATTAGCTGTAGCATAATTATATGTACATTCTGTGTGGAAATGGCTTCGGACGCAAGGAGAAGAAATTTGCTGCGATATTTCAGATACTCGTTCGTATATTTGGATTTTCATTCATATGGGGCAAACAATTATACTTTAAACGACAATCCACGCAAGTTATGACTTTGCAACTCTTCATACTATTACCATTGTGCAAGTACTTCAGGTAAAGCTGAAGTCTCTTAGCTTCTCTGTAACAAAAAGCGGGGCTGAGAGAAAGGAATTTGGGGAATTTTGTTATGAAGTGATCAACGGAAACTCAAGACATTAATGTATTGTAATTATTCCAGACACTGGATAATGGCGGCTTTGAAAAGTGAATGGCTTTAGAAATAATAATATACAGTACAGGCGATCACACGCTAAATCAATGTAAAAAGTCCACATCCGGAGCAAACGATGCCGGTCTTCAATAATTCTTGCAATCACTAAGTGCCGAACCCTGAGTGGCACGATCTCGCTCCCAGACTTATGTACAATCAATTTCCCAAACGCTCCGAAATTTATGTACAATCCCAATCGCACCCAAACCTTTGTAAACAAAGGGCAGCACAAGTAAGATTTTTGTCACAAGAAATTAGTCTTTTTTTTTTTTTAGT
Organism: Drosophila ironensis; assembly: GCA_021223825.1. Classification (NCBI taxonomy): domain Eukaryota; kingdom Metazoa; phylum Arthropoda; class Insecta; order Diptera; family Drosophilidae; genus Drosophila; species Drosophila ironensis. Next base: position 778,433 of record JAJJHQ010011280.1, read on the forward strand.
GTAACATTTAATTTTAATAACGTTGATCAGCCAAACCAATGACTATAAAACGTTGGGCGTAATAATAATAACAGATGATGCAGATAACAGATAATAACATGATAATAACAAATTTTATACGTTTATGATACAGTTAAGGTTATTGTTTCAGGACTCGAGAATCATTGCGTCCTCTTGTCCAGAGATCAGCGGGGTGTCTACGCTTCAGTCTTCTTCTAGTTGTTTGGTCGGCTACAGACGCTGCTAGGTGGTTTGGGTGAGCTGTCAGGCGTTCGTTGTAACGACTCGAGTGCCGGTTAATCTGCTCTCTGACGGAGGGGATGTGAAGATCTTCTGCTAGGGCGTTGTTCCTAACGTACCAAGGCGCATTTGCCATCATGCGCAGCGCCCGGTTTTGTATCCTTTGTACTCTCATAACGTTAGTGTCTGAGGCCGTGCCCCATAGTTGGATGCAGTACGTAATTGATGGCACCACGATAGTTTTAAAAAGCAAAACCTTGTTGCCAAGGCTGAGCTTGCTCGTTGGTTTAAGCAACCAGCTTAGCTTCTTTAGCTTTGTCCGGCACGTAGCTGCTATCTTTTGCGTGTGCTGTTTCCAGGTAAGCTGCTTGTCTAGGGCCAAGGTACTGCGCCTGGGGTGATTGAGGGATGGCGACGTCGTGGAGTTCGACTCTAGGAAGGGCCTTTCCTCTCAGAGTGAAGCAACAATGTTGCGACTTACTTCCATTTATGGCAACATTCCACCTGTTAGCCCACTTGCCGTACGACTTAAGGTATGTTATTCCTGGGTGATCCTTGATGCTTCAATGCAGCAGGATGAGTTCGCAAGGAAGGCAGTATCGTCAGCGTAGGTGGCCAAAAGTGTGCCCGGTTCAGTAGGATTTGGCAAATCTGATGGGTACAGAGTGTACAGAACGGGACCCAAAACGCTTCCCTGCGGGACGCCAGCACGGACAGTTCTGATGCTTGACCGTTCCCCTCTCACCTCGACCATAAAACTTCGATCAAGGAGGTATGATTTCAGTAGAAAAAATTGGCCAGTCGGGAGGAGTGACTTGAGCTTGTGAAGTAGGCCGTAATGCCATACGCGGTCAAAGGCTTCCTTAACGTGGAGGAAAATCGCAGAGCTGTATTGCTTGTTTTCAAAGGCAGTTAGAATATGCTTAACAACTCGATGCGCTTGCTCTGGGGTCCCATGGCGATGTCTAAAACCAAACTGGTGGTCGGGCATTGCGATTTGCACTCTTGTTACTCCCATAATTCTACCTAAAAATATTCTCTCGAATATTTTAGAGAAAGTGGGTAGCAAGCTTATAGGACGGTAAGACTCTACAAGATTCTCCGGTTTTCCAGGCTTTGGTATCATCGTAATCACAGCGCACTTCCATTGGGAGGGAAAGTGGTGGATACGTAACATCGAGTTAAATAGGAGAACGAGGAACAAGATTCCCTTTTTTGGTAAAGCCCTGGCAACTCTGGTATCGATGCCATCGAATCCCGGCGCTTTGTTGGGATGTAGCTTCCGAATTTGCAGGCAAACTTCTTCTGGGCTGACATGTTGGATCGGTAGGGCATCCGGGGAAGGTGCATTTATGAAGGCCACTGTTTCTTCAACCTCTTCTGAGCTCGCGAGGTCAAATGGGTGGAAGCGTTTCTCCAGTTCGTCTGCAAAAGCTAGAGCAATCTCGGAGTCAGACCTGCACCATGTATTGTCAGTTTTCCGTATCGGAATCTTTCGGAGAGGCTGTCGTTTAATGTTCCGTGTGGATTTCCAGAGGTTGAAGCCATACGGTTTCGTGGGGTCCGCCTTGAGGAGCATTTCATCGAAATATTCGCGCTTGGTTTGGTGCAGAAGTTTTTTAAGATCGTCCTCAGCCCGGCGGTATGCCCTTTTGTCGACTGGGTCTTGCGATTTCATATTTCTGCGACGTAAGGATCTTTTCAACCTTACCAAGTCCATAACTTCAGGTTTTGAAAGTGCCTGAGGTGGATTGGGGCGGTGTGAGACTTGCCCACAGGTTGAGGATTCGGCAGGGATATGAATGATTCGCACAAACATCTCTACAGCATCGTTGATGTCCTCAGGAGAGCTTAACACCAGATTGAGGCTAACAAGCCGGTTGACTGCTGCTTGGAAGCGCGGTATGCTCGCGGGTGGTTGCGATTCGGGATCCCCAGAGGCGGTGGTGGGCATTCCAATCACCTGCGATCAGAAAATTCGTTCCCAGATCGTCAAAGAGCTTCTCGAAGTCGTCAGCATTGGAAGTTTGGTGGACAATAAATAGACAATAAATAGACGCAAGGTCAGTTTTGACTTTCACAGAGACACATTGAACATTCGGACTTTGTAGACAATAGCATTGGTAGCATTTAAGACCAGATTTTATTATGATTGCGGAGCCACCGCGTTTACGATCGGCAGGATGAGTTGCTTGATGGATAAAAAAAAAAAACTTTCACTTTCTTTCGAAGCGAACGGACGCGTTTTTTCTGTGCGTATCAAAAAATATATTTCCCGCGAAAATTAAGCCCGCGATAATTAAACTTTTAATTCCGTGGAATTTGTCAGCGTTTGTTTTAAAACCGTGTCGCTTCCGCGTGTGCAGGTAATAAATAGGCATTAAATATTTGGTTCTTTAATACCTTTTTAATATCTGCTTCTCTTGTTGTGTTCTCTATCTTTCCTCCCAATCCTCTTTACTTTGCTTTCGCGTAACTGCACACTCGCTCTCGAGTTACACTCCGATCGCTCTATCATTATCTATCGAGTGTACCTCTCTCTCTGTCTTTCTCTTTGTCACTTATCTATCTGTGCTTACAGTGGTTTAAAGGTACGTAATTTTTAATTTAAAAATTATGGAATTTGAATTGGTCTGAAAAAAATGCAAAAAAGGCATTTCCGCCAATCAGCCGAGCGTCCTCTGTTGGCTGTGCAAAACCTGGCTCACGCAAAATGTGCCGGTTTTAACGCGGCAGTATCAGACGCTTTGGCTAGATCTGGTTCCGGTCTGCATTATTGCTGTGAAAATTGTAGAGGGGCTCAGAACGAAATGGGATCCTTCATGCGGCAGACTAAAACTGAGTTTAAGGAGGTTCTTGGCCTATTTAAAATGGCCGATGTAGCTTTGCAGGCACTGAATACTCGTTTAACCTTCATTTATTGAATGAGTCTCCTAAGCGCAAAAAACCAAGTTCTTGCCTGCCGCAGACTGAGAACCAATTACCTCTTAATTTACCGCAGCTAAACATTCAAAAAACACCGCTGCCGTATTTCACCCCCTTGGCAACGACACCGGTGACAACAAAACATTCGGATCCCGACTGTATAATTGTTGAAGAATGTAAGCAGAGGTCCGATGATGTACCCACCGTCAGTTCGATGGTTATTCCGAAAAAAAAAAAAATCCCCCACACCTAAAGGGACCCGAACCTCCGGACTACCGGTTTCAAATGAAATCTCAAGTCATCCACCTGCGATTCCAAAATCCCTAAAGGTGATACCTCCCTCGAAACACATTTTTGTTTCTCGGCTAGCCCCTGATACGTGACATTTTTCCGAATAAGTACTCCATTTTTAGGCGCGATCGTCCTCACCGAAGAGGGGGAGGAGTACTAATTGCTATCGACTCCAAACTCGTTTCGGATGAGGTTAATCTTGAATTCGGAGATATCGAGTTCATTTGTATTCAGATTAAATTTTGTAAATTTAGATTATTCATTACTTGCTTTTATATACCCCCTTCGTCTGAGTTGCCAACATACTGGCACCATTTGGCAGCGATTCAATCCGTATCTAACTTATTGTCTGACACGGACCAATTGGTTGTTCTGGGAGATTTTAATCTACCTGAAACTTCCTGGTCTACTTCTAATAGTTTACCTTCTTTAATTCCCACCGTACATCATGACTTTACTGCGGGCATGTTAGACATGTCACTCGCACAGGTTAACCATATTAAAAATTCTTTAGGTCGGTATCTAGACTTATGCTTTGTCTCGGACCCGGCAACCGTATCCTTATCCAGGGCGCCACCTCTCATTTACCTCGAAGATCCTTACCATCCCTCATTAGAGATTTGGATGGATATAAAAGTTGATTCTGCAAAAAAGTATGAGGCAGTCAAGAAAACTCGCTTTTTTCGAATGGCTAATTTTGAGGGACTCAACTACAATATTTTAACGTACGACTGGTCCGATCTATACAACTGCACAGATATGGCCGTTGCCATACAAATCTTCTACAGTGCAATGAACTCTCTCTTTAATGACTGTGTTCCGGCGCGGTATCCACTGACAAGTGACGATCCGCCTTGGTATACCAAGAACCTAAAAAACTTAAAAAATATATACTTAAGGTTAGGTAAAAAATTTAAAAAGGAAGGGAGTTCTGCGGTTTTCTCACAGTACTCAATAGCCCGGTCGAATTTTACCGTGCTGATCGCGCGGTGTTATAAGGATTATATTTCTCGTTGTCGGGTTCAGTTCACCCAGGACCCGAAACAGTTCTATAACTTTGTTAACACCAAACGTAAACCTTCCGTATCCTTAGCCTCTCTCATATTTGAAGGTACAACAGCAACGAATGATCAGGCCATGACCGATCTCTTTGCCAAGTTTTTTCAAACAACTTATTCACCTGTAGTTGACCCAACTCAGCCTTATGCCTATGATTTACCAAAATTGAATCTTATCTTCTGCCCCTCATTATCCGAGGAAGGGATACTAAAGGATCTTTATAAGGTAAAGCCAACATTTGCGGCAGGTCCTGATGGAGTACCTGCATGTGGGCTAAGGTACTGTGCCAAGAATCTGAGCAAGCCGCTCCTAAAATTATTCAACCTTTCATTGGAAACTTCTGAGTTCCCCTTAATCTGGAAGGAATCTTTCATCATTCCTTTACATAAAAAAGGTAAAAAATCGGACGCGGTAAGCTACAGAGGTATCTCAAAGTTATCCGCTATTCCGAAACTTTTTGAAAAATTAATTACCCCTCACCTGCAGCACCTTTATAGATCGGTAATATCTCCTTACCAACACGGATTTATAAGCCGAAGATCTACTACCACCAATATCTTGGAACTGACTTCCTTCATAATTAGCGGTTTCAAAAAGAATCGTCAAACAGATGTCATTTATACCGACTTAGCAAGGCATTTGACTCTGTAAACCATTCCCTGCTCCTATGTAAACTAGATTTGCTAGGTTTTCCGTCAAATCGTCTTAGTTGGATCCGTAGTTACCTGACTGGTAGAACGCAGCGTGTCCTATTAAAAAATTCTTTATCCGATGTGGTCAGTGTCACGTCCGGTGTCCCACAAGGGATTCACCTCGGTCCGCCTTTGTTCACATTGTTTATAAATGATCTCCCACTCACTATAAAAAACTCTTTAGTACTTATGTTCGCTGACGATGTGAAGATTTGCTACCAATACAGCGTTGCGTCCTACCAATCGGAATTACAATCCGACTTAACCAATCTCCAGAAGTGGTGCTCTAATAACTTTTTAAACCTTAATGGCTCTAAGTGAAAGACAATGACCTTCTGTCGTTGTAATCCCATGCTTGCGACTTATTACCTAAATGGGGACGCCCTGGATCGTTTAAAGCTTATTGACGATCTTGGCATCCGCTTAGATCCCAAACTTAAATTTACCGACCATATATCATGTATGGTTAACAAAGCCAGGGATGTACTGGGATTTGTAAAAAAAATGGTCGAAAGAATCTAACGACCCATATCTCACAAAAACCTTATATATGTCCCTAGTTCGTCCGATTCTGGAATACGGGTCTTGTGTCTGGAATCCCCAATACGAGGTTCACAAAGACAGCATTGAATCGGTGCAAAAAAACTTTCTCATTTTCGCACTTAGTGGCCTTAACTGGGTAACTGGGATGCAAACCAACACCTTCCCTCGTCCCATAGTAGACTACTTTAATAAACCTACCTACCCTTACTAACCGTAGAACGATGCTTGGCGTCGTATTTATTAATAAACTAATACGAGGTGAAATTGACTGTACAAAGTTACTAGGCCAGTTAAATTTCACCGTGCCCTGTAGACTAACTCGCAATTTCATCCCCCTTAAATTACCACATTGTAGAACGAACTACGCCCTGCATGATCCTTTTAGGGTGCTATGTTCGGACTACAATGCACTTTTTACCATTACCTCTAACTCTAATCCTAACAACCTTAAAACCCTAATACTAATCCACCTATCACAACATCATCTAAACTAGTTTCCTCGTATTCTTTCTTTCTATCAAGTTTTCCTCGTATTTTCTTTCGGGTCTATCCCCGCGACTCGAGCCGTACGACACACGGCGCGCCCCTAAGTCGGTTGGGCGGAAGGTGGGAAGTTGCACGTTAAGCAACGGGACCGCGCGAAAAAAAATAAAATAAAATAAATAAATATCGTACCCATGCAACTTGTAGTACGACCTTGAGCAAAAGTGTGTTTCACTAACCAACATAATGTCAATATTGTGACTTTGCACAAAGAGCTCCAGCTCAATGGCTTTGTTGGCAAGTCCGTCGGCGTTCCACACAGCAATGTTCAGGCTGATTTGGCTCTAGCTGTGCTACGTTGATTGGGATACCCGGGAATGCTTGAGCTGACCCTGGAGTATTTTGGGGGTAAAAGTCTTGATACAAGGCCCATCATCGACACCATCATTTGAAAAAGTTTATCAAACTGGGCAACAAGGACCGACAGTCTTTCATTCGATTGCAAAAACATTTGCTCTTGGCGTTGCCATTGCTGGTCGTTGACCAATTGTTGTGGACTGCGTCGCTGCTGTTGTGGGAGAGCCCTTTGGAGATCTGGCTGTTGTTGTTGTTGTTGGGGCCTTACTTGTTGGAGTGATGGCTGCTGCTGCTGTCGAGGCGGTATTTTTTGGTGACGTGGCTGGCCTAGTGGAGGAAACTGGTGGCTCTGCGGAAAGGTCGCAGGGGCTTGTTGTAGCTGGGAGTGTCCAACAAGACCACGGGCAGCGTTAGCGTTGGAGTTGGGGGCCGCTGATTTTGGCTGTACAGTACCAGCAAGCTGCTGGGGGACGGTGCTGCGTTGGGATGGAGCGCTTTTCCTACGATTAGCAACTTGCTGATAGACGACACAGCCTTTGTAGCTAGCTGTGTGTCCACCGCCACAGTTTGCACATTTGACTGGATGTACATCCTTTAAGCAGGCCTCCAAGCCGTGTTGCAGGCCACATCTGACGCAGTTGTACGGCTTTTGGCAATGGTTTTTTTGTGTGCCCGAACGCTTGACAACGATGGCATTGGGCGACATCATCCTTTTTGTGAGGCAGGTATTAGCGGGTACATTTTTATTTAAAACTGTCCTTTGCGGACAACCATTAAATTTTCTTACCTCAACTTCACCAATAATTAGAAATACATGTGGGAACTAAATACTAATACTAAATACTATCCTTGTTGAGAGGTAGATGCGAGGTCTAATGGGTGCGTCCTTCGCAATCTTCTTGGCTGATCCCTGCTGTCAAGCAAGGCGATGGCCGTCCGGTTTGGGTGGTCGTGGAGTCTCTGCATGTTCAGCAAGTTTATGAGCTTGGTTTTGTCGAAGCGGCTTCTTGGTCTGTTAAGGAACCGAACCGAGTGACCCGCTGAGGTAAGGCTTTCCTTAATGTCAACATCCGGGACGGAATGATGGACACCACGGATGACGACACGATAGGATCTGTCTTCTTTCAATTGCCAGGAATGGTACGGAACTTTTTTAAGGTTCAGAGATTTAGTCATGGCTCTGTATGTATCCGAATCTTCAGCAAGAATCGAAACAGAGTTGTTAGAATGGCATTTTAGGGAGTATTGTGACGGGTGAACAATTTTGTCTCTGGATCTGAAAGTCCGTTAATATCCTCACAATGATCAACTACTATTGGGGGTGGTTTGTGGGAGTGTAGTTGTTCTTGGCTACCAGACGGTCGGCTTGTATTGTTGTTTTTGCCTACGGTGTTGTTGCTACCCTGTCTTAGGCTAGTACTGGGCTTATCAGGACCCACGGCTTGTGGATCTTTGACGTGCTCGGTGTCCGTATCCATGTCCTGCAGTTCTGCAAAACGGTTGGCAGAGTCACTGGTTTTAGGGCTATTGCAGTTTCTCAGAATTTTGGCGGCCGAATTTGATGAACCAGAGTCAAGACGGCGTTTGTTTGCCGATCTTGGGGACCACCAGTCCTCATCATCTTCGTCTATGGCTGCTACTGCTGGATCCGGTGCGTGGCTTGAGGCGATTGGTTGGCTAGGTTCCATTGACTTTAAGGCCTGCTGTACTCTTTGTTGATGCCGCGCCACAATCTTGCTAATGTCGAAGTCTTCATCGGAGTCAGAAGGCATGGTTTCGGAATTGGATAGCGATGTGCACTGCTTTACTGACTTTTAGAACCTTGTAGAAACTTCGCCCGATTTCCGAAAAGGTGATCGTGGCCTAGTGGGCAAGCGCAAGCCTCGCGGTCCAGCGGCACCCGGCTCGAATCCACCAAGAGCCGGATCGAATTTTTATGACAATTTATTTCTTTTATTTGAGACTAGCTTAATCTCAAACTTGAATTGACCCCGGGATGTGAACTCAGATGAACTCAGATGAACCCGGGATGTGAACGCAAAAACTGCACTTTCCGAGTTACTTTTTTTCGCGTATAACAGAGCCACTGTAATATTTGCCACTGGAGTGGACTTGTCCATAAAGTCTTTATTATGTGATTCGAAGCTATGCAAAAACGCGTCTGCACTCCCGAAAGCATGATCGAGACTGGAAAGCTTTACTAAACTGTTTCCCTTTTTATTTCTTCATCCATCATTGCGCCATGTTCAGTAGGGATTTTTCTCTCTTTCCCCACCGCGCTCTCATATTAAACTTCTCTCCCTTTATCATTTCCTTGTATCTTAATTTATTCTCAATTATATGATGCACTGAGACATATAATAATAATTATAAATAAGATATTAATTAAAGCTACAAATTCTTGTTCATCTGTGACAAATACTACAAGTTTTTAATAATGCTTGTAAATGCTATAATTTTAGTGTTATCGCAACGATATGATCCAGAAGTTCAGAATCCCGGAGGATTTATTGGCGGTAATGTACTAATAAAATGTTCTATACCCTCTTTCGTGAAAGACTATGTTACAGTCACATCGTGGCTGCAGGAACCTAATTTTAACATTTATCCATCGATTGAAGGTGGTAAGGAAATCGCCGAATATGTTTGCTAAATACCTTTAAGCGGAAATTTATATTACTTATTTGCATATAGATGGAAAAAATCATATGTTGCTTACTGGAGAGCTTTTGGTTCATAATATTACAAAACAAGACGTCCAAAAAGTGTATAGATGTCGAACACATCATAGGCTAACACAGAATACCGTGGTTAGTTCTAATGCCGGAAAAATCCAACTGACGGGTAAGATTCTTACACACTGTATTTTTTATACCATGTACCTTAAGGTACAAATGGTATATTAGGTTTGTGCAAAGTATGTAACAGGGAGAAGGAAACGTTTCCGACCCTATAAAGTATATATATTCTTGATCAGCATCAACAGCCGAGTCGATCTAGCCATGTCCGTCTGTCTGTCTGTCCGTCTGTCTGTCCGTCTGTCCGTCCGTCTGTATGTATGAACACGTCGTTCTCGGAGATGGTAAGAGCTAGAGGTGTAATTCTTTTTGCTTTAGGTCCGTTATATGTGTACGCAGGTCGAGTTTATTTCAAATTTTTGCCACGCCCCTTTCCGCCTTCGTAATTTGCATAAAACTGTATTTTCTTCGATAACTTGGACAAAATAAGAGCTAAAGACCTGTTTTTTTTTGCATTAGGACCGTTTAACTATTATGCAGATAATGTCATTTCCAGATTTTTGCCACGCCCCTTTCCGCCCTCGTATTCGAAAAAAAATCGATTTCTTCAAAATGAATAATTTTAAGTCTGTTAAATATGCTGATCGTTTAAGACGTGCATGCAAAATTACGTTCAGATCGGACAATAAATATAGAAGATATGACCAATTAAAGTTTTACCCACCCCTTCCCACGGCAACGGGAAGAGAGGTACATGGTATCTCGTTGTCGAGGAATCTCGACTACAGCGTTTCTACTTGTTTTTATCATAACTATATTTGGGTAAATGTAAACAACCAACTGAATTGATAATAAACACTCCATTCTATTGCATTATAAAATAAGTAATTTATAAATTTACAATTAATTATGGCACAAATAAAAATTTGTTTTTCTTATAAATCGCCAAGGACTAAAGACGACTATGGTTATTATACCATGTACTTTAAGGTACAAAAGTACATATTTTAAGATAGTGGAATGTATATGACAGGGAGAAGGAAGCGTTTCCGACTCCATAAATTATATATATTCTTGATCAGCATCAACAGCCGAGTCGATCTAGCCATGTCCGTCTGTCCGTCCGTCTGTCCGTCTGTATGTATGAACACGTCGTTCTCGGAAAAGGTAAGAACTAGAGTTGTAATTCTTTTTGCTTTATGTCCATTATATGTCGTACATATAACATATAATGGACCTAAAGCAAAAAGAATCGGGTCGAGTATGTTTAAAATTTTTGCCACGCCCCTTTCCGCCTTCGTATTTGAAAAAAAATAAATATCTCAAAAATGGTAAAAGCTAGAGATATCATTTTAAGTCCGCTAAATCCGCTGATTGTCATACACTTACATGACCAGTTAAAGTTTTTCCCACCCCTTCCCACGGAAACAGCTTGCCGTGGCAAGAGAGGTACATGGTATCTCTTTGTCGAGCAATTTCGACTGCAGCGTTTTTTCTTGTTTTTATAATAGCACGCACTTTGTTATTGTGAGATTGCCAAATTACATAATTTGTATGTATGTGAATAATGTTTAAAGTGTAGTTGTACTGCAAGAGCTACAGGTGTAATTCTTTTTGTTTTAGGTCCGTTATATATGTACGCAGGTCGAGTTTATTTCAAATTTTTGCCACGCCCTTTTCACGCCTTTGCAATTTGCATGATCTTTTTTTCTTCGATAACAAAATAAGAGCTAGAGACCTGTGTCTTTTTGCATTTAACTATTATGCAGATAATTTCATTCCCACATTTTTTCCACGCCCCTTTCCACCTTCATATTTGCAAAAAAATCGATATATCCAAATTAATTAAAGCTAGAGTTATAATTTGATGTCTGCTAGATCTGCCAATAGCCAAACACGTGAATGCAAAATTACGTCCAGATCGGGCAATATATATAGAAGATGTGACCAATTAAAGTTTTACTCACCCCTTCCCACGGCAACGGCAAGAGAGGTACATGGTATCTCGTTGTCGAGAAATCTCGACTACAGCGTTTCTACTTGTTTGAATGTCTTGATATTTATGTAATGGGATTTTATATTCCGGTTGATTTATAATGTTAGGTTAGGATGACCTCTCCCTAAAAAGAGAGTGTCGTGTATAAGTTAACAAAGCAGCGGGGTCCAAGATAAAAGCACGGCGACGAACTGCACATAACCGACGGGCGCTGGTCGGCGGATGTTATCTGCGCGATATAGGGTACAACTAAGCTCTCCCTCTCTTAGGTTAATTAGTTCTAAGCTGACCGCAGAGTAATAAAGGCCTCATCTAAACCCGTTGGTGTCATCATCAATCACCGAGGGAGCAATATCTGGAGCCAAGACCCGGCTACCAGATTTGAAGAGGAGGACCAGCAGCTACCGTCACTGATCGCGGCCCCCACCTGGTCTCGATCGGTGCTCTGCCTCAACACAGAAGCGCAGAAGCATCCACGCAGTCGTTGTGGGCAGCAACTTGCCGCAACGATCGCGTTAGAACCAGCATTCCCGTGAGCATCACGTGCCACGGTGCAAACAGCCTGCAGGAGCTGTGAAAGGGATAATTGCTGACTGCAAACACGCTGCAGCAATATATTTCATATCCATATCTTATATACCATTGTGGTCTTAATCGATACCGGTTGTTGGAGGCGTTAATTGCTACCTTTAGACCCCGAGTGTTTCTCGCGAATGCCAGAAGCTTTCTCGGGTCTAGTTTTCTTTTTATACCCGGTTCTTATAATGAAGGGTATATTGGATTCGTGCGAATGTATGTAGCAGGGAAAAGGAAGCTTTTCCGACCCTATAATGTATATATATTCTTGATCAGCATTAACAGTCGAGTCTATCTAGACATGTCCGTCTGTCCGTATTAACGCCTACATTTTGGATAGAGAAAAACTAATTGCAAATTCTGATTCTGGGGATAGCAGTTCAGCACAAGTTTATTTTCAAAATCGGCTACCTCCCCCGCACATCCGCAAGCTGCGAAATTCTGTGGCATCCACAGTTTTAACTATATAGGAACTAAATTTGATTGGTACATTGGTATCTATCTGTGTTGCGAAAATCAGCCGGTTACGCCCACTTTTATTCGCGAAAATGACAAAAATGTGTTGCGCCCAAATTTCAATGCTATTATAATTTTTTAAAAACCAGGTGAAACTGAGAACTGGGTATTCATAGTCAAGACACTCGACTATAATCGTTCTTACATGTTGGCATTGTGTTTTGCACAAGATTCTGGATATTCTGCAGTTCGTGGTGGGTGCCCACCTTTTGTATGGTTTCCATTAGTTCTTTCACTCTGCCGTTTCAATCTATCCCTCCACATTTTGCCAGTTCGTTTGTTATTTCAAAGAATGGGAGGGTACTGCAGTATACCGTGCCTGCACAGTGTTCATAGTTCTCCCTCTGCACATAGGCGTTGAGACGTCTTTTTCGCGGTTAGGTGCGCTTGGATATCTAGTGGGTTTATTACCTGTAGCGTTTCCTGTGGCCATATTGGCGTTGTTCTCATAGCACCGGAGGTGCAGAGTAGTGCGTATCTCTGTGGCCTTTCCAGAATCTTTAAGTATGTGGACTTTTCTGTTATTTTCCCCCAAACCCAACCCTATAGAGAAGGATGAGTCGCACAATTGATTCCTCGTGGCATTGCATCCGATATAGCAGAAAGCTTGTATTCTTTTGACCAAGCCATTTTAAATTGAGGTACTTTTATGACACCTAAGTACAATAAAATTCCGATATACCTTTTTATTTGATCTCCAGTACATTGCAGCTCTATGCCGTGCTCTTACAACCCATACAAATTAGTTTGATTTGTAATTAAATCAATAACATGATTGTCAAAAAAGCTGCAGAAATACTCTACAGGGGCCTTCACTTCATCGATTTGGCGATTACTATCTTCTTCCCAAATACACCCTGGAGCTTGAAATGGCCTATTTCTCCACTTAAGTGTTTTGGGATCAACTTTTTCAAAGCAATTATCAGCCACAACACTATTTTCTTGAATGCTTTTTTCATCAATCAAATTTTCAATATGCTCAAATTCTATTGATTCTCTCCTTTCCAATATACTTTTTAAATTATTCTCCAACATTCCAGAGATGTCTTCCATTTCATCACCACTTTCTTCGTCACTGGAGACATCCCAATCGAAGTTGACAATTCTCTCAATATCATCATTTGATAAACCTTTTTCTTTTGGTCTCATATTTTGGTGGTGCAATGGCCCAAGGTTGCTCACAAGCAACTTTATTACTTTGAAAATTCCTCAGCTGTTTTTTAATAGAAATCAATTAGATTGAACTACAACATGCATTAAAGAATTCATTTATTAACAAATTTCACTCACATTCTTNAATGTCCAAAAAGAGGGCGTTGCAGTATTCCTTTCTGTCAAATGCTGTCAGGATTTGGTCGACAAGTCGGTGAAGCTGCTCAACCGTGCAGTGGCCAGCTCGGAAACCGAACTGGTGCTCAGGGATAATCCCCTGAGTATCCATAATCTTGACAATCCGGGCGGCAATCAATCTCTCAAACACCTTCGAGATCGAAGGGAGGAGACTGATCGGCCGGTAGGACGCGGGGTCCCTTTCCGGCTTGCCAGGTTTGTGGATCATGGAGATTATCCCGAGCTTCCACTGCGAGGGGAAGTATTGCAACCTCACGATAGCGTTAAACACCAACGCAATGTAGAGTATCGCGCGACTGGGCAATGCCTTTAATGTGGCGTTGCAAATGGCATCATGTCCTGGTGCTCTGTTGATATTTTGTCTGCCAATAGTTTCCGAGATCTCCATAGGGGTAAAAGGTCTGATAGGCAGGTCCATCTGAAGCGCTTGGGTTAGGTTGTCGTGGGTTAGACTCACTTGCTCTGGGGTAGCCAAATGAAGTGGCTGGAAGCGCTCGGCAAGGTGCTCAGCAAATGCTTCCGCTTGCTCCATATCAGTCCGGCACCACGACCCATTGGTATTTATTATCGCCGCCTTGCTGTTACACCGTCTTTTGATGGCGCGCGTGGCCTTCCAGAGCGAATGCGTTGCGTCACGCTGGGTCCCAGTATTAGCGAGACGCTCGTCGAACCACGCCGCTTTGTGGTCCGCCAGTGCGCGTTTGAGCACAGCCTGCACCCTGTTCCACTCTGCTTTGTCCAGTGGGTGGCGTGACCTCATCCACCTTGATCGCAGGCGTCGCTTTTCACCGATCAGGAGCCGAATCTCATAAGTTAGCGGGATACCTGATGCTGCGGGCTTCCGGGGCGGGTTTCGAGTGGCCATTTTTGCTGCCGACTTCACTTTGTTTGTAAATAGGTCAATGGCATCCTCGATGTCCCTTCCAGAGTTTATCTCCATGTTGAGGTGCAGCGACTGTTCCAGTTGGCTGTGGAACACATCAACATTGGTACGCCTTGTAATTAACCTCTCCGCCCTAGGATAAAATACAGCTGCTGCATCCAGCGTGATGATCAACGGCAGATGGTCGGAGCTAAGCTCGGCAACAGACCGTATTTCGGCGTGTATGCCTAGGATACCTCTAGTAATGGCAAAATCAATGTATCCTGGAGAGCCTCGGCTGCCGAAAGGAAATCGTGTGGGGCCACCTGTCGCTAAACAGCTTACCTCCGTGCTCAGGGCAAGGTTCGCAAGCGCACGACCTCGTTGATTGCACCTTCCCGCGCCCCAAAGCCAGTGGGATGCGTTCCAGTCTCCAGCAACAATGTACTTCGGGCAATTTTCCTCCAGAATGCATTCGAACTCATCGGTAGTCCATGGAAATCCCGGGGGACAATATACCGCACCCAAGTTTATTGAGCCGAGTGCTGTTTGGATCGCTATGGACGCGAGTTGAACCTTGTCGGTGGTTATGGATCCCTTCGGAAAGTGCACTAGGCTGGATTTTACAAGGACTGCTGCTCCTCCTTTAGCGTTGCCTTCTCTAGGGTCGTTGGCAGTATAGGCCTCAAACCCATACAGCTTCGGATAGCCAGTGCCTCGGCCGTGTGTCTCGCTGAGTAGCAAGACATCGATGTTGTGTCGCCGCACGAAGCAGTCAAGCTCGAGCAGCTTCGTGGAGACGCCGTTGGCGTTCCACACTAAGATGCGCAGCGGCATCATTTATGAGCCTGCTGCGCTTGCAGAGCAGTGAGCAAATTGATTATTTGCCCCTGCTGCTGTGTCTGTTGCTGTTGCTGCTTTAACATCAACATCATTAGCTCCATCTGTTTTTCTTGGAGCAAACGAAGAGAGTTGATGCTATTATTGAGGGACTGAAGTATGGCTTCAGTACTGCAGCTTTCTTCAAGTGGGCGCTGCTCTACCTCATGATGGTTTCTGGGTCTGCTGCGGCTTCTGTCGTTGCGCTGCTGCTGGACCGGTTGCCTCTGCTCTTTCATAGGTAGGGCGCTGCCTTTCGCTATGTCAGCATAGGAGATGCTACCTCTTTGGTTGACCGCCTGCCTGCCAGTGAGGGGTTGTGGTTCCGGGCGTGTATTGGGACCGCTTTTGGCTCCCACGCCGCGCTTAGGCCTGGAGCGTTGGAGATACAGCTGGTGCTTGGAGCATCCAGAGTAGTTGGCAGGGTGCTGTTCTCCACAATTGCAGCATGTGCACGGTTCATCGCGTGGCCGAGTGCAGTTGTTCGCCTGGTGCTCTCCAGCACATTTCACGCAGACATGCGCTTTGCGGCAGTATTTCGCCGAGTGTCCAAATTGTTGGCAACGGTGGCATTGCACAATCGCGGTGCGCTTGCGAAGAGGTTCCACAACAACCCGCATATGGCACAGAGACCTCACCTCTAGGACATCTTTGTTGTTAGGCGCAGAAGCGATGTTCAGGAAGAACATATTGATCGGTGCCACTGGAGGGCAGCCTGGCTCGCTGCGGCGCTGAGGCGTGTGGGCGTTGAGCAACTCGTGGCCCAGCTTGGCTAATTCCTCCTTAATTTGGCTATGCAACGTGCTGTGATGCAGACCTTTGACGCATACTCGATATGGTCGCTCCTCCTTAAGCTGGTAGCAGTGGAACTCGTACTCCTTTTCCTCAAGCCACCTCGTGATGCATCGAAAGGTGTTTGCGTCGGCTGCGTAAAGACGCATGACTCCGCCCATTGATGCACGGAACTCGACCTTGTTCACGTCTGCGATGCAGTTAATGCTTTTCATCAGCATGTTGATATCAGACACGCCTTCCATAACTATTGGAGGAGGCTTGGGCTGTGCTTTCTCGGCAGTGCGCCTCGCTGTAGCCAGAGCGGCCTGGCGGCTGGTGCTGGGCTGATCACTCAGTTCGGTGGGGAGTTGTGCAAGTGCACTAAAGCGATTCACGTACTCACTGTGCCTCTTTTCCGCATTTCCATCTAGAATGGTTCGCTTTCTCTCTATTTTAGGAGATCCGCCTGAGGGTATCCTCCGCTTGATGGTTTGGAAGCGCTGCGGAGCCTCAGAGGCTGGGACAGAGCTTTGTACGCTAGTGCTTGTCTCTGCTACAGGGATTTCGGCGCGTGTTGTTGCCGTAGATCTTCCAGCTGCAAGAGTCATTTCACCGGATGGTAAACCGGCGGCTTCTCTGAGCGCTTCGCCAATTGACAGCTTGTTCTTATTAATTGCGGAATCCGCTTTTTGAGGTTTCTGAACTAGTCCAGACTTCATTGCACCCAGAGGTATGCAATGGATAATTAAGGCCCAAGCTCTTAGCCGAGCCTTTAACCTTGGTACGGTGATTTAACTTTCGTGGATTGAACAGGTGTTTTGCATGTGCTTGCCGGCTAGAGCCAGCCGGCAGCGGCTTCAATTGTAATATAAATCTGATATGAAGCACTTCGTATGCGCGTGTGATCACTTTGAAGTGACTTATTGTGTCACTAAGCACAGTTTGTGCCACTTTTGTGGACTTGTCTATATATTCTACACAGTAAAATATGATTTTACCGCGGACGTTAGCAATACGCGTGCAACTCACTCCACTTCGTAACTCGCGATACAACATGCATTAAAGAATTCATTTATTAACAAATTTCACTCACATTCTTCAACTTTTAATGCGTAATTTAAAAGTAAATCACTTTTTTTCCAATATACCTCACAATACAACAAACACTTTTTACGCGAGGCACGTCCAGCACATTCCAAATAATTTCGTCAAATGATGCGCAAACTAGAATTTTTTTGCTTACATTATAAGTATACACATCAAAGCAGCATTATCTCGAAGAATAAGCAGAAAAAAACAAAAGTACCGACTACCGATAGCCGTTAAACTTTTGAAATTGCTCACAGGCAACTTCGGGGTCGAATGGGTTAATATCCAATGTGTTACGTATTGACGATAGGCCCGATGTGCTACCCAGCATCTTCTGCGATGCGTATAGAGCAGCGGTAAATAGCCCACAGATCTTTCGGTTTCCAAAAACAAGAAGCTATGAATGTGTCTAACGAAAAGTAATCGAAATGTGCACGTCCTCCGAAGTTTATGGTGAAAAGGGAACTCGGAACCGAAGTCTCGAATGAAAAGAAACCGAAATGTGCACATCATCCGGAGTTGACGGTGAAAACAGAATGTGTGAAATTACACAAACAAAATATGTAGAACCATAAAATCAGACGTAGACCCTATTTATACCATGTACCTTAAGGTACAAATGGTATATTAAGTTTGTGCAAATGTATGTAACAGCCAGAAGGAGACATCTCCGACCTCATAAAGATGTGACCAATTAACTTTTTACCCACCCCTTCCCTAGGCATGGGCATGCCGCACATGCTGGGGTGACGTCATCATTCTCTTCTTTGACTTCAATTCGTTCGCACGTGTATACATACTGAAGTGTGTGTATGTATACACAATACAGACAGAAGTGCACGTTCTGACAAAAATTGGTGAATTATTAAAAAAAAAAAAAACAAAGAAATGGTTGATAAAGAGGAGAGGTACATGGTATCTCGTTGTCGAGACATCTAGACTACAGCGTTCCTACTTGTTTTTCTTTTTTTTGGCTCCCAAGTTGAAAATCCCTTTCTCTTTCTTCTGGCTTCCAACTCAGCTTGCATTGACAGAAGCTGCATCGCTTCCAGGTTCTTTATTCTGTCCTTGGGGATCAATGGCATCGCATTTATTTTTAGCGGAGTTCAGCGAGGCACCTTGTATTAATGCTCAACCCGGCACATCAATGCTCAACCCGGCTTCTTCCGCCCATTGTAGCAGTTACCTTTGGGGCCTTCAGTTTCTGTTTCGTCAAGAGATCATTAAGCATGGAACATCATTCCATAACAGGGGCGACAGTACACCTCCTTGCCGTGTTCATATTTTCGCTTCCAGGGTTATGGTAGTGGTTTCCCATTCCATCTGTATCCGTCTGCACCTCAGAAGATTTTGGATCCAGGTGTTTACGGATTTTTGGAGTAAGGCGGGTCTCAGGAAAAAACACTCTTGCCGTTCTCCGAGTCCCTGGCACTTGGCTGTATCTCAAGCAGCCTATCAGTATGTTTCTTAACCATCTCGGCGGGGATTTTTAGCCGTCGAACGAGTCTAGTATTATTTCATTGAGGGTGATTAGATCTTCTGGCACCACCTGCTGTCCATTGAGCGGCGTGATTTGCATGGATTTGCTGGCCTCAATGCAACTTAGGAAGTGTGCATTCAGAAGTGTTTTCACAGCGTCTTCGCTGTTCTTCGTTCATCGACCCTTTTCCGGACCTAATTGGCCATTCTTTAGAGCTCCCGTGGTGGTGCGTCGATGTCGTTGGCCAAGTAACAGGAATCCATGAGTATTGGCTACTCTACGCTGCTCTCCAGCGCCACCGCCGTAAGGTCTGCTGCTCCATCCTCGGTGCTGTAAATAGACAAGAGATAAGCGTAAATGTCATTCCTGACCAGGTATGTGTTGTAGTATGTGTTTTAGTTAGGAGGAAACCTTGGATTGCGTTAGGCAACAAAGTCTCATGACTAAGGTCCCGTTGACGTCATGTCAGTATCCTCCTCCTGCTCCATGTCGTCTCCATTTCTCCAGCCTTCAGTGTGTTTTAGGCGCAGGAAAACACTACCAACGCCCCATGC
Source organism: Drosophila ironensis (assembly GCA_021223825.1). NCBI lineage: Eukaryota > Metazoa > Arthropoda > Insecta > Diptera > Drosophilidae > Drosophila > Drosophila ironensis. The sequence goes on from JAJJHQ010011280.1 coordinate 797,837, forward strand.
CATCTCTGATAAAGGACGTCCTCCGCTTCTTTGTTGTCCTAAACCATGTCTGTCCCCTTGCCATCGGGCTTAGCTACATGGATACATCATCCACATCTCCGGCTTCATGCGGCCGTTGGTCGACCAGACTGACCACAAGGGTTCTCCTTGTAATTTCCCTCATGGTCTTCGCTTGAGGCGGCTGGTTTGTAACGGGGCCGCTTGCTCGTTGGAGCATTCGCCTTAGCCTCATCTTGAGCGCGCTGGCGTTTCGCCGCTAGTCGAGATCAAAACTTTGCAAGGACTGCTGCCATCAACTCCTCCCCGTTCTGAGAAGCAGTTGAGTCATTCATTCATTAATAACGAACCTGATCTTGCCCTTCCCAAATGGCATTTTCCCTTATATTTATCTGACGGGGCTTCGGAAGCACTGCTGTCTATTTAAGGTTCCAGCTCTAAGCAGCCTGTAGAGTTGTCGCACACTGCGGCAACATGTTCCTATTCAGGCGTTCGTTTTAGCTGTGACATCGTATCTCGCATTTTTCCTTGAAAGAACATGACCGATGTCCCGGAAAACGTTCGAGAAAACTTCGAAGCGTCTCTGTTTTCTTTCATTTGTGTTGGCCGGCTTTGCCATAAGGCCGATTTGAGTACACCTGGTGTGGACAGATATTGGCTATACTAATAACATATCAAAATTTTATAGTTCTAGTGTAAAAGATATTCACCATTTGGGCTTGCGTGGATCCTCGTGACTGATTTTGACAGCACGAATAGAATACGAGACTATAGTCTTTCTAAAATGAAAATTGTTCACGCCACAGAATTTCGCGGTTTATGGGCGTAAAGAAAGGGGAGCCAATTTTTAAAACAAACTAATAAAGTTTTTCCATTTAAAATTAAATTTTGAATAGTTTACACATATAATGCATGTAAATATTATTTCTCATAGTAACGGAACAGGCACGATGTTTCACTTCGGCCGTGCATACATAAATTTTTTAATAATCAATTCTCAGTACTTTCTTGACAGTGTAGTAGAACCTTTCCTAATTCTTTTTGTTGTTAGTTTAGTAATATTTTAACTGGTAGTAATTTTTTAACAATGCTTTCCTAATTTTTTATTTTTTATTTAGCCGACGAATTGTATGACGTTATTACAGAATGTATTAAGCAAAAAGAAAAATTATCTCTTTCAGAAATTCGAGAACTCGTCCCTCCAATTATTAACGAAAAAATAGTGCAACTAATAGCCAGAGTTGGGGAACCTATGGTCGTAGCATGTGTGGCATACGCAAATCCGAAACCAACTTATAGGTAAGAGAGAAAATATTCTTCTGAAAATAATCATCTGAAAATAATTGGAGAAGGTATTGTTTTAAACCCAAACAAAAAAATAACACTTTGTTCACTGTTGAACTATCAATACATTTTTTGAGCTTAATTGTTTTTTAAATTGCCAGAATTGACTAAGTTTTTGTTTTACAAGATCTTCGATGATTTCCAATAGCAATGTTATTAGCACAGTTGTTCGAGTGTGAATGGTGCCAGCAGCAAATAAACTAATTGTAACGAAGAGCAGACCTCAAAAAGAGCGGAAGAAGTCAAATGCTCATCGGCTGTACATATGTTTGCAATTCTCTTAATTCGGATCTCGCTGTTGCCAAATATTACACGGAGAAGGGTCCAATATTAACCACCTATTTAACCACCTATTGTGCCGACCCAACAAAAAAAAATAATAAGCAAGTAGGAACGCTATAGTCGAGATACCATGTACCTCTTTCCTTTGTTTTTATTTTTTATTTCAAATAATTCACCAAATTTTCGTTTGTTGACATCCAAAAAATCAGCAGGTGCACACATACACACACTATTGTATGAATACACGTGCGAACGAATTGAAGTCAAAGAAGAGACGGATGACGTTACCCCAGCGTGTGCGGTATGCCGTTGCCTAGGGAAGGGGTAGGTAAAACTTTAATTGGCTATATCTGCTATGTTTATTGTCCGATCCGTACGTACGTGTTTGACGATCAGTGGACTTATTGGCCTAAAAATATGCCTCTAGCTTTTACCATTTCGAAGATATCGATTTTTTTGCGAATACGAGGGCGGAAAGGGGCGTGCCAAAAATCCAAGAATGGCATTATCTGCGCAATAGTTAAACGGACATATTGCAAAAAGAAATAGGTTTCTAACTCTTATTTTGTCCAAGTTATAGGCAAATGTGTCGAAGAAAATTCAGTTTTATGCAAATTACGAAGGCGGAAATAGGCGTGGTTAAAATTTGAAATAAACTTGATCTGCCTGCAACAATAACACACCAAAAGCAAAAAGACACGTCTATCTAGTTACACGTCTATCTCTTACCATCTCCGAGAACGAGGTGTTCATACATACATACAGACGGACATGGCTATATCGACTCGGCTGTTGACGCTGATCGAGAATATATATACGTTATGGGGTCGGAGATGTCTCCTTCTGGCTGTTACATACATTTGCACAAAGTTAATATACCATTTGTACCTTAAGGTACATGGTATAAAAATAATAGTACAAAAACCTCTCTAAAAAGAATAGTACATCCCTAACAGAAACAATTTGAACTCACCAATAACTTACATAACATGATTATGTAACTGCTGTGAACATAGTACCGCCCATGTAGCAATCTCCGTCTTGCTCTGTATCGACTGCTCCCTTAGGGACAAGGTGAGTTTTGGCAACCTGGAGGAAACCAAAAACACTTAGAGGCATTCCAAGCTATTCGTGTGGATCTGGGAGAATCTCTACGCCGTTAAGCATCAATGGACCGTGTAACTTTTTAATGGAGTCTCCGGACTCGTGGGCGATCGGCTTCAAGCCGAAGAGCTGTTTGTGAGGGCCGTTGACCAACAATAGACGATTTTCGAATCGTAGCGTCAGCTCGGCCCAAGCCACGAACACCCAAACAATCTAGCCATCAACCTGCTGGACAACAGTTCCACAATCTGTCGCCTTAAACGTACCTACCCTCTGGACAATCGTTTAATTATTATACCCGAATGATTTGTTGTAGAATTGTTATTGTTATGTTTATACCGTGTACCTTAAGGTACAAATGGTATATTAACTTTGTGCAAATGTATGTAACAGGCAGAAGGAGACATCTCCGACCCCATAAAGTATATATATTCTTGATCAGCGCCGACAGCTGAGTTGATATAGCCATGTCCGTCTGTCCGTACGTCCGTCCGTCCGTCTGTCTGTATGTATGAACACCTCGTTATCGGAGATGGTAAAAGATAGAGGTCTAATTCTTTTTGCTTTTGGTGTGTTATTGTTGCAGGCAGATCAAGTTTATTTCAAATTTTTGCTACGCCCCTTTCCGCCCTTGTATTTGCAAAAAAATCGATATCTTCGAAATGGTAAAAGCTAGAGGCATAATTTTCAGTCCAATAAGTCCACTGATCGTCAAACACGTACAAAATACGTGCAAAATATGGCCAATTAAAGTTTTACCCACCCCTTCCCTAGGCAACGGCATGCCGCACACACGGGGGTGACGTCATCCGTCTCTTCTTTGACTTCAATTCGTTCGCACGTGTATACATACAGTAGTGTGTGTATGTGTGCACCTGCTGATTTTTTGGATGTCAACAAACGAAAATTTGGTAAATTATTTAATAAAAAAAAATAAAATCAAAGAAATGGTTCATAAAGAAAAGAGTTACATGGTATTTCGTTGTCGAGAAATCTCGAATATATATAGTAATTTTTTTTTTTTTTTTTTTTTTTAACTTTGCTTTTATTTCCTGAATCTTCTCTTTTCGAGACTAACAAGAGGTATATAAAATCTTAAATTTTTAACTTAACTAACAGTCATGTTGACTGGTAAAGAATTAGACGGCCCTAAAAATCGATTGCTGGGTTGGGAGGTCGTTGCGTCGCAGGCGGGATCCGCTAGATACCCGAGTCAATTCCCGAGCGAGGAAATTTGGGTGCGAAGACAGCTTTTCTTTGTAGGACTCTTTTTGCTTCTGGATTTCATCTTTCACTGCGAGGATGCCAAGATCCCGGTGGATGTTTTCGTTGCGAACATACCAAGGTGCCCCAGTGATAGTTCTCAGGATTTTTGATTGTGCGCGCTGTATGATTTCTATGTTGCTGCTACTCGCGTTCCCCCACAGCTGGGAGCCGTACGTCCAGATAGGCTTGAGGACTGATTTGTAGAGTAGTAACTTGTAGTCCAGGCACAGTGGTGATCGTGGGTTTATGATCCAGTGGAGGCTGCTAGCTTTTAGTTTTAGGTGCATCTTCTTGCATTCGATGTGCTTACGCCAGGTTAGTCGTCTATCAAGGTGGACGCCTAGGTACGTTACTTCGTTAGCTTGCGGGATCTGCATGCCGTTTAGTGAAAGCGGTGGGCATGTTTGTCTATTAAGAGTAAACGTTACTTGTTTACACTTTTGTTCGTTTATTTTAATGCGCCAGTCAGCCAGCCACCTTTCCACTGCTGTGAGATGGTTAGCGAGTTAGTTTGTTGCTTGGGTTGGGCATTTGGAGCGACTGAGGATAGCGGTGTCGTCGGCGAACGTTGACGTTGTTAGTTGTTCGTTCGTAGGAATATCCTCAGTATACAAAACATATAGACAAGGGCCGAGTGCGCTTCCTTGCGGAACTCCAGCTTCGATGATGTAGTCACCCGTAGTAGCTGCGTTGCATCTCACTGAGAATACCCTATTGTAGAGGTATGATTCCAGTAGTTTGTGGGTGTATGTTGGCAAATACGTTTTAATTTTGTGCATGAGTCCTTTAAGCCAAACTCGGTCGAAAGCTTGAGATACGTCGAGAAAAATAGCGCTACAGTATTCTCGCTGTTCAAAGGCTGAGCGTATTTCGGATGTTAATCGGTTCACTTGCTCAATGGTTCCGTGGTTTTTTCGAAAACCAAATTGGTGTGTTGGGATAATATTGAAAGTTTCCAGATATGGTATTATGCGAGTTAGCAAGCATTTTTCAAACAATTTAGACAAACAAGATAGAAGGCTTATTGGTCTATACGATGTCGGAATTGTATGGTCTTTTCCAGGCTTCGGTATCATTATGATGATGGATTTCTTCCACTTTTTTGGGAAATAGCCGAGATTAATGATCCCATTAAATAGCTTGCAGATGACATCTATAGCGCATTTTGGAAGTTCGATCAGCATCTTTGGCGTCAGTAGGTCACCGCTGGGTGCCTTTTTTGGTTTTAGCCCTCTTATTACTTTTTCAATTTCGTTTGGCCGGAGAGGAGTAGTTGGCAGAGGGGTGGCTTCTGGCTGGATAAGTGGCAGGACGAACGAATTCGAGGCAGGGTTTGGCTGGAAGACACTTTGGAGATGTGTAGCGAATGTTTCAGCTCTGTCTTTGTCGCTGCGAGCCCAGCGTCCCGAAGAGTTTCTTATCGGGGTGGTTGTTTCAATTGGGGCGCTAAGATTTTGGTGGGCCTTCCACAGAGAATACTTTGTGCTTGTTGGCGAAAGATTCTGGATGTACCTCAGCTGTGCATTTTCTTCCTGTTGGTGCAGGGCCTGGTCGAGTAATCGGGTTGCTTCCTTGAGGCGCTGCTTTGAGGCTGGTGATCTGCTTTTTTGCCAATCGCGACGCGTGCGCCTTTTTTCTCGCACGAGCTGTTCTATTTGCTGATTGGATTTGTAGTATTTGTTTCGGTCTGCTTCCTTCCCTTGAGGAGTAGAGATTTTAGCTGCCGCCACGAGTACTTTTTCCAGGGCGCTCGTAGTGTAGTCAATGTCCGATTCCATGTTGAGCTCCGGGGCGAGATCTATGTGGGCACTCACGTACTTCTTGTATTTTAGCCAGTTCGTTCTTAGCGACGTCAGACTGAAGGGGCGTTCGGCTATTTCAGGGCTTTGAAGGAGCGTTAGGAGCACAGGCGAGTGATCTGATGATAAGTCCGAGACTGCTCTAGCACTTATTAGGTTGCGGGGTATGTTTTTTGTCACCGCAAAGTCGATAAGGTCTGGGAGCTTGCGTGGGTCTGTTGGCCAGTATGTGGGCCTTCCAGGGGAAACATAGTCCAGTTTATTTCTCACATTTATAATTGCATTGTACAATTGCCTTCCTTTGGGAGTCACTAGACGTGATCCCCAGTGCGTATGTTTGGCATTGTAGTCTCCTGCGGCTATGAAACGATCGCCAAGTGAGTTTTAGAATTCCATAAATTGTCCTTCCGAGATAGAGAAACGAGGAGGGCAGTAAACGGCAGCGATTGAAAGGCTTCCATTACTTGACTGAATTTGTATCGATGTAGACTGCAAGAAGTTAGTTGCGAACCTTTTGTGAAAATGGTGTTTGATGCGTTCTCTGATTAGAACTCCGGTTCCGCCGTGGGCTTTTCCATCCGGATGATCTGTGCGGTATATTGTATAGCCTCTTATTTGAAAGTTGTATTTGCTTGTTAGATGCGTTTCCACCAGTAGCATAACGTCAATATGGTTTTCGTTTAAGAATTGTGACAATTCTAGTTTATGCCGTGAGACACCATTGGCGTTCCACATTGATATTCGTAGGGTCTGCATAGATTATTTAGACTGTTGTGCTACTAGCAGCTGTATTACCATGTTCTGATTTTGAACAAGTGTTTGCATGGTCGTTTTCATGAATGACATAAGCTCCATCATACTTTGTTGGAGGGTAAGCATCATAGTTTCCATTTTGCTATGAGGCTGTTCTGGGGCCTTTTGAGCGCTTTGTGAGTAAGGCTGAAGTGGATTTTCCATTCCAGATCGTAGAGCATCGGCATAGGAGAAGCCGTTGGTGGTGCTTAGTGGACCGAATGAGGACCTCGCAGCTTTGGCGAAGACGACGTCTGGCGTAGTTTTTGACGCTCTGTACGCATTCTGTGGATTTTGATTGCGCGTTGCGGTCGCTTGTCGCATACGACTCTTCAAATCCTTGTACACCACACAGCCTCTATAATTTGCCGTATGGTTTCCTCCGCAGTTTCCACATTTCTTCACGGTACTGTCCTTGTTTGTAGTGCAGTGAGCGGAGTTGTGGGCGTCCCCGCAGACTACACATACAGGGGGGGTGCAGTATGACCTAGTGTGTCCATACTCTTGGCAGTTAGTACATTGCACTGGTCCGTTGCGTTTATGTGGCTCTTCAACAGTTATTCTCCGATGCAAGAGATATTGCAGCTTGTAAATCGGGTGGACTTCGTTCTTCTTCAGCAACTTGCTTTCTGGCTCGAGCTCGACCTTGAAGAGGGATTGTGGCTTTCTGTCTTTATTTAGGATGTTAATAACATTCTTGGCGGCGAAGCCCTTTTCTTTAAGGGCGGTTATTATTTCCGCGGTGGTAACATCGGGTTCGATTCCCTTTATTACCACTTGTAGGCCCTTGCTGCTTTTCAGCTGGTACGTGTAATAGTTTTTATTTGCGTTGTCCAGAAATTTTGACACGGTTCGGAAGTGCGCTTCGGTTTTAGTTTGCACTTTTGTTTCGTGTATGTTCCCTTTGGTAAGCGGGAACCGCTCCCGATCAACGCCTCAATGTGTTTCACTAGGGTGTTGGAGCTTTTCTCCCTGATGTAGATTGGAGGGGGCTTTGGTTTTTTTGCGGTGTATTGCGCTGGTTGGTTTTCCTCAACCTCCTGCAGTAGGGAAAATCTGTTGCTACTGGATCTGCCTGGTTCTTTGTCGATCTTCTGGACGCGGTTAATTTTTGTTTTATTGCCTGCCGGATTACCCTGCGGGCTAAGCTTGCGCTTAATTTGAATGTAGCGATCCATTCCAGTCTGTTTGGCCGGGGCTGCTTTGGCACTTGCAGAGGTTGTTGTTTTTGTACTCGTTGACGTCGCGGTATTTTGAATTGCAGTGGTTGTCGCTGCTGTTGCAGAAATTGTAGCACTGCTTGTTGTTGTTGCGAATTTTTGGTTTTCCATTGGAGGGGGGGTTTTACACTGCGAACTCCATGATGCGGGAGTCGGAGTGAGCAGAGCGGGTGAGCAAGACCGTGCTCTTTGGCTTTCAGCGGTTAGTAGAACCGCGTTGCTCTTAGGCGCAATTTTTTCCATTTCGGTATCGCGGGTTGAAAAGTAAGCGTAGAAGCCGTTTCTTTGGTTCACTGAGCTTCTACGTTCGATCTCTTTATCGTTGCTCGATGAGCTCGTGGCGTGGCACTTTTTTCTTTTGGAGCTGCATATGAGTTTTCACTGCTTTTGGTGAAAAAAACTATTTTCCACGGATCTGGTGGAGGTATATGCACCACACTACATGCACTTTGTTCGGTTAGGGTTCCCGCGCAGGGAATACTAGTTTCCGTCTCTAATGGTACCGTTTTTCAGGTTTTACACGGTGTTCACACGGAGTGCTCTGGAGGCACGTCCACTCACTTCGACGCTTTCTCGCATACGCCAATATAGTAAAATATTTGTTAATTATTGAATCGAACAAATGTCCCGTCAAAAGAGTAAGGACAACTCTGGAGACTAACCGAGAATAAGAAAACGAGTGGCTTAGGTGTTGGTCTTCATTTGTTGGATCTCAGCTTTAGTCTAATTTTTTATGACAAATATCGTATTTGTGCTGCCCTTTGTTTACAAAGGTTTGGTAGCGGTTGGGATTGTACCTAATTTTGGGTAAGAGTGTCCTCAGGTTTTTTTTTTTGTTTCGCGCGGTTCCGTTGCTTAACGTGCAACTTCCCTTGTGTGATATGTGATGTTGTTGTGATAGGTGAATTAGTATTAGGGTTTTAAGGTTGTTAGGATTAGAGTTAGAGGTAATGGTGAAAAGTGCATTGTAGTGCGAACATAACACCCTAAAAGGATCATGCAGGGCGTAGTTCGTTCTACAATGTGGTAATTTAAGGGAGAGGAAATTGCGAGTTAGTCTACAGGGCTCGGTGAAATTTAACTGGCCGAGTAACTTTGTACAGTCAATTTCACCACGTATTAGTTTATTAATAAATACGATGGCAAGCATCGTTCTACGGTTAGTAAGGGTAGGTAGGTTTATTGAAAGTAATCTACTATGGTACGATGGAAGGTGTTGGTTTGCATCCCAGTTAAGGCCACGAAGTGCGAAAATGAGGAAGTTTTTTTGCACCGATTCAATGCTGTCTTTGTGAACCCCGTATTGGGGACTCCAGACACAAGACCCGTATTCCAGAATCGGAAGAACTAGAGACATATATAAAGTTTTAGTGAGATATCATAAAATTCTTTCGACCATCTTTATACCATGTACCTTAAGGTACAAATGGTATATTAACTTTTTGCAAATGTATGTAACAGGCAGAAGGAGACATCTCTGACCCCATAAAGTATAAATATTCTTGATCAGCGTCAATAGCCGAGTCGATATAGCCATGTCCGTCTGTCCGTCCGTCCGTCTGTCTGTATGTATGAACACCTCGTTCTCGGAGATGGTAAGAGATAGAGGTCTAATTCTTTTTGCTTTTGGTGTGTTATTGTTGCAGGCAGATCAAGTTTATTTCAAATTTTTGCAACGCCCCTTTCCGCCTTCGTAATTTGCGTAAAACTGTATTTGAATTTTCTTCGATAACTTGGACAAAATAAGAGCTTGAGACCTATTTCTTTTTGCAATATGTCCGTTTAACTATTGCACAGATAATGTCAGTCTTGGACTTTTGCCACGCCCCTTTTCGCCCTCGTATTCGCAAAAAAATCGATATCTTCGAAATGGCTAGAGGCATAATTTTCAGTCCAATAAGTCCACTGATCGTCAAACACGTACGTGCAAAATTACGTACGGATCGGGCAATAAATATAGAAGATATGGTTAATTAAAGTTTTACCCACTCCTTCCCTAGGCAACGGCATGCCGCACACGCTGGGGTGACGTCATCCGTCTCTTCTTTGACTTCAATTCATTCGCACGTGTATTCATACAGTATTGTGTGTATGTGTGCACCTGCTTTTTTTTATGTCAACAATCGAAAATATGGTGAATTATTTGAAAAAAAAATATTAAATCAAAGAAATGGTTCATAAAGAAAAGAGGTACATGGTATCTCGTTGTCGAGAAATCTCGACTACAGCGTTCCTACTTGTTACAAATCCCTTAGTGATTGCAAAAATTAATGCGGCATCGCTTGCTCCGGGTGTGGACTTTTTACATTAATTCAGCGTGAGATCACTTACTCTGAAAATTTTACTTCTTAGAATGTGAATATGTCAATTTTTAGCCCAGGGAAATTTGGGTGTAGCGTTAGGATTTTGGTTTGTTTAATATATTTAGTGACATATCCACACCCACATTTTCAAATATGTCTAACCTATACCTAAATACATACGATGTATTTCACATACTTAAATATTAAGTTCTTCATAACCATATTCAGGAACACCCGAAAGAGTTTATTGCTGACCGTAAACAAATCCCAATGGAAATTTCCACTACTCGAATAACCCATAATTTTTTATTCCTTGGACATAAACTTCCACAGTCCGAAATCATTATTCAAAGAAACCGAACCCCTCAGATACAAATGCCAATTAGGCCACAGACAAATTTAATGTCTAAAGCAATTCGACTCATTGAGTCTAACTGCGATCAAAAAGAACCATAGCGCATACAAAATGTAACCAGAAACTCTGGCTGATGCAATAGCTCCCCATATAACGCAACTAGTTAAAGAGCACAGCCCAGAGAGCAGCAAAGAAAATTGAAACTCCAAACCATCAAGTTTCAGCTCTTAAGACAAATCGTAACTATTAACACAGCCACTCTGGCAGAGTCAGTCTTATTCTCATTAAGGAGCGCTGGAGCACCGATAGGCGTCAGCTGGTGTGAACAGTAGGAATATCCGTAGTATATAAAACATATAGACAAGGGCCGAGTGCTCTTCCTTGTGGAACTCCAGCTTCAATGATGTCGTCTTACTGAGAATACCCTATTGTAAAGTTATGATTCCAGTAGCTTGTGGATGTATGTTGGTAAATACGTTTTAATTTTGTGCATGAGTCCATTAAGCCAAAATCGATCGAAAGCTTGAGATACGTCGAGAAAAATATTGCTACAGTATTCACGCTGTTCGAAGGCTCAGCATATTTCGGATGTTAATCTTTTCACTTGCTCGATGGTCCCGTGCTTTTTTCGGAAGACAAATTGGTGTGCCGGGTTAATATTGCAAGCTTCCAGATGTGGTATTATGCGAGTTAACAACCATTTTTCAAAAAATGTAGACAAACAAGTTAGAAGGATTATTGGTCTATACGATGTCGGAGTCTTTTCCAGTCTTCGGTATCATTATGGATTTCTTCCACTTTTTTGGGAAATAGCCAAGCCATTAAATAGTTCACAGACGACATCTATAGCGCATTTTGGTAGTTCAATCACCATTCAGCAGAGGGATAGCTTGTGGCTGAATTAGTGGCATGAGGAATGAATTTGAGGCACACCAATTTGAAAGACACTTTGGAAATGTGTATCAAATTTTTCAGCTCTGTCTTCGTCGCTGCGAGCCCAGCGTCCCTAAGACTTTCTTATGTGGGTGGTCGTTAAGATTGGTGCGCTAAGATTTGGGTGGGCCCTCCACAGAGGATTCTTTGTGCTGTTGGTGAAAGATTGTGGATCTACCTCAGCTGTGTCTTTTCTTTCTGTTGGTAAAGACCCTGGTCGAGTGATCGGGTTGCTTCCTCAAGGCGTTGCTTTGAAGCTGGTGATCTGTTGTTTTGCCAATCACGACGTGAGCGCCTCTTTTCTCGCACGAGCTGTTCGATTTGCTGATTGGATTTGTACTATATGTTTCCGTCTACTTCCTTCCCTTGAGGAGTAGATTTTAGGTGCCGCAACGAGTCCTTCTTCCAGGGCGCTCGTAGTGTAGTCGATGTCTGATTCCACGTTAAGCTCCGGGGCGAGTTCTATGTGGGCACTCACGTACTTCTTGTATTTAAGCCAGTTAATTTTTAGCGACACCAGGTTAAAGGGGTGTTCGGTTATTTCTGGGCTTTAAAGAAGCGTTAAGGCCACAGGCGAGTGGTCTGATAATAGGTCCGAGACTGCTTTTGCACCTATTAGATTGCGAGGTATATTTTTTGTCGCCGCAATGTCAATAAGGTCTGGAAGCTTGCTTGGTTCTGTTGGCCAGTATGTGGGACTTCCAGCGGAAACATAGTCCAGTTTATTTATCACATTTATAATTGCATTGTACAATTACCTTCCTTTGGGAGTCACTAGACGCGATCTCAGTCGTATGTTTGGCATTGTAGTCTCCTGCGTCTATAAAACGACCGCCAAGTAATTTGTAGAAGTCTATAAATTGTCCTTCCGAGATTGAGAAGCGAGGAGGGCAGTAAACGGCAGCGATTCAAAGGCTTCCGTTGCTTGACTGAATTTTTATCGATGTGGCCTGCAAGAAGTTTGTTGCAAACTTTTTGTGAAAATGGTGTTTGATGCGTTCTCTGATTAGAACGGATCCGCCGTGGGCTTTCCCATCCGGATGATCTGTAGATTGTAAAGCCTCTTATTTTAAAGTTGTATTTGTTGTGTAACTGTAACTGGTAGGAGCAGTGCACTTACCAGCTACACCACGAAGCCCCCTGTTCATAACTTGCACAAAATAAAACCTAAAGACCTATTTCCTTGTGCAGTAGGTCCGTTAAATTATTACGGAGATAATGTCATTTCCGGATTTTTACACACGACGCTTTCCGCGTTTGTTTTTGCAAAAAAATCGATATCTCCAAAATGGTAAAAGCTTGAGACATAATTTTAGTCCGCTAATCGTCAAACACATGCATTCAAAAGTACGTTAAGATCGGACAATATACATATGTAAGAGATATGACCAATTAAAAGGTACCTTGTATCTGCACTCTACCAAAAAAATTTGGTATGCCATTGATCCCTAAGGACCGAATAAATTACCTGGGAACGATCATTGTTTCGATTAGATCACCTGAATCAGGAGGAAACTTTCAGGTTGAAAGGTTTATTAAATAAATTTAAAAATCTGTAATATGAAGATGGAGATAATCTAACATTTACGAATACCATTAAACACGTACTAAATACAATGAAATTGAAGTTGAAAAGCAAGTGCAGCAAATGCTTAATCAGGGATTAATTAGGGAAAGTAATTCACCACACAATAGTGCTACCTGGGTAGTACCAAAAAAAACAGATGCTTCTGTTAAAATTAAGTATAGAGTAGTAATTGATTATAGGAAACCTCAGTACCACTTCAACCTCCAAAGAGACAAGTCGTATTAGAACAGCATCAATTCCGAGTTCGCAAAAAACCCATTGAGCTTATCAGTAAAAGTTGAAAAAAAATATTAAGCACAAAACAAAACAAAAAAAACAACAACAAAAACACACCATTTCTTACCACTCGGGCGCAAGCCCTTTACAAGAAACCATGCACGAGCCACCAGACATAGCTAAATACACTACGAGATCGTATCAACTAGGAGAACCCAAATTTATTGTCATTAAAAGTAAAAATGAATCCTCATTTAAAACCGTTTCACCTTTCATCATTGAGAAATCGGTGGACTTTGCCTGCGGAGGAAGAGTTGATTCTGTGAAAAAAAAAAGCAGAGGCGGCGGACTTTTGATAAAAACAAAAAACAACACACAAGCCACAATACTTCTAAAACTTACCAAAATCGTAGATATGGATATAACAGCTACCGAACACAAGACACTTAATTTTTCAAAGACGCCAACAACTACAGCAACACCAACAACAACAACAACCTAACAGGAACCGGACTCATAATAATTACATTTGAAACCCATCAACTCCCTGAAATACTGCGAGTCGGCTATAAAAATGTTCGCGCACGCAACAACATCCTTCTCCCACTGCGTTGCAGAAAGTGCCTCCGCTTCGGACACCCTACACCCATATGTAAGAGCACAACCAAGCAAACACACCTTCAACCTCATCTGCATCAATCAAAACAAAACCGGCACTGGAAAAAATTCTCCAAAACCACAACCAACACGATCAGGACGACACCGAAGCCATGGAAACGGACAACATGAACCCCACGAGAATATCAACCTCATACGGATCTCAACTCACAAAGGACCTTAAACTAAAAATTTTCCCTAAAGAAACCCTTTGTATACTAACTTGAAACCATCTAAATGAAAAGCCAAATCCTTTAATAAAAACAAACATACCACTAACAGCGACAGCGAATCGGTTTAAAAGCCACAGGTCTCCCCTACTTTAAAAAATACTCTCCGCATATCATTACACTTCAAAAAACCCACATACAATACACTAACAATTGGTATATCCAATAAATTAAACACTACTAACAAACATAGCCACCAATAGATTTGGCGGCGTAGCGCTATTAGTACACAAGTCAATTCAATATTCCATAGTAAACATTCCAAACGACTTTGAAGCTCTAGCAATACACATAAAATCCAAGAACATGCACATAAAGACAACATACATTGCCCCAAAAAGAACCATCACAAACCAAATGCTTGAAGACACTTTGTACAATAACCAAACACCATCACTAATTCTAGGAGACTTCAACGGGTGGCACCCTGCCTGGGGTTACCCGAAAACTAATTCTCAAGGAAAAACAATACAACAATTTATTGACAACACACTAAATGACAAATGCCCCACACATTTCTCAACACACAACACATCCACGCATATCGACCTTTCACTTTGCTCAGCAACACTTGCCCCACACTCCGACTTAACCAATCTCCAGAAGTGGTGCTCTACTAACTTTTTAAACCTTAAGTGCAAGACAATGACCTTCTGTCGTTGTAATCCCATGCTTGCGACTAATCACCTAAATGGGGACGTCCTGGATCGTTTAAAGCTTATTGACGATCTTGGCATCCGCTTAGATCCTAAACTTAAATTTACCGACCATATATCGTGTATGGTTAACAAAGCCAGGGGTGTACTGGATGTACCAACACCTTCCCTCGGACCATAGTAGATTACTTTTAATAAACCTACCTACCCTTACTAACCATAGCGCGATGCTTGCCGTCGTATTTATTAATAAACTAATACGAGGTGAAATTTACTTACAAAGTTACTAGGCCAGTTAAATTTCATCGTTTCAACCTGCATGATCCTTTTAGGGTGCTATGTTCGGACTACAATGCACTTTTCACCATTACCTCTAACTCTAATCCTAACAACCTTAAAACCCTAATACTAATTTACCTATCAAAACAACATATAAACAAGTTTCCTCGTATTCTTTCTTTCTATCAAGTTTTCCTCGTATTTTCTTTCGGGTCTATCCCCGCGACTCGCGCCGTACGACACACGGCGCGCCCCTCGGTCGGTTGGGCGGGAGGTGGGAAGTTGCACGTTAAGCAACGGGACCGCGCGAAGAAAAAAAAAAAAAAAGTGGGAAATACTTAATGGTCTCCACGGCAGCGACCATTTTCCGAAAGTTATCTCACTATTCCCTCCAAACACGATAAACAAATTTTCAAAACCATTTTTTATATTAATAAAGCCAACTGGGATCGAGACTCTCACACACAAAAATAACGAAATATTCCCCACTTCACTAAACGTCAACAAAAAAGCCGCACAACTTAACAAAATTATATTACATAGCGCAAACATTTCCATCCCACAAACTTCAGTAAATACAAAGCCCTACAAGGTTCCCTGGTGGAACAAAAAACTAGCACAGTTAAAAAAATAAAAACAATTAGCTTGGAAATCACTTAATCGCAACATCAACCTTACAAATGTTATAAACTCGAAATTAAAAAAAGTAAATGCTCGCTTCGCAGAAACAGATAGAGAGGGAGAGAGGAGAGAAAGAGGAAGAGGGAGAGTACGAGAATCGGGGCTGATCTCTCATCACAGGTGTTTCGTGATGGTGTTCCCCATCCATCCTACGACCACTCGCATCAGAGCTTGGCTCTGGTGGTCCCTTTTAGACCCTACGGCAGTGGAGTCTGGGTCATGGTTCGGCAAAATAAAAGAGCTTATGTCATGTTTAAACCGATATAATTACTGACGATAAAAGGAGACGAAAAACCATAATAGAACTAAAAGACAAAACAGAAGGGTGGGCTTACAACTAAAGTGTTTGCTCACAGGCTGTACTATACTTATATACTAATACGTATTTGTTTTTTATTTTTTCTCTTAAATAAATTCCATTTAATTGTAATCTTTTCTTTTTCTAAAAAAATTTCATTACCTTGTATTCTTTTCTTTTCTAAATAAATTGCGTTAATTGTACTCTTTTATTTTTCTAAATAAATTTCATTAATTGTATTCTTTTCTTTTTCCAAACAAATATCATTAATTGTATTCTTCTCTTTTTCTAAACAAATTTCATTAATTGTAATCCTTTTTTTTTTTAATAAATTTCTTTAATTGTATTCTTTTCGTTTTCTGAATAAATTTCATTAATTGTATTCTTTTCTTTTTCTAAATAAATTTCGTTAACATATATTATTTTCTTTCGTGCTTGATGTGTAAGGTCGACACTCTATGAGCATTGTCAACTTGCCCTTCATAAATTTGCACTTACCCCCAGAACTCCTGCGGCGGTGATCGATCTCCTGCGAGGTGCGGGAACAGGCTATAAGGGAATTCTTATAAGAGCCGGGTTCGGCACATTACACATTGGCACATTTCGGACTTAAATACTATAATTTTTCCACGTAAACGAATTATAAATTCTCTTAACAATTCCTATTCTTTTTTCCTCAATTCATTAAATTTTCTAGAGGGTACTACTTCGTCGCCACTAGGCTGAGCCTTTAACTTTTCATTTAGGCTTATACTTAAAGATTAAGTTAAAATTTAATTTTACAAATTTTTTGATTTTTTTTGGGTACTTTTTTTATGCCCACTTCCAGTGTCGTTCCGGGCCTTTACTTTAGGTTTTACAATTTTTTCCCTGACGACGGATATACTGCACAGGTCTTTGCTCTCATGACATTGTTTTAGGGGCCTATGTTTCCGCACGTCACAATTTGATAATCCCTGAAGGGGCCTAGCCGCGTAACAGAGTTTTCACTTTTTCATCTCTTTACATATTGTTCATCCTTTACATGCTTTTCCACTATAATTAGTCACTGCTGCTACTCCTCGGTGTGCTGCTGCTGGTGTGCTGCTCCTCGGTGTGCAGCTCCTCGGTGTGCTGCTGCTGGAGTGCTGCTGCTGGAGCGCGCGACTCCTGAGTGCGCTGCTGGCGAACCCCAAGTGAGGGTGCTCCGCTGGCGAAACGCGGCGAGGGTGTTCCGCTGGCGAAACGCCGGAGAGGGTGCTCCACTGGCGAAACGCGGCGACGGTGCTCCGCTGGCGAACCCCAGGTGAGGGTGCTCCTACGAACACAATCACTGTAGCCGTGGCCTCAATTTATCTTTGCCCTTACCAGAATTGCCGTCTAGCAAAAAAATTACACCTTATGGTGGTCGATGCCTTCCGATCAAATTTCACAAAAATTACGCGTCTTACTCGGCAGCCGGTCGCTAGAAAAATGGTACCACCGGAACCGACTTAGGTGCAGTTGACTGTGCTCGAGTTGGTGCAACAGGCGCAAACGTCAAGTATCACCTATCGAGTGCAGCTATCGCCAAACTTCTAGCTAAGCTTAACAGCGGCTCCAGCTTATTAGCCCTATTAAGGAAGCCTACTTTTGGGCAGCAGAGGGGGTCGGCTACTACGCGTTTACAAAAAAATGAAATGCTTTCCGGCACCGACTAAGTTCGCTCTTGCTGTGGCTTAAACCCAGCAAACGCCCGTACAAAATTCACGCCATACATAATCCCAAAAACAACACAACAACAGATACTCTTGAAATAGCCAACTCCCTCTCACAACACTTCTCAAAGCTCTCAAGCGACCTAAACTTCTCAGACGAATTCCGAAATGACAAATATAAAATCAACACAACCAATTACACACCGACCTCAACAGCCAAAACTATCGAAGAAAACATTACTCACCTTGAATTAATGTCAGCACTACAATCACTTAAAGGATCCACTCCAGGATTAAACAGAATTTCTTACGAAATGATACGCAACAGCTCCCTTACCACAAAAAACAGAATTAAAAACCTCTTTAACCAAATTTTCGAGAGCCACATATCTGAAGCCTACAAAAAAAGCTTAGTCATACCGATACTTAAACCAAAAACTGACAAAACAAACATTCCTTTCGTACAGACCCATTTCCCTCAATTGCTGTCTAGCAAAAAGACAGCAAAAAAAATCATAGCGAAAAGACTATCGTGGTTTGTGACCAAAAACAAACTTTTAAATACAAACCAATTCGGCTTCAAAAAAGGCAAATCGACTCGGATAGTCTCCTATACTCGTACGTAGACCATCTCATAACGAAGTCGAAGAGGCACACCTCCCTCGTCACTCTTGACTTTTCAAGAGACTTTGATAGAGTAGGTGTGCACACTATAATTAACCAACTCCAGGAATGGAAAACAGGCCCAAAAATAATTAATTATGTCAAAAATTTCATACTTAAACGTAAAATAATTGTCAGAGTCGGTCCGCACATGTCAAATTCACTCCCATTATCAAACGGTATCCCACAGGGATCACCTATATCGGTAATCCTATTTCTCATCGCATGCAACAAACTCAAACGTAATATCTTTACACAGAGAAATGAAATTAAAGGCATACGCCATTGATTTTTTCCTAATAATAAATTTCAGAAACAACAAAAACCTTAATTTCAACCTAGACAACCTATTACATGACATAAGCAGATGGTGCTCATACGCAGGGGCATCTTTATCCTTAGCAAAATGCCAACACCTCAATATTTGCCAAAAACACAATTGCACTAGCACCCTGTCTCAGTTGTTCATATCACTTTTTAGGCGAATTCTTGAGTAATGTTCATGCATCGGGATTGTTTTCCATTACCGTTTTTCTAGCCGGCGTCATTTTTGCGGTTCAGCTTAAGTGCTGCGCTAAGCTTCGTTTTATAAAGATCAGCTGAGATCCTACGCCGGAGCAAGGAGGAAGTTACCAAACTGATGACATAACAACATCTTAAAAATAAATTGTCAACGAAGGTTTTTTGTAGTCTATTCTACAAGATCCAAATTGATTTTATAGCTTGCTTAATTTTATTTTTCTGGCTCGAGGATAATATAATACTATAAACCCATAACCAATTTCCAAAAAATACCTGTATTTTAAATCTTTCCTTTTTAATGCAATTCAACAGATGGTATACTAAGCGGACTAGTGAAGAAGAATCCCTTCAATACATGTTAGCTACCGGCAGAGCCAAGACAAAGGACGGTACTTTGATAATATCAGCAGTCATAAAGTCCGATAATGGGAAGTTTTATTGTACGGTCACTAATTCAGAGGGAACGGAGCACTTTCAACTCGATTTATTAGTAATATCTTCTTTAAGTGCGAGTATACAGCCGACTATTCAGACAGTCAGTCTAAGCAACACTGCCGATTTAGTGAGTAATGTGAAATTTCAACCATTGTATTTACAACAAAATTATATAATAATTTGATGTTTATTTAGATATGCAAAACATCAGGGTTCCCGAAGCAACAGACTTTTTGGTTAAAAGATGGCAAAACATTGCGGTCGGGTTCTCGTGTCCGCCTCTTATCAAATGAACATATACAATTTTCGTCAATAGTTAAAGAAGATAAGGGAATGTACCAATGTATTATAAAAAACGAATGGGATTCCGCTCAAGGCTCTGCAGAGCTTAAGCTAGGAGGTATTAAGTGCCCTTTCTATTTAAGAAAAATAAATAATCGATTATATATCTTTTTTAGAAGCGCTACCACAATTAATATATAAATTTATCGAACAAACTCTGCAGCCGGGCCCTTCAGTATCTTTAAAATGTAGCTCCAGTGGAAACCCAACACCAAATATTGTTTGGTACTTAGATGAATATCCTTTGGAAAAAGTAAGATTATTTTTGGTGATGTTGATATAATAATGAAATATAATTTATAAAATTTGGTCCTACGGTTCTTAAAATCCAGATGACCTCTCCTTGAAATGAGACTCTCACGCATAGACCATTGATTGGTAGCATTATTAAAATAGGCCTCGGGTGCTTCTGGCGAATGCCCGAAGCTTGCTCGGGTCTAGTTGTCGGTTAATGATAAGGGATGGACAGAGACAGAAGATATTACTCTATCAATTCTTTTTCGACTGGCTCCTTGCATTGTCTGCACCCGTCGTTTCCTTTTAAACTGGGTCCTTGCATTGTGCATGTAGAAGGCAGTTGCCTGTGAGTAGGCTGACTGCCAATCAACAGTCTTGCCTCTGTTGCCCCAGTATGAACAATGCCCGTTTTTATACCCGGTTCTTAAAGAGAACAAGGGTATATTGGATTCGTGTGAATGTTTGCAAGAGGGAGAAGGAAGGTTTTCCGACCTTATAAAGTATATATATTCTTGATCAGCATCAAGAGCCGAGTCAATCTAGCCATGTCCGTCTGTCCGTATAAACGCCTAGATTTTGGAAACTACAATAGATAAAGAAAAACTAATTTCACATTCGCATTCTAGGTACATAAGTTCAGCACAAGTTTATTTTAAAAATCGGTTACATCCCCCGCACCCCCGCAAACCACGAAATTCTGTGGCATCCACAATTTTAGCTCAATAGGCACCAAATTTTGATATTACATTGGTATGGCCATTCTCCCTCTGTGTTGCAAAAATCAGCTGATCAAGAATATATATACTTTATAGGGTCGGAAAAACTTCCTTGTCCCTGTTACATGGCCGGGTATCGTATCTGAATATGGTGTTTCTTAAATGTACACTCCATAGAATTTTTGGGTTTATGGAAGTGCAGGTGGAGGTTGCTGATTATACCATGTACCTTAAGGTACAAATGGTATATTAACTTTGTGCAAATGTATGTAACAGCCAGAAGGAGACATCTCCGACCCCATAAAGTATATATATTCTTGATCAGCATCAACAGCCGAGTCGATATAGCCATGTCCGTCTGTCCGTCTGTCCGTCCGTCCGTCCGTCCGTCCGTCCGTCCGTCTGTCCGTCTGTCTGTGTGTATGAACACCTCGTTCTCGGAGATGGTAAGAGCTAGAGGTCTAGTTCTTTTTGCTTTTGGTGTGTTATTATTGCAGGCAGATCAAGTTTATTTCAAATTTTTGCCACGCCCCTTTCCGCCTTCGTAATTTGCATAAAACTGAATGTACCTTTAGCCCATAACGACACATTAGCCCATAACTTGCACAAAATAAGAGGTAGAGACCTATTTCTTTTTGCATTATGTCTATTGCGCAGATAATGTAATTTTTGGATTTTTGCCACGCCCCTTTCCGCCCTCGTATTTGCAAAAAAATCGATATCTTCGAAAAAAAAAAGCTAGAGGCATAATTTTGAGTCCAATAAGTCTGCTGATCGTCAAACACGTGCATGCAAAATTACGTTCAGATCGGACAATAAATATAGAAGATATGGCCAATTAAAGTTTTACCCACCCCTTCCCTATTTGCAAAAAAAAAATAAAATCAAAGAAATGGTTCATAAAGAAAGGAGGTACATGGTATCTCGTTGTCGAGAAATCTCGACTACAGCGTTCCTACTTGTTTTTAAAATAAAATTGTGCTGAACTGGCATCTCCAGAATATTTTAAAATATCCAAGATATATGCGTTCATTCGGACAGATATCGACTCGCATGATGATGGTGATCTTTAAAATATATACTTTGTTAGTTCGCAGACCATTTCTTCTCCCTGTTATAAAATGTATAAATTCAATATACCCTGTTCTTTTTAGAACCGATTTTTTTTTGAGTCATAATAAATCTGTATCTCTTCTCGATTTGTAGAATGACAGAATAATGGTGGGCCAGTATGTTACTATGCTTGGAGATGTTATATCACATGTTAATATAACGGCTGTAAAATCTGAAGATGGAGGGGAATACAAATGTAAAGCTTTTTCAAAAGCTGGAGAAGTCTCACACTCTGCTAATCTAAATATATATGGTAAGATAAAACGAAACATATTCTTTAATAAATAAAATGTACCTACATTTTAAAGTCGGTCTGTGGTATTGCAATATCTATGTATGTAAGGTTGACTTTATTATAACTAGTTTAGTATTTTATTGTATTAAGATTGCATTTTATAACCCTCTTCTTGTGCTGCTTACTCTGCTATCGCTGCTCTGCTGCCACTGCTTTGCTCAAGCTGCTTTCGTTGCTCTGCTGCTGACTGTCTTCCTCAAACGAAACAATTTGATTGGCCGCCGACTCGGTTCCAAACAACTGCGATAAATCGGGAATAGACTAGAATTTCGTTCACTATCGAATAGACTAATTTCGCTACACTATCCCCCCTCTAATACTCGAGCCTCCTGGCCGAGATTTTCTGGAGAAGTTCCAAGGTAGGGTGCCAGACGATTCACGTGGGCGGTCCGGACAATCCGTCTTTGGGGCAGGCGTACTGCGTAAACCAAGTCCGAGAAATCGATACCCAGATCCAGTCCGATTGCAGCTTCGGGCATTTTCCCACTTTACGGGTTGGGGCATACAGCCAAACGCTCTGACCAACCTGGAACTCAACGGGGTGAGCTCGCAGGTCATACCGTTCCTTGTTTACCAGGGCTGCCGCCTGTAATCGCTGGCGGGCGGTAAGGTGGGTCTGGCGGATCCGTTGCGAATATTTCGGACTCGAAGTTGCGGCCCTGATCCGAATGGAGTACAAATGGGGTGCCGTATCTGCAGAAAACTTCCTGTATAAGGGCGCGAGCCACGGTTTCGGCCGTTTGGTTGGGTAGGGAGAAGCATTCTGGCCACTTGGTGAAGTAGCACATCACCACCGCGTTATAGCGGTTCCCACGAGGAGTAGTCGGGAGGGAGCCTAGGATGTCGATCGCGAGCCGTTCGAAAGGCGCGCCAATAATGCTAGGCTTTAGCTTGCAGACAGTCCGTCTAGTGGGACCCTTTCGAGCACCGCACTCCCTTTCGAGCACCGCACTTTCGAGCACCGGCAACGAGCGCACCATAAGCTGGCATCGGCACTCATTCCGATCCAATAGAAACGCTTCTTCAATTTGGCCAGCGTTTTCTTCAGCCTAAAGTGGCCTCCTGCAGCCGAGTTGTGTGCCCCGAATAAGGCGTCCGATTGTTGAGCTTTTGGTGAAAGGGCAGCCGCTTGCCCCTCTTTGGTCTTGATCATCAGTACGCCGTTTTCCAGATAACAGCGATCGAATAAATGCCAATATGCTTTGGCATCTGGAGCCTTGTCCCAAATGGTGCCTTTGATCGGTCTTTCTCCCGCCTTGATCCATTCCAATACGAGCGCCAGGGTTGGGTCATCCTTTTGCTTCTGGGCATAGTCGACGGCTTGAATTTGCAGGAACAAAACGCCTTGCTGGTCATTTTGTTCGGCTTTTTCACAAATGTGGCATTCGGGCGCCGTGAGAGGCCGTCCGCATTTCCATGCTGTTTGCCGCTGCGATGTTGGATCTCCATGTCGTACTGTTGTAACCGCTCTATCCAGCGGGCCAACTGGCCCTGCTATAATACGTCTTGCTATAATACTCCAGTACTCGTTCCTGCCAACTTGATTTTGGCTGAGTACTAACCCAGCGTCCTGGTTGGAGGCGTATCAAGAATGAACAGGTCAGTAGGATCCGGGAAAGACAGGATGGGTGCGCTGGTTAATCTCTCCTTAAGCACGTCAAAAGCACCTTGGGCCGTTGGTGTTCACTCGAACACTCTGCGGGTCTCGGTCAACTCGTGCAATGGTCGGGCAATGGTTGCGAATGCAGCTATGAACTTCCGGTAATAGGAGCACAGACCTAAGAAGGACCGCACATCTTTCTTGCATGGATGTTGGGGCCAGTCCGCTGTTTTTCTGGTTTTCTCAAGGCATGCCCCTAGCGTGTTGTGGCTCACTATATGTCCCAAGTATTCGACTTCCGGAAGAAATGACATTTTCCTGGGCTCAATTTCAAGCCCGCCTCTGCCAGTCGGTCGAACAGTTTTCGCAAGCTGGCGAAGTGCCGCTCTGCGGACCGGGAGTGGACGATAATGTCGTCGAGATATACCATTGTCGACTTCCAGGGTGCGCCGGTGAATAGGCCGTCCATTAACCGTTTAAACGTGGCAGGCGCATTGGTCAGTCCAAAAGGCATCACGTTGAACTCAAATAGCCCGGAGCCGCATGCAAACGCAGTCTTTGGGCGGGAGGACTCGTCCAGAACCACTGTGAGCCATACAAGCTAGTGAGAATGGCGTCCATTTTTGGAAGGGGGTAGGAGTCCTTTATCGTGACGGCATTAAGTAGACGATAATCGTCTACCGCAGAGTAACGTGGCAGGGGGTGAGTGTCGGCCATTTTTTGACCTCTCCATGATTAAGTCGATGATTAAGTCAACAACTAGACGAACCAGTTGTTTCTTTAAAAAGGCGAAACAATGTAAGATCTGATCGCCGAGCGTCCTAAGGGAATACGTAGCTTGAGCAGGCGTGTTGAGGGTCCCACGCTGACCAGGATTCGCTCGTTGACCTGTTTCCTACTCACTCGGGCTCGAAATCATTTTCGCGATCCGATTTGGTGGGCATGGCGGCACGGCAGCACCTGTGGAGTGAAACAAAAGAGGACCCAATCCAGCAGCAGATAAGAAAAGGAATATGGAAATGGATAGGACACGCACTTACAAAGGAGCAAAACAGCATCGTCAGGATGACCTTGCATTGTGTTCGGGCGAAGGCTGGCGGGGGCGGTAGCCGGAGCGGAGCAGTCTGAAGCCGGGGCGGTGTAGCTGTCGTTCGGTTCTGTCCCATGGTGCGAGCTGCTCCAGCGGCGATCCTCTCTGTTGTTGCTTGGAGTGACTCCCTCGGAGGCTGCTGATAGCGATGACGGAGAGGGCGTGGCGGGGTAGTTGATGTGGACATACGGGGTAGCAATCCGATGCTTTTTCCTATTGTCTCTTCTTTTCGGGTCGTCACTTCTTTTCGGATAAGAATCAGAATGCTGATTTCCCGATTGCCCCTGGGAGAGCCCTATTTTTAGCCCTTGCCAGGTCGTACCTTGGCTTTGTACCTTGAGCACATATGTCGGCTGCGCCGCGGCTGCTCTTGGCAGCACGGTTGTTGCTGGCCGCCGTCCGGTTGCCGCCGACAGCCTGGGGGTTCCTGGAGGGACGGCCATTGCGCGCTCTTGGGGCCCTGGGAGAAAAAATTGGGTTAGCTAGGTTTGGAAATAATGGTAAATTAAATTCGGTCTTGTTGACCGTGACACTCGTTGCGAATTCGGAAACAACGGTCTCCCTCACGGGCCCTGAGAGAACCCATCCGAAGACCGTTCCTTGGCCCAGTAGGGAGCCACAGGTATGAAGACGAGACCCTTCCAACAAAATGAAAGGATATAGGTCCGCTCCGATCAGGATGTCTATCGGAGAGCCTTAATGGAAGAAGGCATCGGCCAGCTGAATATCTGGCAGCAATCCCACTATCTCAGGGGGCACCGGACGGGATGGGAGTTCGCCCGCCAGTTGCGGGACCACGAAGGCTGACGTTTCGATATGTAGGCGGGGCTGTAGTGGAGACCCTAACCAGAAATGGCAGAGCTTCTCGGGTCTGGCGAAAACTGCCTTGTTCAACCCTGCCACTTGCGCTTGGACAGTCTGGAAGGGTGGCTTTACAAGATCGAACATCAGTTCGGAAATGAACGAGGCCTTGGATCCGGAGTCGATCAGGGCCTTGAAGGTACACCCCATGTGATGGATCTCGACTAACGCCGTACCCAGGAGAACACCGTGGGTGTTCGTCGCCAGGTAGTTATGCACAGCAGTAGGAGAAGTGGACTGTATTTTTTCGGTCCCCCCACCTAAGGTGGTTGGGTTGCCGAACCCAGGAGGAGTACCCTGATGGAGCAGGGTGTGATGGCGTCCTCTGCATGTAAAGCATTTTTGGAGGCTGGTGCAGTTCTGGACTTGGTGTTGCTGCGCAAAGCAATTTGAGCTGCAAGCGCTCGGGAACCGAAATCTTCTGGAATTTCTGACATAGTCGGAGCGGATGCGTCTCATTGGGACAGAGCTGGCACCTTTGAGCCGTCAATTCGACCTTGGATTCGAAGGAGTGAATATTCCGGAAAGTCGGCGTAGGTTGAGCCGCTAACGAGACGGGCTGCTTAGGTTGAGTCGCCACCGAGACACCCGGGTTAAGGTCCTCAATCGCCACTAGCGTGTGGTGGCGCTCAAGGAGGCACGTGTCCCGTTCCGCCGATGTAGCAATCTTCGTCTTGCTCTGTGTGACAACCTAGAGGAAACCAAGAATACTAAGAGGCAGTCCCAGCTATCCGTGTTGATCTGGGGGAATCTTAACGCCGTTAAGCACCCATGGACCGTGCTGTCTAACTTTTTAATTGAGTCGCTAGACTCGTGGGCCATCGGCTTCAAGCCGAAAAGCTGTTTGAGTTGGCCGTTGACCAACAATCGCCGATTTTCGAATCGAAGCGTCAGCTCGGCCCAAGCGGCTTGAAAGCCGTCGTTGGTGAGAGGAAAGCGCGAGACAATGTCGTGTACCTCACCCGTAGTCTTGGCGTTGAGATGGAATAGCTTTTCCACCTCGGTTAGACGCGGATTGTTGCTGTAGATTGCCGTGAAGAGATCACGGAATGTGGGCCACTGGGTATAATTCCCCTGGAAGGCCTCAGTGTCGCACGGAGGCAGCCTACAACTCCCAGAAATTATGGCTGGGGTTGGCTGGTGTGCGAGAGGAGATTCGGCTTCAATAAGTTCGTCGAGCTCCACAGAGCAGCGTTCGAACACGAGTAGCAGTACTCGTATTTAGCTTGTACCGTCGCCATAGCTCCGATGTCCCCCTCCTGGGCGACCACGTCCGAACAGGATTCGTATTTCTGCTCTACCTTATCCCAAAGCGACCTCATTTGGTTCAGCCGCACCCGACAGGTCGGCTTCGAGGCGGCGGCGGCACTCGGAGTATTAATCCGGGCCTCGAACTGGCTAAGGCGGTCTGTGACCGCGATGAACTTCAGCAGGGCTGTGTCTACCTGGGATTGGGAAATTTTTGCACCGGATCGGGTCTGGACCTTCGGAACAGAAATGCTCCGTAGAGCGGCTTTAGAGAGCGGAGCACGCAGAGCGGTGAAGCGCTGGCTTCGCTTCGGACTTGCCCTTCGGTGTTGACAGGGCGGATTCGCTCCTTGTGCGTGGTCGAGGGGACGGACTCGGGGCCGGGACGGTCAAGCGGGCCTTTTTTGTGGCACTAGTTAACATAACGAGTGGCCGCGAGGACGGAGTCTCAGCGGGCGGATAGAATCGATTGATTCTTCTGGTTGAAGCCTTGGTTATACCCGGGGATCATCCGATTAATGGTTAACCGTATGCCGAGATTGCGTACAGCGTGTCTTGTGCCGAAATTGTACCCGGAGATCATTCGATTAATGGGTAACCGAATGCCGAGCTTGCTTGTACGCAGCTTGTGTAGTGTTTAATTTCTCCTCGGGGAGCATTCGATTAATGGTTAACCGGATTCCGAGATTGCGTACAGCGTGTCTTGTGCTGAAATTGTACCCGGGGATCATTCGATTAATGGGTAACCGAATGCCGAGCTTGCTTGTACGCAGCTTGTGTTATTTATTTAATTTATCCTCGGGGATCATTCGATTAATCGGTAACCGAATGCCGAGATTCTCGTGTGGCTGTGGGCCGAGTTGGCTAGACTCGCTTTTGCACAGGATAGTGGGCCGACTGAGCGCACACGGGAGAAGCACAACGGACGAATTTTTCTCCTCGGGGGTCATTCGATTAATCGGTAACCGAATGCC